>OY744519.1:135681789-135774289 GCA_963556195.1 Sepiola atlantica
AAATGAAAAACACTTGAGGCGAGCCGTTACAAAATGTCATTTATTAGAAATCAAACATGTTCGATCTCACAAGCCTGCTTAGGAATTGTATAATGGAAAAATAATCTGTTAGACTACTTTCAGTAGGCCAAACAACTGTAAAAAAAATAAAAATACAAAAAATTATATAATTCTAAAAGTCGAATTTTCACTTGTATATACTAGCAGGGGTAACCGGCGTTGCCCGGAACTCCCCCCCCCCCGTACGCAAAAGTGTAACAATCTCTCTTTCCCGGTTGCCTGGAACAAAAGCTGTCTCTTACCCGGTGGCCTATTATCCCAGCTTGCCTCATCTCCGCCCCTCTCCCCACCATCCCTAACATTCTCTCATGTTGACCGCTACCTCCCCCCACAGTCTTCCCGCTCGCCCCCTCATCATCGTTCCCACTCACCCCTCTTCACGCCCCACTCTCCTTCCCTCCGTAGGCAAAAATGTAATAATCTCGCTCTTTCCCTGTTACCCTGGGCAAAAGCTGTCTTTTCCTCGGTCGCCCTCTCTCCTCCTCTTCGATGTATATTTAGGTCACCGTTAAAAAGAATTCTGTGAGTCCACTTGGAACGAACCCTAAACCTTTAGATCTTTGGACCTTTGTCAATAACCACAGGACCACGGAAGCCAGTATAAATTTCTCTAAAAATAGGTCACTTGACCGAAGTCTGAAGCTGGCACCCACGTACGCATGCGCAGATTGTACTATCCGCCTGAAGGCGACCAAATTTAGGGACCCTCCCACGTCACACGTTTTGAGTCATTTCTATACGAAGAAATAAATGGTTTTTTTCTTCAATTTTTCGATATTATACGTCCGAAAGCTGGAAGATTCAGAAAATGTCAACTTAATGGTCTGTCGAGTACCTTAGAAGGCTTTTCCAGACATACACACAGACGTTTGCCCTTTATATATTAGATAAATTAAGATGTTTCCCGATAAATACAATGGTTCCGTATCAAATAAAATTAGTCTTTATTTTTAAAATAACAGCTGTTTCAAAATGGCTAATACAAATGGAACATTAGTAATTACAAAAAGTTATTTATGTCAGTAAGCGAACATATATATATATATATATATATATATATATATAGAGAGAGAGAGAGAGAGAGAGAGAGAGAGAGAGAGAGAGAGAGAGAAAGAAATTTAATTAATTAATTAATTTATATATATATATATATATATATATATGTGTTGGTGGGGTGTATGTGTGTGTGTGTGTATTAAGATACAAAAAGTAGATAAAATATAATTTTGAAGGGATTTCCAACCTAATAATGCGTTTGTCACCTATAGAAATAAGTTTAACCGCATCTTTGATTTACACAATTCAATATCAGTTATGAGAGAAAAGTAAAACTTATTCCGATGCAAATTTATTGAATAACTTCATAAATAATATAAGATTCAGTTGTTACATCTTTTCTTTACTTAAAAAACCTTTTTGTTTGCAAAAGTACATATCTTCTGTAAATGTAAAAAAAATAAAATAGATTGAAAAGTTGTTTTACAATGCAAAATAAGTGGTATCCTTAAAAATAATACCAATTGTTGTTTTACAATGCAAAACAAGTGGTATCCTTAAAAATAATACCAATGATGAAAAAAAAACGATCTAAAATATTAGCAGAAAAATATAAACATTTCATATTTCTGAAGTAACTACGGTTCTTTGTCATGATTGTGTGTGTGTGTGTGTGTGTGTGTGTGTGTGTGTGTGTGTGTGTGTGTGTGATATCAACTGACAAGGAAACTGCAGCGAAGTACACTATTACACTGCATAGTATAACACTTTACAAATGAAAATCAAGCTTTTTAGCTTCGACTTTTAATATCTCACAAAGCACCTGGACAGACACTGATGCAATTATCTTTTTGTAAAGTAAACCACTGACATGATTGTATTTAACATGTAAATGTTTTAGTTAATAGATAGATAGATAGATAGATAGATAGATAGATAGATAGATAGACGTACATTGTTTGCCCCTATTCAATAGTTAAAACGGCTGTTAATTGATTTATCTTTGATCTTTTTTTGCCAGATGAGTCATATATTTTATTGCAATGTTATTGTTTGTATTTCTTTTGTTGTTTTTAATTGTGATTGTTATTCTAAGGTTTTCTTTTCTGCGTGTCGGTGTTGATGGTGGTGGGAGCCTTGTTTGTCGAAGTTAAGAGGCAAGGACTTATTGATGATGCTAAGTGGTTTCGCGTGTACTTTGTAGCCAAACTTAAAAATGGGGCTAACTGAGATCAAAGGATGGGAGAAATATTTTGTCGGCGAAAGCAAGTGGGGAAAACAGGGTTCAATCCAAAGGGAAGGTTCGCCAGAAGTGAGCTTAACTTTGAAACCCTTTCGCGTTAGAAGCTTTTAAGGAATGAATGGATAATCTACGCGAATACGAGCGACAATTCAGCTTTCAAGAAAATATAAGGAAATAAGATCAAATGTTTTATTTTGATTTGTTATTGTGAAGAATTGGAAATAGAACGTGGGTCATGTTCGTGTATCTCTGCTCGGTGTATATACATTGATTTACCCCTCTCCAGGAGTTAGGCACAAGGCCAGTTTTATCTTACTCCCATAAGTAAGATGTGACCCACGGTCGGGTCGGGAAAGTGGGGTTTAACAATTGCCTGGGCAGCCCCGTCGGCATTCCCCGGTAGGGGCGCCTCAGGCAGTAAGCAATAAACCTGCTCCTCCCAAAGAAGGGAGGCGAAGCCTCGGAGGACAGACCCAAAGACCGGCGTAAATCAAGACCCGAAGGCAAAGACAATACCAGTCTATGGGGTGCAGTATCCATCGGAACAGATACTACACTTTGATCTTAGCCAAAAGGCCAAGAACACACACACGCATATATATATATATATATATATATATATATATATATATATATATATATATATATATATATATATATATATATATATATTATTTCATGAATCCACATATGAACTTATAAGGAGATATAATATGTTATGTATCGATTTTCAGAATTTACTTCAACAGTGCTCAATACGTGAGTAGAGCTAAGTAGTAAGTTATGAAAATATATTTATGGCAATTAAGCTACACAGAAGCAACCGCATTTCATCTCCGAGAGAGAATTGTCAGGCTAAAATGCATGGAATGCATGTTACTAAGTGTTTTTTTATATATCCACGATTAATCTGATTATTTAGCTATCAAGTGGATATATAAAAACACCCAGTAACACGAATTCCATGCATTTTAGCCCGACGATTCTCTGCGGAGACGAACCGCGGACGCCTCTTTGTAGCATCATTGCCATAAACATATTTTTATAACTTACTTTATATATATATATATATATATATATATATATATATAGAGAGAGAGAGAGAGAGAGAGAGAGAGAGAGAGAGAGAGAGAGAGAGAGAGAGAAGAGATAGATAGATAGATAGATAGATAGATAGATAGATAGATAGATAGATAGATAGATAGATAGATAGATAGTGATTACTTCTTCTTGACAGAAGTTTGCCATCTCTTCATTTAGTTGCTGTGTGGCCGTGCGCACGTAGGTGGCTCTTTAATCCAGCTTTACTCTTATATGGACGTTCACATATTTTACACAAAAACGTTTTTTCTAGAAAGGGTGCCTGCATGTTGATTTTGTTGTTGTTTCATTTTACTTCATTAAAAGTTCTCAGAAATCAAGGGGCCCAATCCTGGGCTAATATTTGATTTCTAGATGAGATACATGGATATTCGAATATTCTATTAAAGTTCTCCTTTATTTCTCAAACGTTGAGTTAGTAAAGAAGTTAAAAACATTTATTTTTCTCTCCCCCAATTGACAAGTTACCTATGTTATAGTGTATCTTTCTTGTGGTCTCTTAGTCTTACCGGATTCCGGGACAAGAATTCATCTAGTCTGGTGGAGTATCCAGTTAAGTGTTGCTACTTGAGGTAACATCACTAGGGGATAGTACACTATTCCTCGTATGAGCAAGTGTATAGCCGTGCAAAGGGGATCTTATTTGTGCTGCGAATACTATGTTATGTTGAATTTTTAGTCAGGGTTTACTTTACGGTGAAGTATCTTCATGGCAGGTTGTCCTGACAAATCATTGTACAGAGAGACCGAAGACACTCGATGAAAATGTCTAGTAGGTAATTCAAACTCTCCTAGTAGGTAATTCAAACTTCCCTCGTCGGTAATTCAAACTTTGTATCCTAGAATATTTTGTCAAGCCACTTTTAGATTTGCAGATTAGACCACAAATATGACAGCTTAGCATTGAAGGTCGTGCTGTTATAGCTTCCTCATAAAACTGCTGATCCTGTCTTTGTTTGTGTGATTAAAGATGATTTACAAGTCCAGCTTTTGACAGAAGAAACCTATCACATACAGTGCACTTCATTTCTCTGCTGTATATTCTATGACACTATACTTTCATCCGGCTTTCTTAGAACACTCTTTAAGACAGCATGATCTACACAACGCTCTCCAAAATCCTTACATCTTACTCTAATGTGTTTCCTCCATAGTGGTCGGTCTTTCAATTGTGCTTCCCAATTATCTACATCCATCTCAAGTAGTCTTGAGTTATTTTTCAGGGCATCCTTAAACCTTTTTCTTGGTTTATGTTGTGGCCTCTTTCCTCTATCCATCACGCCATAGAACAGCTGTTTAGGAAGTCTTTTGTCTTTTATCCTAACCAGATGTCCAGCACATCCGATTTTGAATGATTTTCATTTCTATACTGGTGCTATTTGACCATTCAAAGACTACAGTGTCAGGCGTGAGTGTTTTTCAGTTTATTTTAAGTATTTTCCGAATAAAACTTTGATCAAATCTTTTCAATATCTTGAAGTGTCTTCTATATACTGTCCAAGTCTCTGACCCATATAGGATTTACCAATGTTTTAAATTAAAAAAAACTAGATTTCTCTATGTTTAGGATGACTGCCACCCTCTACGATTGTAAGTAGCGGTTTATTCGACCAAATAAAAACCACTGCCGTAAGTAAATACGATTTCCAAGGTCAGTGAAGGAAAATACTTCTAGATTGAGGCAATCTTTATCTTAATTCGGAGTGTCCATTTTTGTGGGAGATTAAATTTACCAACATCGATCTTTTATCTAACTTGGGCTTTGATTTAAATATATGGCAATTGATTTAAAGAATTTGTTGTTGTTATTTTGTTTTCGATTTATCGACTGTTAACTAATCTGCACTTTTAACATTGACTATGCTGTTGCTATACTGTCCCCTCTCCACGAGGGAATAGTTATACAATGGTAGTGTTTAATGTTTTGAAAATCCATCTCCTGGGGAAAAATTACCGCAGTCTAGAAGGATTTCTTCTAAAATTGACAAATACTTAAATTGAGGGAAAGTAATAAAAAACAATAATTGCCGAAGTCTAGAAAGATGTTTCCTTCACTGACCGAGAAGAGAAAAGATATAAGTAACGGATATTGCACTTTAAGTTGAAGTATATTTAGAAAAGTAGAAATTAATATTTTTATGGAATATCAGTAGCAGTTTTAGCGTCGAAGAAAATATGTAAAAAAGTTATGAAATAAATTCGAATAATGTTCGGTAATAATATCGAATAAGGCTCGATGAATAGGAAAATGTAGATGAAAATAATGATTTTAAATGTTACGCCGGTCTGTGTTCGAAATTGATTTCGAAATCTTTAACTGTCGTGAATTACGTTATTCGTAACTAACGTATAATCATGATAATAAAATATACTTAAATAAATCGACAAATGCTAATTTTAAATCGAATGTGAGCAGAAAAATATATGTATCTGTTTTATGTGTATTGCCTTGAAAGTACTGCTGCGTTCTGCGAATATTTAAGTCGGCGAAAATATAAACAATTTAGAAATTGTTGCGAATGAAGAGAGAGAGAGAGATAAAGTGAGTGGGGAGGAAGAGTGAGAGAGAAAAAGAGAGAGAATGGACGGTTATAATAGGTAAATGTAAAGAAAAAAAGAAAGCGTCTTACGTAAAATACCCCACCCCCAAATAAAAAAGAATGATATCTAATGTGAAAAAAACCACGAATGTTGGATTAATGTTAGATATGTATGGATGGTCAAAAGTGAAACAATGAACTTAGAGAAACTAATATTATGTGATTCCATGGAATTGTTATCAACAATTGAATGTTGTAAAAATGAACACTGCAGTTCGTTTTACAATGCATGTATGTTGAAAAAAGATGTTAAAGTCTTAAAGGTGTAATGTATTATATTGTCTAAGTGTTTACGTTAAAAAATAGAATTATACCTGAAGCAAACAAAGATTGATAAGGGAAATGTCTAAAGTCGATTCGATTAAGAGATTGTAGCCGCCATTTTGAATCAATGTACAGTATAAATAATTAAGTACGTTAAATGTATTCCGTAAATACCGGAATGAGATGAAGTCTATACGTAATAGGTAGAAATAACGTAATCCGATATTCTCGAAAATCAGTGAAATATGAAAAATCTGTGCGGAATGTATTGTATTATGTATTAAATTAATGAAAATGAATAGTAAATAATAACGGTTAGCTTTTCTAAAGAATCCGTTGTTAATTACTTCTCGGTGATGAAGGGAAGAGTGTTAGTATGAAAATATTAAAGCGGAGAATGTATGCTACCATCTATATCGAGTATGGATTGAGGAAGATCTGTTATGGTTGTCTTAAAGTAATATTTATTGTTAGATGGAAAAAATAATCATAGATTTCTTCAAACATGCTCGAGTGAATAAGCTGAATAGAGTGGTGAGTTTAGTAGCCTATGATGCATGTAGTCATTTTTTTACTCTCGCCGAAGGTACAGGTGAAAAACGTCTTCACTTTATATATATATATAGATAAATACACACACACACACACACACACATATATATATATATATATATATATATATATATAGTTTCGAAGATACTATGTCCTTGTTAATGTAGGTGTGTTAGGAGGATAGATACCCTTTCCTCATTAAGATGTGTGATGTTGTCAGTGGATAACATTTTTAATTAACCATACCCGCTCTTCTCCATCTGGAAAATGAAGCAGCTATTGAGGTCAACTCGTATCGCACTTCCAACCACGTGACCTTCCCATCAAAATACCGCACCAAGTCTCCTTCAACACCGACATTTTATTGGTTCTGGTCGCGTGTTCTTGCTCAAATTAGCTTGCAACGTTCCTCTACATAACACAGGATGTTTGTCGTTAGAAGTGCATCTGTCTATTTATGGTTAGATGTTTTGCATACGTTCAACCATGTACCATGAAAGGCAGCCTCGTTTGATACATCAAGTATTCACCCGACGTGATATACTGCTGGTCAATAATAATTTCAAATAGAGTCAGGTTTATAATGTTAGCTCTAAAAGAACCGTTAAAAAATAAAATTTGCAATATGAGGCCAAGAACTAAAAACAAACTGTTAGCGCGATGGTGTTTTTCGTAAAAAACTACTTACATCCAGACAGCTGCAAAACGGCAAATTGTGTTAACGAATCGGAACGCAGTCGCTCTTATTTATTTTTTGAATACAAATATAAATAATTATTTAAATGTTTGAAACTTTTTTAAAATACATTTTTCACTGAGATACTATTTGTATTTTTGTTGTATGAAACGAAGAAAATCTATTTTTTTTAAATGAATTTCGTTTCTTTACGTTTTAATATATTTCAGTTATTGTATGGACTTAACTGATAATTGTCCATAGTGACCCCAGATAGAATCGAAGGAACATTTCAATGGTGTCTTTAGATTCAGTGAAAATTTAACCCTTATTGAAACTTATTTGAATGGTCTAACTGTTAACATATCAATTTATATATATATATATATATATATATATATATATATATATATATATATATATATATATGCCTATCTGGTGTCAAAAGTAGTAAAGCATTTTTTATGCATCTTTTATTCCTATATAATTTTATATGCTAACTACCATATGGTAGAATGGTTCTTGGGTTGTTTAAATAGTATTATCATTATTATTATTATTATAATTATTATTATAATTAGTAGTAGTAGTAGTAGTAGTAGTAGTAGTAGTAGTAGTAGTAGTAGTAGTAGTAGTAGTAGTATTTGATATGCAAATTACCATATCACACTGTAGTCTTAAGGGTAATGTTTTATTATTATTATATATTTATTTACTTATATATATATATATATATATATATTAGTGAAATTAAACTGAATTGTTCTGACAGTTGCTTATTGGGGAAGTGGTGATTTAATAAGTACCACTGGAGAACCATGCATTTTAAACTGTTTTGTTTTTTAATCCCCGAAGCAGTAACATAGTAAACAGCTGATGATTTCCGTTTTATATTTCACAATTCAAGTTTAGGTCCTCTGTTTTTGTTTCACTCTTATATCCTTGAATCCCTTTTGTATTTGTAAATTTTCCAGCGCTAAGTTGACTTACGCAAGCGCTAAGTCTGTGATATTTTGGATTTAGTTCGTATCCCAGGGAATTTCAACTGCATTTTCTTTCTTTGTTTAAAATGACTCAAAGCTTCTTTAGACTATATATATATATATATATATATATATATATATATATATATATATATATATATATATATATATATATATATATATATATTTATATATATATATATATATACATTTAATGGTATTGGGAGAGTTTCCCAGATAAGTGCTCGATTATTAAATCAAAAGTAAAATTAAGTAGATAATTAATAAATGCATAATATTTATTTATATGTAATACAGAAAGTTAGACTATATATATTTATATATATATATATATATATATATATATATATATATATATGTTTTGATGTAAACAAGATTATTTCAAAAGTTGAAGCTCTTAAAATTCATACTAGAATTGTTCACATAGACCTGTGGGGCAACAGTTAACAATCAGTTCTAATGATAGTTTTCCGGAGGTTGAAGGTACAATCCGTATTACAGGTGATAATGACTAAGAATAACATAATAAATAAGGGCCGTGACTGACGAAATGAGAACAATCTACCCCTATGGATTAAATAAAGAGTTCAGTTCAACATTCCGTAAGGTTCTTGAGTTCGATTTTGGCCTTTTGGCTTAGGGAAAAGTGTGGTATCTGTTCTGATACTACATTTCATCTTTTCTGTCGTCGGTGTGTAAAGATGAAATTTCTCTAGACTTTGGCAATTTACATTTTTGTTCCAATCCAGACTTCTTCATTCTGGGAAAGCTGTATTTTCGTCACATTAAAAACCGACCTCGTATCTAACTCTACCCACGTGGACAGACAAGTTAATAAGGATTATTAGGTTCACAAGTTTAAAAATGTGCACCCGAAGAAGGTAGGGGCTTATATTGGCTGAAACGTTGCGAAAATAACAACCACGATGAGAATAGTAGTCTGAATAATCCACATAATTCAAGCAAATGTTCCTATTTAATTACCTCCCCGCGAGGACAGAGTTTGACATAAGATCAGCGTTTACAGTGGGGAAAATCCAGCTCCCTAGAAAGGAGCACTAGACTGGGACAAAAATAAAAAATTGCTTCAGTCTAAAAGGACTTCGACTGACAGAGGACAGATAAAGTGCAGAATCAGAACAGATACTACACTTTGTTCCTAGCCAAAAGGCCAATGAAGGCAAATGTTTGTTGATGAGTTTCGATTGGGTCTTCTCCGTTTCTTGTGTTTCTTATGTTTTTTGTTCTGTTTGATGTCTCTTCCTTTGCTTCACTTGTCGGTTTGGCATCCATTATTGTCATTCATCCCTCACTCGAATGAAACCCCTCGCAGACCCCTTCCATATCGCCCCCATCCCCTCATCTATCAATCACTCGTTAACATATCTGACACTCGTTTCAATTGTGTTTATGATTTTTTGTTATCTTCGTGTTTAGGGGCGGAGGGATTTTTTTTTTCAATTAGATTGTTTGAAACATTTGAAAATACGATGAAGATGAAATACAACAACGAGTCTAGTATCGGTTGGGAGCAGAGGTACAAATTGAGTTTTAAAAGTGGAAAGGGGATATCTCTTTTTAGTTTTATTTCAAACGCAGTCTAGAAAAGATAAGATAAAATTAATAAAAAAGAAAGGAGGAGAAAAGAAAGGGGACAACGAAAGAAATAAACAAAGAAAGATGAATTAGGTAGAAGCAGAAAAACGAAAGAATTAAAGAAAACGGAAGGAAAAAATAAAAATAAAAACTGAACCAATGAAAAGAACGCAAGAAAGAAAGAAAGAAAGTTAAGAAAGAAAGTAAAGAAAGAAAGTAAAGAAAGAAAGAAAAAAAGAAAGAAAGAAAAGAAGGAAAGGGAGTGGAAATAAAGGAAATTAGAAAATAAAAAAATTAAAACGTAAAGAAAAAGAGAAATAGGAAAAAGATAAAGGGGAGAAAAAGAAAACAGAAAGAAAAAGACGGAAGAGATAAACAAAGAAAAAAAAGAGTCAAATGAATAAAACAGAAAGAAAGAAAAATAGAAGAAAGAAAAATTTGAAAAGAAGAAAAATAAAAAAGAATGGAAGAAAAGGTTATTTGAAAAAAAGAGAAAAAGAGAATGGAAGAAGGGGAAATTTGAAAAGAAGAAAAAATAAAAAATGAATGGAAGAAGAGGAAATTGGAAAAGAAGAAAAATAAAAGGAAATGGAAGAAAATGAAATTTGAAAAGAAGAATAAATAACAAAGAATGGAAGAAAGAGAAATTTGAAAAGAAGAAAACTAAAAAATGAATGGAAGAACGCGAAATTTGAAAAGAAGAAAAAATAATGGAAGAAAGAGAAATTTGAAAAGAAGAAAAAATAATAAAAAGAATGGAAGAACGAGAAATTTGAAAAGAAGAATTTTTTTTAAAAAGAATGGAAGAACGAGAAATTTGAAAAGAAGAAGAAAAAAGAAAACAAATAAAAAAAGGAAAAGAAAAAATGTTTAAAATGAAAGAATAAAATTATAAATTAAATGTCAACTAAAAAAGTGTTAAAAAGTTCTATAAATCAAAACAAAAACAACAATATAAGAATCGAAATAATATGGATGAGGATATTATTAGTGTCGATAATTTTGCTGGTAAAAAGGCAATGCTTGAGGCTAGAATATCGGAAACCATTTGTTTTTTATCAAACAAAAACATTAAAAGCTATCGCACATATAAACACAATTTGATAATACAAACTGATATTCTTAAGATGCATCCATTCAATATGCGCGTTTAACGCGGAAAATGCCATTTCGAACTTAAGAATGACAGACTTTTCAATGCTCATACATAGCCGCTTGTAGACATGTGTGGACGTATCTTCAAATGATATTCTAAACTTTAGCGTGACAGACCAAAAGAAAAATCTATTCGAAACTTGAGCAGACAGCAGACTGAAGACAATTCTCTTTCAAAGAGGGTTCTTGATGATATGCAGAAACGTATCTGTAATTTGATTGGTCCCACCCTTTCGTCTTCCCTGCACCCTATCTCTCATATAGGTGATGTTGCTAGTCTCAGTCTTTTTTATCAAGAATATAAAAATTATATTTCAAACTTAAGTGTGACAGAGGGTCGAAAATGCTATTTCACACTTAAGCAATACAGACCAAATAAAATGCTATTTCAAAGTTAAGCATTACTGACCAAATAAAATCTCTTTAACATTTGAGCGTGACAGACAAATAAATCTTATCTTAAATTTAAGCTTCAATGTAAAATGACGAACGGGCAAGTTTGTTATTGGGATACGTGAATTTATCTAAAAATACTATTTCACGCGTAATCGTGACAGATGGACGATAATGCTATTTCAAACTTTAGCCTGACAGACCAAATAAAATGCTATTTCAAACTAAAGAATGACAGGCCGTAGAAAATGTTATTTAACACCTGAGCGTGATAGACCAATTATTTCAACTTTAAGCGACACAGACAGATCGAAGAACAGACACAGTCCATTATATTATAACAACTAGATCCTCCGTACCTAAACATTTCGTCTAATATATATATATATATATATATATATATATATATATATATATATATATATATATTTCGTTAAGTAAACATATATATATTTCGTTAAGTAGAACACTCTCTTGACGTCAAAGCCGCCGAATAAAGTGTTAAAGTTATATCTGTTTATTCAGCTATTCAGCGGTGGCCGAGTGGTTCTAGATTTCGGCAATGGTGTTGTAAAATACTCGGAGCCCGGGGTTTCGAATCGCGCGACCAGTATTGAATAGTTGTATATCTATGCTGACCTGATGATAACGGACGAAACGTATACATAAATAGATAATACACAAAAACGCCGAATAAAGTGTTAAAATATCACGTTTTATTTAGCTATTCAGCGTTAATATATATATATATATATATATATATATATATATATATATATATATATATATAGGACCAAATTAAATAGTTTTTAACGCCAATATTTTGTTAAATAAATTGTTTTTGTAAAACAAATTGTTTTTTTACAATTAAAATAGTTTCTAACGCTATTCATTTTTTTTAAATTTATTTCTATTGTCGCTTATGTTTGAGTTCATGTTTTGAAACTTGACGTAAATCATAAATCTATGATGTCAAGTTTAAATTAATTATAGCTTTCTATAATTATTTTGTTAAGATAATGTTTTAAGATCTATTTATAAGAAAATATAAATAGCTTAGTTCGTAGAACATCGCACTGAAAAACTCATGGTTTCTGTTTCCATTTTCGGTCATGGAATCCGCTTTATTCTTTGGGAATTTAGTATTTAGTATTAATGCAATATTCTCTATTTCTATAAAAAAAAATTACGGTATTTCTTTTTTAAAAAATTGTGACTGGGGGACACACAGACACAAAGATACACACAGCCAGAACATGGATGAGTGAAGCATCTTTACGAAATTATTTCAAAAGTAAGTTTGAGAAACCCTCGAAAATTATCTGTCTAACTTTAGTGTTACAGACCAAAGAAAGTTCTATTTAACGTTACAGACCAAAGAAAGTTCTATTTAACGTTACAGACCAAAGAAAGTTCTATTTAACGTTACAGACCAAAGAAAGTTCTATTTCAAGCTTAAACGTTACAAATCAAAGAAGATGCTATTTCAAATATAAGCATAGCTGACCGAAGAACATTCTCTTTAACAAGTAAACGTGACAGACCCGAAAAATATTATTTTTAATTTAAGATGCGCGGACAGATCGACGGATGGACAAAGTTTGTTATAGGGAATCCGTGAATACATATAAAAATACTATTTCAAACGTACGTGTGATATAACATCGAAAATGCTTTTTCAAACTAAGGGTGAATGACGAAGATGGCCGCATATAGAGATATTTGGACGCATTATGAAATAGAATGCGCCCATGCACGTTGGGGATGAAAATTCTATTTACACCTAAAGCGTGACAGCCCGATAGACACAGCGTCTAAAACAGTCACCACAAGAAAAGAAATGGAAACAAAGTAAAACTGATTTATTTTTTATGTGTTTTTTAATAAGAATGAAAAACCCAAAACATCATAGAAAAATAACGATTGATATTATTTTTAGTGGGAAGGTTGAGATCGTATGGATTCTTCAGAAGAAATTTCTTGGGGCCACGAATCGTCGACGATTGCACAGCTGTCTGACCTTTGACCTCCCTCCTCTTGGAAATTTCCTCGGGCAAAATACATATTGGATTGTTATGGTTTGTTCATCGACTTTAAGGACTCATCCAAGATAACTGCAATATATCTACAGATATAGCAACAGGGCTATCCGGCGTTACCCGGAGGACATGGATAACAAAATATGCATGATAAAAAAGTGCGTATTACAACTTTCTTGTAGACAACCTCTCTCTCTCTCTCTCTCTCCCTCTCTCTCTCTCTCTCTCTCTCTCTCTATCTATCTATCTAGAGGATTAAGAGATAGATAGATAGATAGATAGATAGATAGTATCTATCTATCTATCTCTTAATCCTCTTCAACTTTTGATTTTCTAATTTTAATTTTTTAAAATTTTTTTTCTATTTTATTTTTATTTTATTTTTATTTTTCATTTTGTCTTAATTTCATTTTTTATTTTTTATTTTACTTATTTATTTTTTTATTTTTTATATTTTTTATTCTTTATTTTTAATTGTTTTATTTTGAACTTTTTAATTTTTTAAATGTTTATCTTATTTTATTTGGTTTTATCTTATTTAATTCTCTAATTTCTAAGTGTTTTTAATTTCTGATTTATATAAGAAATTTTGAAAAGGAAATACAATTCTTGTAATGTTTTTTTTTTAATTTGTTTATATGAATAATTGATTCTTCACCCCTCTGATAAGAATTTAGTTTATTGCAAAATTTTGACAAGGAAAATTTTCTTTTTAATTTTGTGTTATATTTTTTGCTATATATCGGTGATTTGTTTATAAGTATCATTGTGTTTTTTTTTCTCAACATATCCACCTGTGATTCTTTCTGTGAGCGTATGTTTCTCTAGAACTAAGTCTTTTTGATTTTCTGGTAGACGTGTTGCTATAGGCGATGATGAAGAAACCGTTTTGGACGAACTTTATAAAATTATAGAATAAAATAAAGTAGAGTATTCCCAAACGATCGTACACCATAATGGACTTGATGTTGTAATTCTTAGAACAGTAAAAGTAATGCTTTGATTCATTAAATGTTTATATATATATATATATATATATATATATATATATATATATAAATATATACATATAAATATATATGCATATATATATATATATGGTAAAATGAAAAAGGAAAACCAAAAACTGGATGTTTTTTATGTGTACATCAACGTTTCGTCTTTATTTATAAGACTTCATCAGGATGATGATATAGGGAAAAGATATCATGCAAGCACAGATACATGTAGGGTAGACATGTTGGGAAGAAAAATAAAATAAAATGAAAAATAATGGCAGCGTCTTGCTGGACGTCCGAACTTGTTAGAGAATGAAAATGAGTGGGAGAAAAAAGGGGAAGGGTGGAGGGAGCAAGGACTACTGTGGCTGGCGATGAGAGAAAGAGGTGGGGGATGAGCAGGGGTAAAATGGATGGCAGAGAGAGATTGGAGGAAGAGGGGGAGGGGGTGTTTGACCAGATGGCTGTGGTCGAGATTGAAGGGGAAGAGTGAGTTGGAATGTTTGTGTGTGGGGGTGTATGCAGGGAAAATGGGGATGGGTAGAGAGGGAGGGGGGCTGTGATTTTGGTGGATGGGCGAGAGTTATGGTCTTAGAGAGCGTTTGGAGAAAATGAGGGAATTTAAGAAGAGGTATGGGAGAAAATAGATGAGAGGGGGAAGAGGGAGGATTTGTCCTGATAGGGTGTGAAATATTTGAAATATTTGGAAAATGATAGCAATGAGTGAGGGATTGGAGTGGGTGGGGGAGGGGGTGATTGAAAGGGTGGGTGAGGAATATTTGAAATATTTGGAATATGAGAAAGTTTATTTGGACTGTAGTATTAAAAATGTGAGGGAAAAAAGTGAGGAAAAATAAGAGAAGATTCAGGGAGAAGAGGGAAGGGTGTGGGTGAATGGAAGAGTGTCATAAGGTTAGAGATGAAAATAAAAGTTAGCCATGATCAGGCAAAAGACTTTGTTCTGTGAGGATGATCTTGCTTATTAAGGGTGATAGGTTAAAGAAACCATTTCGCTGCTTGATAGTAGTGGAGGATGTGATGAGGGCAGTTTCCAATAATCTTCGCCGAGATTTGTTGTGGATGTGTTTAGTGATTTTGGCTTGTTCAAATTTGAATGCATGACCATATTCTAGAGCATGGGAGAAAAGTGCACTAAGAGGGTTGTTGTTTTTTATGTCCCTTTTATGTTCATTTAATCGTTTCTTTAATTCACGTTGTGTTTCTCCCACGTAGAATTGATGGCAATCATTGCAAGGGACAGTGTATAAGCCGGCATGGGATGTGGGTGTTTTTTGGAAATGTCTGGATGTGTTTAAAGTTTGTTTTATGGATTGAGAAGTGGTTTGTACTATTGGAGCCCCCCCCTCCCTCTCTACCCATCCCCATTTTCCCTGCATACACCCCCCACACACAAACATTCCAACTCACTCTTCCCCTTCAATCTCGACCACAGCCATCTGGTCAAACACCCCCTTCCCCTCTTCCTCCAATCTCTCTCTGCCATCCATTTTACCCCTGCTCATCCCCCACCTCTTTCTCTCATCGCCAGCCACAGTAGTCCTTGCTCCCTCCACCCTTCCCCTTTTTTCTCCCACTCATTTTCATTCTCTAACAAGTACGGACGTCCAGCAAGACGCTGCCATTATTTTTCATTTTATTTTATTTTTCTTCCCAACATGTCTACCCTACATGTATCTGTGCTTGCATGATATCTTTTCCCTATATCATCATCCTGATGAAGTCTTATAAATAAAGACGAAACGTTGATGTACACATAAAAAAACATCCAGTTTTTGGTTTTCCTTTTTCATTTTACCATCACGTCGGATTACTTTCATCCTTCTCTTCCCATATATATATATAAATATATACATATAAATATATATGCATATATATATACATATATATATACATATACATATAAATATATATACATATATGTATACATAAATCTCTCTATATATATATACATATACATATAAATATACATACACACACACACACACACACACTACTCTACGTCGAATATCTCAAATAATTAAAATTCATGGAGAAATACTGCATCTCAACTCCAACTTAAAAACTGTGTTGGAAGAAGCATGCTCTTTAGCGTATCACAATCAAAGAACCTGTAAACTATAAAGTAACACGTAATACACTAAGGATATCAAGACAAACGATCAAATCCGTCTCTGATTACATGCATTCCAACTTATGTGTGTGTAAATATCTGTGTGTGTGAAAGGTTAACGAATCTATATAAAAGAGTATTTATATAGAGGAGTCATAGAAGGCTATCACAATGCAACAAATAGAAATACGTCGTATTTAGAAAGAGGACAAAAATGAAGTGACTTCTTAATAGTAAATCTTACTTGATTAGTCAAAACTTCTACATAGTGATTTCATGTGTATGACCGTGTTCTATATCGTATATTTCGAGGAAAAACCTCTTTATCAAATGTGGGTTTTTCAAATAAGCATATTACACCTCGTTATTAAAAGTATATTATAAAATCTTTCGGGGGACGACAATGGAAGTAGTCTAACATTTACCAGTGCACACCTATAGAGTAGATGAGGACAGAACGGCCACCACTTAAATCTTCAAATATATTTCGATGAAATTTAAATCATATATAAATATTTTAGAGGGGTGTGTAAAACAATAAAAGTGGCCCCGAATCTCTAGGTGTCCTTTAAGGAAGCTATGGGGGGCCGAACTTTCTTTGGTGAAAATTTGAATCATATGTATATTTTCAGTTTCTTCTGATGATATCAGGGGGCAAACCGTGGAGGGGTGGGTCAGAGCTAAAGGGAAGTAATATGGTGGTATAATCATAGTGAAGAAAGACGTAGTAGTGTTCCTTATTCAATCCAGAGCAACGTCGGGTGTTCTTGCTGGTATGTGTTGGCATAGTATTATAATATTAAGAGTGTGCTTTTTTTGTTCAGAAAAAAAAATAAAACAAATAAACATCCAATATAATCCTTAGAAAAGGCCATTATATTATCCTTTTTACACGGGAATTGCAGACCACACAAGTGAGATTCTTTTATTTGATATGGATTACATTTAAGATAAGATCAATACCTACTTTGGGAATGATCTTCACTTAACATTATATATATATATATATATATATATATATATATATATATATATATATATATATATATATATATATATACATATATATATACATATATATATACATACATATGTATATATATATATATATATATATATATACATATATATATATATACATATATATATACATATATATATACATAAATATATATACATATATATACATACATATGTATATATATATACATACATATGTATATATATATACATACATATATATATATACATACATATATATATATATACATACATATATATATATACATATATATATATATATATATAGAGAGAGAGAGAGAGGGGGGGGAGAGAGAGAGTGGTCGATGAGGAAGGAAAGAGGGGAAGAGGGGATAAAGGGTCTGTATTTCAAGTGGCTTCCCGTATCTGAGTGAATAGATTCAACTGTTTTAGGTGCGTCCACAAATCTCTATATAATACTGTGTCCTGTCCGTTGATCATTTCGACAATCTATTTGTCACGTTCAAGTTTGAAAAATAACGCGCAGATTAAACGGCCCTATCTTAAGACAGTCCACTTCTTTTGCAAATAGTTGTGTAACATGATGTATAAAATTAATACAACTTTGTAGGTAGGAAATGGTTAAACGTTGATCTGAGTTGGGGAAATAAACGAGGCCCTACAATCCTCAACCGTACTCTAGTAGTTTCTTTTTAATCAATTAATACACAACCATTACTATTATTTTTACGTCGGAATACCCAAACTCGATAATCCAACTGTGTCTCTTTGATAATAGAAACTTGCGTTAGCTTTGAGATGACGCAAAAGTCATCCGAGTCTTAAGGGATCAGCTCTTTTCATATCTATTCGCTACTACCCCTTCCTGACAGACGCGACGTTGTTGGTCTTTCTATACTCTGCCGAAACAGGGAGCAGTGAGAGAATTCCAAACGTAAGCAGTTCGAGAAAATAAACTATCAAAGTAGAAAGCTTTTCGGTATCTGGGTACCTCTACGGTGAAGGGGGTGATTTTGCTGATTGTCGGGTTGGTCGGGGTATTTACGTTGAAGATACATAAGTAGCAAGTTCGTCGGAGCACATTCCATTGTATTACTTGTAAAACAAGCACAGGGGTGCAGCATTGCGGCAACGGGACATAGGCTAGAGGTTGGTAAACAGTATGGCACCTGTCAGATTATAGGATATTTTATGGACCGTGCGTTAGAGGGAGTCCAACCACAAGGAAGGAACAACATCTCAGCTACTGTCACAACGACTGAGAGACGTCACTATCTAACGAGAAAACTGCTTACGTGTCAACGAGCATGTGGGGATTGTAGAATACCCCAAGCTATGTTACAGTTTAACTATGAGCGTTTCGTGGGCATGACCTTTACACTAAAAAAGTGTAATTCGCACCTCGTATTTAGTACGCCATCTCGTACTAACACATCTCAACGTTGCTTAACTTCTGTGATTTTAACAGAACCAATGTGTCAATGTGTTTATAGTTGTATTATTAGATCTATATCATTGTCGCATATATTAACCCTCTTAGCGCGGCTGTCGAAAAATAGCAAACGGTACTACATGCAAACCTGGTTTTATTTACAATATAAGACACATCACAAATATACACAGGTAGGTAGTTTGTTTTACGGCATATCAACCCTTTTTGGGTTATTTAATGCCGAATCTGGTCATTATAGTAAAAGTTTTTATGCTTCAAGTTCTTTATATCTTCAAATGTTTAATCATCGTTTTTGGTTTGGTAGTTTTGTTTTACGGCATATCAACCCTTTTTGGGTTATTTAATGCCGAATCTGGTCATTATAGTAAAAGTTTTTATGCTTCTAGTTCTTTATATCTTCAAATGTTTAATCATCGTTTTTGGTTTGGTAATTTTGTTTTACGGCATATCAACCCTTTTTGGGTTATTTAATGCCGAATCTGGTCATTATAGTGAAAGATTTATGCTTCAAGTTCTAAAAATAAAATTAAAAAGGGGAGGGAGAAAGGGAGAGGGGCTGTTGTTTTTGTTTTTGGTTTTGTAGAACATAATTAAGTTTTACAAAAAAAAAAAAAAAAAAAAAAAAAAAAACGTCAATGTAGGTGAATTTCGTCTCAGGGAGCCACAGGGCAGCCTGATCTGGTATCACCAGCAAATATACACAAATTCAGCAATTGACTAATATGTGCATGAGAAAATGACAATTCTCCATAGGCGGATGGTCAACTTCATTATAAATTCAACATGGCCGCCATCACGATATGTAAATTCAACATGGCCGCCATCACAATATGCAAATTAGTCAAATTTTACAATGTATTTGACTTATATCTTACAAATTTCATATACATTTTTGGGTATACAATGAAAGTTTAAGCTTACAGAGACATTTTTAAAATACGTGTAAAAAATCATTTTTCTACAAAAAAAAATTAGCATTCAGCGGGTTAACGAGTTCAGCATGAGGATGTATATAAAAGTTTTAAAAACTACTCATTAAAAATACAAACGTTTCATAGAGCAGGTTTCGCCAAATATCTTTTTGTTTTCTTTTGTAAGGGCCTGATTAGAGATATATTGAGGTTTCGTCGGACAAGGGGCAACGTTTAAGACATCCCCAAGGACAACGTTTAAATTATCCTGAAGGCACCTGTTAAACTTAACAAATTCTTTACTGATAGAATTCAAAATATAATTAGCACATTTGTTATAAGACTAATCTCCGCCAATGAAATCTGTTTAGTATTTTAATGGATTTAGCAAACAGCTATGGGAATTTAAAATATTTTGATTTATACGGACAATTAAAGATAAGACATATAGGAAGGGAGTAACTGTATATAGACAAACAGATGTTATTTTCCGTTAGTCCTCACCTTCCGTGAGCGATGTTTCTGACAAAGGTAGAAAGAATTCATGTTTCCTGGGTCGAAATCATTCCATCTAACACTTATCCTTGGCTAGTTTTTGACCTTGAAGGAGTATTTGTTTTTAGCTCCTAACATCAAGTGGCTTCATACCTTGTCTGGAGCGGCTTCCATAAAAAAGAGATAAACAAATAAAATTGCATATACATATTATATCTATTATTAATGGGGATTTAATATCTGTCTGTCTGAAGCCGAAACTATGCTATTACTTCTATTAATAGCACTATCGTTTAATGTTCGATTCAATTTACTATACTATTTCAGACTAAGGTATTACCTGTCAATGCTAAATCAGCGAGTGTAGTGCAGATGTTCTGTTATTATGAGACCATCCTCCCAGGTATTTCCTTCCTCATTTTGGCAGGGGAGGGTAGTGCAGTATATGTTTGTCCGTCAAGATACCATCCTTCCAGGCTAGCAAAAATATGTGACCGGACGAAGTAATATTTATTGGTATCAATAATGAAAAACGTACTTTATACATATATATATATATATATATATATATATATATATATATATATATATATATTTAAATATTTTGTTTGTAGTACAAAACTTTATAATGGCATGAAAGAGACAATATTTATTAATCATTATGAATTAAGAATTAAAAGATGAAAGAGCAGCTGACCGGTTTCGTACCTCGCTCAACAGAGCCAAATATCGAGGTATCGTATAAAATTTTTTAATAAAGATGCTATGAGAATCATAGCGAGGGAAGGGGGTAAAATAAAATTTAAAAAAAAAACGAAAAAAAAACGTTCAATCAAATAGAAACAACATTAAGCCCGAGGAGATTTTCTCTTTGCTTGCAAAGAGAAGGCTTCAAGGAATTAATATAGATTGTTTCTAAGATCTTGAGATAATAGGGAGGGTGCGACTTAATAAGAATGGCGAATAAGTCGACACTGAAATTAGAGGCACAGGTGAGTTGATGAAATTTGCTACGATGTCGGTAGAATTCAGTTTTGACGACATTATGTACAGACAGATTGATGGTGTCTCTATGGGTCAGCATTGGCCAATATTTTTGTTGGTTTCCATGAAGAAGGTCTCCTATCTAGTCCAAATAGACCAGATATTTACTTATTAAGTCGCACTCTCCTTATCATCTCAAGATCCTAGAAACAATATATATTAAGTCCTTGAGACCTTCTCTTTGCAAGCAAAGAGAAAATCCCCTCGGGCTTAATCTTGTTTCTACTTGATTGAACTTTTTTCTTCTTTTTTTCTTTTTTATTTTACCCCTTTCCCTCGCTATACTTCTCATAGCATCTTTATTATATTTTTTATACGATACCTCGATATTTGGCTCTGTTGAGCGAGGTACGAAACCGGTCAGCTGCTTTTTCATCTTTTTAATTCTTAATTCATCATGATTAATAAATATTGTCTTCTCTTTCATGCCAATATATATATATATATATATATATATATATATATATATATATATATATATATATATATATATATATATATATATATATATATAAAGGACGAAACGTAAACGTACATAGATAATAAACAAAACAAATATTTATTATTTGTAGCTCCTAGAAAATCCGTCTAGATGAGGACTGTAAGTGTAGTATTAACACAGCATGACATCGCTACCTATATGTGCATCGTTCCTTTCATTAAGTCGAATACTCTTATGACGTCAAGTCGCCGGATAAAATGTTAAAATTATCACTGTTCATTCGCTGTTCAGCGTTGGCCAAGTGGTTGTAGACGTCGGGATTTGAGTTGTAAAAATACACGGAATCCGTGGTTTCGAATCGCGTGACCAGTAGTGAATTGTCATATCTCAGTGCTGATGAGTCCCGATTATGAAGAACAAAACGTATACGTACATAGATAATAAACTAAACAAATATTTATTATATATATATATATAATGTATTTTTTATGTAATTGTTTTGTAGATGATTGCAGCGTTTGTTAGTTTGCTTTGCATGACTAATTAGTTGTTCACTTCCTAAGTGACACAGATTAATGCAGAAAATTACATTATTAGTCGCATTTAACTTTATAGGACGTAATTTTCGCGAATATATATATTTTTATTAATTTTATACGTACATAAAAGTGACCTATGGACACGTGTTTCTGGCTCTCAGCCGTCATCAGCATGGCTAACTTAGACAAGGATCGAACCTCAATAGGCTGGCGTTTTACCCAAAGGCTATGACGCTTTACCTGGAAATATGTACGATTTTTATCACCTAAATATTTAATGTATTTTATATAATTGTTTTTTGTAGATGATTGCAGCGTTTGTTACTATACTTTGCATTATTATTATAGTTGTTCACTTCCTAAGTGATACAGATTAATGCAGAAGATTGAGAGCCAGAAACACGTGTCCATGGATTATATTTATGTACGTATAAAATTAATCATATATATATATATATATAATTATTTTAGCCTACAGACGCTGGCGTTTAAGACTTTTGATATCATCAGTGTAGTAAGTGACAATGTCAGACGGTTGGAGGGCACGAACCCAGTACAGGATCAGCCTAGACTCTGCAAACTAGCGCTCTACTCCCACGGTCATGGGAAATTATCACGTAAAGAAAGGAAATTAAATTCTATTTGTGCCTTAAGAAAGCGGGCAACAAACAGTAGACAGCCGAGAAGGTTCAACAAACGTTTTTTTCGGAACCTTGTGTATAGCTAAGTGACAGTTAATTTTTAACTTCCCCGAACAGGGCTCAACTTTAATATCTTAAAGGGGCTAATAAAAATATTGGGTATCTTTTACTTTACTCCGCAGAGTCGTGAACGGGGTCAAAAAACGAACAAGAAAGTGTTTAAAAACATAAATATGCAACAAGTAAAGGCGACCTACGTCGAGAATAGATATTTTCCTACGTAGCTATGACATTTGTTTGTATTTTTACGTAGTATACATGGGTTTTTATTAGATGTAAAAAAAAAAATCTTGTTTTTTTTTTGCACAAAAAGAAAATGGCGGCCGGTCATTATTCTCTTATATACCCCCTTTCGATCGCCATATTGGATTTTGCGATGTTGGTGTGACGAATAATTTAATTTCTAATAAATAGCACTTCGAACGGGTTAAAAATACAAACAAATGCCACAGGTAAGTTTGAAAATAACTTTTATCGCCTACAGTTACTTTTATTTGTTGTATATTTTTTTTTAGCGTTTTTAGTCTGCCTAGTAAAGTAAAAGATACCCACAATATTTAATTAAATAAATATTAAATTATCTCAACCTACATACGCTACGTTTAAATATATATATATATATATATATATATATATATATATATATATATATATATATATATATATGCGTATTTGTGTTAATAGACTTTTCCAAATATGATCGAAAGGAAGGATCAGATTTTCATTCTTCCGGATGAGATCTCAGTTTCTAACAGCTGTTGATTGATAACATCGACGTTCCAGTGTCGCAGATTATGTACATGTCTGTATAAATAAAAATAATTATATATATATATATATATATATATATATATATATATATATATATATATATGAGTAAAATTATGTATCTATTATTATACTAAAAACTGATTTAATCAACGTTAATTTCCCTAAGACTTTTTCTTATCAATTTAAATCAAGCAAAATACACGACTAGTTTATGTTTTAAAACTTTCATTTGATTGCCCTGAAATAACCATAAATGGTAAATAACGCGTCAACTGACCCATCTCTTTTGATCTCTCACTTTCACACTCTCTCATTCTATGTACTTTGAACCGCGATCTTATTCTGTGAGTTGTCTCAGACTCTCTCTCTCTCTCTCTCTCTCTCTCTCTCTCTCTCTCTCTCTCTCTCTCTTTCTCTCTCTTTCTGTTTATTAAATGTTGACGGTAATAAAGAAAAGAACGAATGAAACGCTTAAAATAGGCGATGATAAACAAAAGTGAATACCACCACAAGCGGTAATACTATTTAACCCAAGTTTGACGAATAATATATATATATATATATATATATATATATATATATATATATATATATATATATATATATATATATATATACAAATACATATACACAATATTATAGTTCACTTGAAAATACATTTATTCGCTCGACTTGAAAATAACTGTCGTTTTTTGACACTTGAATCGTGCATGTCTACCCCCCTCCTAGCACTAGATAAACTTATATTTCTTCAATTACGGTAACTGGTATTCCGGAATGGTCACTGATATATGTATTGACCAGGATCTGTTTTGCTTAACTTCAGTGATCCAACAATAACCGGTGTTTTAATTAGTGTTGGGACGATTATCGGAATCGGAAACGAATATCAGAAAAATCAAAACTTTCGGGGGTATCGGAATCGGTATCGGTATCGGAATAAGAAAACAATTGAGCCTGATTTCCGATTCAAAAAACGATTCTTTTAATCTTTTTTTAAGATATTTTTCTATTGCGGTTACAAATTATAAAACGATAGATATTTATTGATTTTAAACTATCAGGAAAACTAAAATTTACTGATCACAATAACGAATTTAGGTCAAATTAATACCGGAAACATGTAAAAATAGCACAAGTAAAAATGGCACCAGTAGATAAATAGATAAAAATGGCACAAGTGAAAAATAAAAATGAAACTATCACAATGAGTCTGTCAAAATCTTTGATACAATACATAAAGGGAAAATATTAAAAAGTTTGTCAAATTAAAAAAAATATATCTACATTTACAGATGAGAACTATCTGCTACATCCCCTACCCCAAAATGAAATTCTACCTTTTAGACGATTTTAGAATCGGAATCGGAATTGTCAATTGTAGCGGAATTGGTCATTTAGAACAGAATCGGCAATTGTATCGAAATCGGGAAAAATATTTGAATCATCCCATCACTAATTTTAAAGATATTTACCCATACATACATACATACATACATACATACATACATACATATATAAATACATACATACATACATACATACATACATACATACATACATACATACATACATACATACATACATACATACAGTTTGAATTACCAACTAGACACTATCCTCGAGTGTCTTCGGTCTCTCTGTACAAGGGTTTGTCAGGACAACCTCACATGAGGATACTTACCTCTACAAGTAAACCCTGACCAAATATTCAAAATTACATAGTATTCAAAGCACAAAGAAGATCCCCTCAGCACGGCTATACACTTGCTCATACGAGGAAGAGTGCATCTTCTCCTAGTGATGTTACCTCAAGTAACACAACGTAGCTGGATACTCCACCAGACTAGATGAATTCTTGTCTTGGAATCCGGTAAGACCAACAGACCACAAGAAAGATATACTATGACATACTTGACTGGTTAGTTGGGGAGAGAATAAATGTATTATTCTTAACTTTTTTACTAACTCAATGTTTGAGAAATAAAGGAGAATTTTAATAGAATATTCGCGTATCTATGTATCTCATATAGAGATCAAGTGTTAGCCCCAGGAAGGGGGTCCTTGATTTCTGAGAACTTCGACTGAAGTAAAATGAAACATTGTGAGGGAACATACATACATGCGTACATACAAGTAATAATAGACACTTAACGTGTTCACGCGTGCTAAGTCTAAAAGGTGTAGACGAAGAATGAGATGTTTATCCTCAGGGGTCAGGTATGCGCCACATGCAGCCGAGGTAGATGTGCGCTTATTAGTTATTTCTCCGGATAAAATGAGTTCAGCGAAGATTTAACATTCCTCAGTCGAGCCCAAACCGCAGAATCGGCCACGCATTCTCTAGCTATTACCTTACACTCACCCGCACTTCTAGAGCCTCGTGAGTCCCTCTAGGAACTTTCCACATCCATGACGTCACTTCGGAATATCAAGGGTCAGCATCAAATCTCTCATTCGCATTTTTGTCCTCGGAATAATTGGCTTCGAATATATGGCAGTTTTTGCCCAGAGCAATAACCCCGCCCTGCCTTGAACTTAGACCACCCCTTATCCGCCAATATTAACTCCTTCCACAATTATTGAGGGCGACAGATAGCCTTACTACGGATGGCACAAATATTATTATTTCTATTATCAACAACATCACCGTATTTAATAGCCTATCTGTAGCGGTTATTACTGCCTGTAAAATTATAGGCAAACAATAATAACAATAATAATTGTGTCGCATTTTTATCGGACATATCAAGCGAAAACTATGGTAGCATCTATGAGTAAAATTGTTTTATATTATTTCATATTATTAGACTGGAATGGTGTCTAAGAGAGATAGAAAAGCATTATAAGTCATTTTGTTATCAGTAACTATAAAATTTTCATATTCTATAAATAAATGTTTTTGAGAATGTTTTACAGCAGTAACAATATGAATATAGACGTAGAACGTAAAGTATAGGTGTTGTAATTGCAGCAATCCCTAAAAAATGTAATGGTATATTCTTATTGTACGTTTAAACAAATGAGCAGAGACAGTACGGTAGTTGACGGAAATTGAACTCTCGAATTCGCTAGCCAGCCGCTTTCTCTCGATCTAAATTCCAGTCGATTAATATAACATTTTCGACATCCACGCATCTTAACTGTCATACCCCAAACTTTGGTAGAGTCTATGATAATAATTGTTTCATATTGCTTAGGCTTTCTCTCCCACATCGACATCATTGCAATGCTAATATTTTCCAACAATTCATTAGTAATCACATAAAAGCTTTTTACCTACGTTCGGCGCGGAGACTATAGTTTGCCCCTACAAAGAGTCTTTGCACACATAACTAAATGTTCAGAATAATAAAATTCGGCTTTTAGTAAATCGTAAAGAATTTATTAATGTAAATAACAAAATCTATCAAATAATAATGATAAAATAACGTATGAATATTGACACTGATAATCATCATGTATTCTTGATAAAGCCCGTCTCAATGCGAAATATTGGATCAAATCATGATTCATGAGTGTGTAATCTGTTTTTATTCAACTTAGACGGTATTTCCGCCTATTTCCTTATTTTCATTTTGATTACCAATACATTCTGTCGGATAATCACCCTGTAACGCCTTACCATTTGGTATATAAACCGTTAAACACTCGTTTCCTTTTCGTCGTTACTCAAAGTATTGACAAACGCACACGCTTTGAAACTCTACTGTTCCTCAGCTGTTGATAAAAACCACGAACACTTACTGTTTGCCTATCAAGGTTTTATTTACATAGAACAGAAAGCTGTGTACACGTGAAAGAGAGAGAGAAAGAAAAAGAGGCAAACGATAGATAGACATATAAATTGCCTGTCTTGTTATACTCTACTATATTGTACGCGACCACCTCGACGGGACCGGCAACGTTTCGTGTCCATTCACTTCAGTTTTCAGCAGGAAAAGAGAATGAAACTCCCGTCTGGCAGAAATCACGTGGTTTCTTCGACTTCCGAATTTAGTTACTCCCCTTTTAGGGCGTCACCCAAATCCCTCCATCCGGACATCCTCTTCGCTATCTAACAACTCTCTAAATAGTATATATAACTACTAGTAGGATACCCTTCCCAGACAGGTATAAGCAATAAATATTGCATTAGTTTTAAATGTTAATGTCTTTTTCTTTCATTGACCCTATAGTACGGTTTAGGTGGCATTCGCCTAAATGGTAAGTTTACAAAACAAATAAATAGTGTACTCACGTTAGTGTACCTGTTTCCTAGAATACATGTTCCATAATTCATAATGATAAATTCAATAGTTTAAGATTTTACCACGCACATACATATTAGTGATGCTCATGCACATGCACTGATCCTTTTAAAAATGTATTACTTAATATAACTCAAAATTTAATGTAGAGCAATTTTTTCCCCTTAAATTCTTTATATCTAACTTATTTTACAAGTTTGGGAAGCGTGGGGCGAGTTTAGATTGATGCATCCCCTAAATGGTAAACCTTAAGAAATAAATTATATGTCAATGCTACTCACCGAGGTGCCAAGAATATATATTCCAAAATTCATAATGACGTTTTATAAATGTTTTTAAAAATAATTGAGTTTTATATATATATATGTACCCCTTAAATATTAAAATAAAAAAAGATAATAATAATGTGTCTATGTCATTCACCGTGTTGCATAGAACATATATTCTAAAATGTATAATTACCTGTTGATTAGTTTGAGATTACCTTGTATATAGATATATATGTATAAATATATACACATACCTAACTTCATATATGTATATATATACATAAATATATATATATATATATATATATATATATATATATATATATATATATATATATATATATGTGTGTGTGGGGGGGGGTGAAAAGGGCAAACGGAAAAAAATTTAAATACAAGAAAAAATCATCAAGAAACGATAGATTTTACCGATTTTGTTCGAATCAACGAACGTCTTCAGAAAAAGTGTATATATAATATTTATTTATAAATATTATACTAAGCCTCTTTCAGAAATTAAAGTTGAGCATTCTCGGGGATCTTAAAAATAGACTGTCAAAAAGTTCGACTAGTCTTCTATCTGTGCCCGCTTCTAGGTGCATATATATCTTAATTTTCATTAATTACGTGACAGTTTCCTTTTGCCGAGTGGACCTTCCGACCGTCTGAAATTGTTCCTTTCCTGCACTGATGAGAGCAATAAGCTTGAAACGTAGCGTCTGTAGGTATTAATAATTTAATATATATATATATATATATATATATATATATATATATATATATATATATATATATATATTAGTCATCCACGTGATTCAAACTGATATCCGAACCTAATCTATTTTTCGACAGTGTAAGCTTATATCTACTGCGTTCTCAGAAAAAAACACGACTAACAGAAACCACACTGTTTGTATAGACAATATCAACTGCCAAAGGGTGCTCTATTCGTTTATGAACTGATCTGCATTATCGCTAATAGCAATTTCTGATTTTACTTACCACAGCGCTTTACGCACAGAAGAGTGGGAATCATATGTAGTCATCCACACGCAGACTGTTTCGCTTTACAACAGTTCTTCAGTGTGGCTAGCAAAGTACTTCAAAATGCGATTGAAACGAGATCGTTTTTTGCGACAGTCGGAGCTTCTATCCACTGCTCAATAAGCACAAGACATAAGAAATAGAAATTTTTCTGTTTATATAAACAATATCAACTGTCGAAGAGGGCTCTATTTGTTTACGCATCCTAAGCATATTCGTTGTTTGTTTGTTTTTTGTTTTTTGTTTTTGTTTTCAATTAATTATTTTAAATCGGAAATGATCAAATTAATTCTGGTCTGATCAGCGTCCAGATGTCGCAGATTTTCGTAGACATGAAGATTAAAATATGTTTTTCCGTTTTAGATTTGCGATGATTCAATATTTACGCATCAATTTGTCAGGAATATGTGTAAAATGTCATTAGTACGCTTGTTGCGTAAAACAGACGACACGAATTTTTAAAAAAAATGTACATTTACAAGCATATCATTACAGTCCGAAAGTATCCAGGATCAACATACAAATAAACAAGAATATAGTCTTCTTAAGTTAAAATACTGAAAGTTATTTTAAATGCGACTAAGCATCTTTGTAAGTGGCTCCGTCCGTCGGTCGGTCTGTCATACAAAGTTTTAAGAAACTCATTTGTGTCCGCTTATCAGGCTGAAATTTGCAATAACATTTTCGTTAGTACATCACGTGTACATTTTACATACAATTTTCGTTGGTATGTTACGCTTGAGTTCTAAACAGCACTTTGCCATTCGCAAGTCTGTTGATCTGTCACGTTTAAATTTGAAACATAGACGCATACAAGCATATGTACAAAAGTATATGTCCATTTTTAAGTCTGTCACGTTTAAGTTTGAAATAGCATTTTAATCGGTAACGCGCAAATTGAATGGCCGTATCTTAAGAACATTGTATTTTTTATCTCATATTGACATGTACATTGTGCACTGCAACTTGGTGTTGCTCACATTAAAAATATAGACATTAACACACCACTCAATAAGTCTCGGGCCTTACATATAAATAGCGCAGCTAAAAAAATCCATATAATTTTTACACAGTACTAACCTTCAAATGGCACATGTAAAAATGTAGCTCAATCGTGTTATAAGTTTACGAATTACAGTTATTTAAGTGAGGCTATTATTACGAATTTTGAAAACAAAGGAAAACTCTGCATTCCGTGCGTTGATGAAACATTGCTCTCTGGCGGGAACAAAGTATTGTACAAGCGAAGTAATGGCTTGATAAGTATTATTCGGAATCTGCTCCGACTGCAACAACGGTCAAAAAGTTGTATACTGACTTTAAACGCGGTCGTAGAAACACAAATGATGCTGAACGCTCAGGTCACCCAAATTCTGCAGTTGTCCCGTAAAACATAAAAAAGTAAACAAACTCGTTTTGGCCAATCGTAAATTGAAGTTGCATAAGATAGCAGAGAAATTGAAAATATCACATGGTAGTCTATTCACCATTTTTCATAAAAACCTGTCAATGAGAAAGTTGGATGCCGCGTTTTCTCGTAGTCGATCAAAAACAACAACAACGCGTCGACGATTCAGAGCGTTGTTTCAATTGTTTCAACGCAACTAAAAAGAGGTTTTAGCATCAATATCTGACAGAAGAGGAAACATAAATCTCTCAGTTCATTCTTGAGTCACATCGCCAATCACATGAGTGGACAGCAGCAGGTGAACGCCGTCCAAAGCGACCAAAGACGTAAACATCAGCAGACAAGGTTTTGGTATCCGTATTTTGGGATTCGCATGGTATTTTGTTCATCGATTACCTTGAGAAATTAAGAAACATCAATAGCGAATATGATATAGCGTTATTGGAATGTTTGAAGGAAGAAATCGCAAAAGAACAGCCACAAATGAAGAAGAAAAGTTCTAATTCACCAAGGCAATGCATCACGTCAAAAGTCGATCGTAACGATAGCAACACTACATGAATTTCACTTCGAATTGCTTCCGCACCCACTAGAATTTTTTCCAGATCTTGCCAGCGACTATTGGCAATTTGCAGACGCCAAAATAATGTTACTAGCCAAAGAATAAAGAACTGATATCAGAAACTGAGACTATCGTTCTACAAAAACTGCATTAAATGTTTAGAAACACGTTGGAATCAGTGTATCATCTAACAAAGAGACCATGTAGATGAATAAAGTCGAATTTTGCCTAAAACGTTTTGTTGATTAGTTAGGCCCGGGACTTATTGAGTAATCTGTTATAATTCGCAATGTCTTTTATGACGGTAGATTTTTGCAGGGTGGACGTCTTCGTTCTTCCTCATACAACACCTGGTATTCCCAAATGGTCACCCATTTAGTATTAACCGGTCCCAATGTCACTTAACTTCTGTGATCTAACGGAAACTGGCGGTCAATGTGATTATGCCGTGCATTTTGTCAACATTGATCGCTTGGTTTCTAATTAGGATTCCAAACATGAAAACTTGAACAGGGCGTCGTGCTGGGATCAGAGGAAATTTTAATTTTTGTCCCACGCCAGATTACCTTGTTGTGGGGAGCTGGATATTTCCCACAGTAAAAACTGACCTTGTCTTCAACTCTGTCCTCGTAGGGATACAGGTAAATAGGGGTCCGTTAATTTTTTTACCTTTATCGTATATAGGTGCGGCCGATGGGTTACAAAATATACCCTTTTGTAGTGAGCTTACTCTAATTTTGTTAACCTTATTTAGCGAGTGGGGACATTACAATAGTTGTTGAACGTTCACGTAACAATGGTTCTTTCATTGCTCGGAGTTCAGGTGTTTTGGCAGTTTTTGTTTTGTTTTTTGTTTTGTTCTTTCGTCGATTTTACAGACGAACAGAGGGGAGGAATTAGCACAAACGAGACGTGTCTTTGTTGTCAATTGTCAGATAAACCTCTATTAAAAAAAAGCTATGTCACCAATGTGAAAAAGACTTCCACACAATAAAGTCATCAATGTATTCGTGATAAAGACGCACATTCTTCAGCCGGGATTAAAAGGTGTCACGGGATGTGGGGATTGCTTTATTGATTTCATTGACACACCGGAAGTTATGTTGATCCATTGATAGGATCGAATGAAATGAGCCGATTAAATCTGGAATAGCAAACATCTTGACATTTAGAACGGCAGGTATGCAAGTGGCGGTAATCTTCAGTGGAACAGCTGACTAAAATACACACGTGTTTAAAATATCAAACAGCCCTCCTCTCTCTCACTCTCTCCCTCAATATATATATATATATATATATATATATATATATATATATATATTTCTATTAATATTTGAAATTTTTTATGTTCAAATATAAATTTTATAACATAAAGGGATTTTTATAGCTCAATGGTGTAAGGCCAAAGCTTTGTTATGTATTTTTTATTCGATTTTATATCATATCCAATTTTTTGAAAGACAAATTCCCATATTCCACAGAATATATTTTCTTTTTTAGCATACAATTATTTCGGCATACACCAAGATATATGTAAATTATCCTATGCATTTATTTCTAGTACTGAACAATAAAAACAAAATAAAATAAAATACATAAATTAGTCAGTATTCATTAGCAAATCTTTTTTTTCTGTAATAGAACTAGTCATAACGTGTAGACATCTAATATTTTTCACTGTTAATATTTTAATCGTTCATTATCTTCTAATATTTTGATTCAGAATTTCCTAAATTAAGATATATTTTTCTTCATTAACCTTCCTTTCCTGTGTTGTACAATTTTTCACACACACACACACACACACACACACACACACACACACATATATATATATATATATATATATATATATATATATATATATATATATATATAGTAAACTATTAAAATATATGTATGGCAATAAAGCTACACAGAGGCTCCTGCGGTATCTTCAGGCGAAAATGCATTTTAGTCTGAAGATTCCGGCCGGGGATGAAACGAGGGAGCCTCTGTGTAGCTTAATTGCCATAAATATATTTTCATAGCTTACTACCTAGCTCTACTTACGTATCGAGCACTGTTGAAGTAAATACTGAAAATTGATTAAAAAAAAATGATATCTCCTTATAAAATGTTATGTGGATACATGAAATAGTAATATATATATATATATATATATATATATATATATATATATATATATATATATATATATATATATATATATATATATATAAAATTAGACAAGGTTCTTAGAAAGTATCTTTTACAAAATGCCTTTGTAAACAACTCTTAAACTGCGAAAAATCAAAAATATTAAATGATTCTTAATAAAAAATATTCGCATCTTAAACGTGATTTACAAAGGCATTTTATGTGTTGTTTTTTTTTTTCAAAGTTTTAAATTTCATAAAAAGATGCTTCTAAGAACTTTTGCAAATTTTATTATCCATGCGCTACTAAATGTTCATGTAAATAGATATTACTTCATCGTTCGATAACATCTGACCGTCGCTTCAACAACATCACGGAGAAAAAACCCTACTAATTACGAAAATAAAAAAAGGTAAAACCTTTAATTTTGTTGTGAAGCAAACACTCTGTCTCTGAAGATTAACAAAATTAATAAGAAAAAAATCAAGATTAAAAATTAAATGCTTTTAAGAAAAATATATATCTTATATGTAGTAATATATATATATATATATATATATATATACATACATATATATATCGTATATATATATATCGTATATATATACATACATATATATATCGTATATATATATCGTATATATATATATATATATATATATATATATATATATATATATATGGTAATTGAAAGTGACCGAGGGATTGAATACCAGGCTACAAAGTTAAAGGTGACCTAGTAACTGGGTTCAAGTCCTTCGACCGGCGGTAATTATCATCTCCTACATTGAAGATTGCGTAAAGATGAAACACATGTGTCTATAGTTAATAAATTAAAAAATATTTATATAAAAAATATTGTTATAGCCTTTTTTCACCAATGAATTGCCCTCTTTAAGATAATAAGCTGTCAATCTAAGCGTAATGCAAAGTAATGACTACCTTACTAGATTATGTAAGCATAAAACACATGTGTCTAAAAGTAAAAATAAAATTATTTATATAAAAATATTGTTATATATATATATATATATATATATATATATATAAGTGTGTGTTTCGAGGTACAAAACGGGACAGCGAACTATCTTCCAGCTCACTTTCGGTCCATTAAATTAGTTATTTTTTGAAACGCAAATACCAAATTCATCGGAATTAAATTTTACTCAATTCTGCGCTTTCTTGTTATTATGTATATATATAAATGTATATATATATACATATATAATAGTATATATATATACATATATATATATATATATATATATATATATATATATATATATATATATATAGATAGATAGATAGATAGATAGATAGATAGATAGATAGATAGATAGATACCAATTATTGTCTCTTGACAAGATGATGATCGAAAACCCTCTTGAAGACAGTTTTCCGAAGCTGTTTTACTGCATCAGTGCGGCTAGACTAGCATCCACCCTAGCCGAATCGAACCTACGTGAACTTATAGTGATTAATGGGCGTACTTAAGGCAGGAGTGGTTGTTTCCCATATGTCGGTCTTTATTTAAAAAATGTCCATTTGAAAAATGTTCCTAGACGGATGAAATATTTTTTTCAGAAATTGAATCGAAATTCATAGGTTCTACAGAGTGAAGACTAATGATTAATAAAGAATTGACAAATCAGAATCAAATGCGCATTTCGTGGAAAGAATGCCATTAACCACAAATATTCGAGAAATAGACTAGTTTTACTTTATTATATAGATGTCGATGGGAAATAACTAAATATAAAACCTTTTCTTTATATTACAAATATTTTAGATTCCAGGACGTTCGTCTAAATTCGTTTCCATGAAGTGTTTCATTCCGAATGGGTCAAAGTATGAAGGTTTGCGTTGGCATCATTCATGTCCGCATTTGGGTCTTCCCGTCAGAAAAAATGTCAAGCAAATAGAATTGCATTTGCAATTATAAACCTGTCACCATCTGAGTGGCTACCGAACCTCCTTTTTATTAAAGAATCAATTTACTATCTTCCTTTCTCTCCGCTCCGACCACTTCTTGGACACTTACCGGATTAAGCCTGGGTTTCCAGAAATTGTCCCGCAAGGCTGCCGTCTCAGACGATTTTGATAATCTATAACTCAGGCTTCACCCCCAGAACATCTATTTTCTCGATTCGTTTTATGCATTGTTTGCCCTTTTTTTTTTAGATGAGACCACGCAACTCGACGAGCGGAACTGTTCGTCGGTCGCTCGGTCACGCTTCAGTTGGAAATAACATTTAAATCGATAACCGCACAAACTTGTCACATTTTAGATGCGTCCAGGCATTTCCATTTGGCGCTATGTCAGTCGATCGGTTTGTCACACTTAAGCCTGAAATTGCATTCTTATCGCTGTCACGCTTAAGTTTGAATTAGCATTGTTTACGTTTGAATATGAAATAGAATAAAAGAAATAATTTTTAAAAACAAAGAAGAAAAAGACAGAAAACATCTCAATCAGTAAAGTGAAAAATAAAACTAACTGTAATTACTAAATTGTATTGCTTTGTGATTAGTAAATATCTAAGTAACATTTAAACGTTAGTATTATTGTATAATAACTAAAAGGCATACTACTTATGTAGTCGCGGGCAATTTTTGTTGTAATTTGGAGGAGGATTTAGTAATTGTATCTATACACAAACACTGAAAATAAGGTAATATTTAATATAAATGCGAAAATAATCCCCGTTCGTTAATCGCATCCCAACCGTAAATCCAGGAAAGAATTCGAAAATTAAAGCGGGCAGAAACGGTGCGTGCAGTTAATGTAACGAAATCGTAAGAAGTCAAAAACTGGTTGAGTCTGAATATGAAATGGAATTAAAAAGTGGAGAAAAAAAACAAAAGAAAACGTCTCAATCTGGAGAGTAAAAATAGAAATAAAACGTCTCAATCTGGAGAGTAAAAATAGAAATAAAACGCCTCAATCAATAAAAAAAACGAAATAAAATATATAATCGTTAAAGTAAAACAGAAAATAAATAAAATAATTATATTTATAAGTTGTAGTGTTCTGTAATTAGCAAATGCATAAGTAAATTGAAACGTTATTATATATATGTATAATTATAAATATTGGTTTTATCATTTCGGCAATCGTCAGTGTAGAGATGATTATTCATTGACCACGGGACTACAATTAATATATAATATATAACAATTATAGACTTCGAAGGAAAGGCATATAGATGTAAGACAAATTGATGTTAAAAACTTGGATGCAAATATAAAAAGAGGTCAGACCAACAAAAACCGGTTAGTTAAAACATTTATTTATACTTTTTGTGATTTGGTATGAATATCCAAGTTGATGTCAAACGATTTAAAACAACTAACAGCGAGAAACGCCCATGGCGCGTAGATGTCGCGACTCGGGCCTGCTTCATTTGTATAAAAAATAAAATAAAATAATGAATAAGGATTGTAATCCAGGTTTTACCTGCCTGGATAATTTCTCTAATTTTCTTCTTTTATTTATAAGAGCACTGAAGATAGCTACCTCAAGATATAAATGAATTGAATCCAGAAACATTTTATAAATATCTTGGTGGTAGGCTGAAACAATTGTATGCTAGTAATAAAAAAAAACAGACTTTTATTGAAATGGTGCGAATCTGTGCTTCCTGGTGTGATTTAAATTAAATTAAACTCTGCTTCTACAACGACTCTAGTCTCACACTATTGAGCTATTACAAATTAAATTTTAAATATATATATATATATATATATATATATATATATATATATATATATATAAATATAGATAGATAGATAGATAGATAGATAGATAGATAGATAGATAGATAGATAGATAGATATGTGTGTATAAATACACCCGTTCCTTCATTATTACCGTTTATTTATGATTGGTTCCCCAATCTTTTATATTCTGACTTCGAGTGCACTGAAGACACCCCGCACCATATACAATATGGCGGCCGCGCGTTTGAGAAGAGACTCCAAAACGTGCGTCGCTACATAAACTATTAAATAGAATATCAAATATCCTTATTTTTTATCTACATCTACATTTCGTTTAGAATATTGCGTTGACGTTGTGAACTGCGACTTATTTTTTCTTACAGACTCTGAAGCACAATTATATTGAAATTACTATTTGCTTATTTTTAATTAATTCATTTTTTTATTTACTTTGCAGTGGAAATGGCCCCCATTCATATTCGTCGTCTACCGAGTGATCGTCGCCTTCTTCACGATCGGCAGCTTGTCAGCATTCGTCTCCAAGAACTCAGAACTTCCCCATCACGTTATGGCCTACCTGACTAGTTGGAGTTACGTCCTGCTCACTTTGCATTTCAACTGGTCTGCCGCCGTTGTTCTCTACCGCTTCTGTCGGACGTACTGCTTTTCCAGCGAACGGGACCGTGAAGACCACGCCGCATTGAAAAGCGTCTCCTCGTCCTCGTGCTCTCCGTCTCACAGCACCGACCACGAGATGGACACTTGCAACGAAACCTGCCACACCGGTGACGCCATGAACAACTGCATCTTGGCCGCCGGGCATCCCAACACGGACGGTTGCAGCGAGAGTTCGATGGACAATACAATCGAAAGCTCGAGCCCGATGAAGCTAAACATTCCAAACGTCGGTGGTGGCGGGTTGGCAGGCAGTAACGGGTGTACATTGCCAGGGGACCATCACTATATGACCATAAACGGAAGTAGCAGCTCTCCTGCTATATCGAAGAAGATATTGATCAAAGGATCTGATTATGTCGAAAGAGAAGACCAGACCCGATGGTATATGAAAGTGTCGTGGCTTTTATATGAGACTATTTCTTCGGTGTCGGTCATCGTCACTGTTGTTTATTTTGTAGCTATTTACCCTTACCTAAATGGTACCGACTCTTTTGAGGACATCAGTGTCCACGGAATCAACACTGTCCTGGTGGCTTTTGAGATGATTATCGCCGCTTACCCTGTCCGTCTCTTACACACACTCTACACAGCCATCTTCGGAGTATTGTATGTTATATTCAGTTTAACTTATTGGTCACAGGCGCCGCAAATAAACGTCATTTACTTCAAAATGCTGGACTGGAATCAACCCAAAGGCGCCATTATCCTCGTCTGCATCCTCCTATTTGTCGTAGCGCCATTTTTACAGTCGGCGTTTTTCCTCATTTACAAATGTCGTCTGCGTTTATACCGAATCATCTACAGGGAGAGTTACCTGACCTGATCCTCTTGTATAGCCCTTTGATGAAGGGACATAAAAACTTTTCTCTTCTCGGGTCTATTGGGTGAAGTCATTTATCATTGGACAGGTAGCTAGAACATCTTCACACATAAAGGAGATGAAAACTATTTCATCTTAAAACATATTTCATTAACTTGACTATGGATCCGTTTTCCTTAACTATGAGTTGCGTATAGCAAAATCATCCCTGCGTTAGTAACAGTATTTAAATTAAAAGTTAGACTGCAACTGATTATACACTTCAAATTCTTCCCATATAATCACATGACTAAACGAACCAATCAAACCTCCTCTTTCATATATGCGACCTTAGCTGACCCAGGGAGCAAACCCTGCTATCATAGCCAAAACAAACACTTTCTAGAGTTTACTCAATAAAAATTCCAACCCAAGTAATATATATTTATATATATATATATATATATATATATATATATATATATATGTGTGTGTGTGTGTGTGTGTGTGTTGTCTATAGAAAGAGAGTTTTAAAAATCTACAGAAAATCTAAAAGTGTATTCTTATTTAAAGTTTTCCAAGGTGATAATAGAAGTCGTTCTGAATCTCCAAGTGCACTCCCTAAGAGTGCTATGAGGACATAACCCCCTTAAAACTTCAAATATATCCTATTTTAATGAAATTTAAATCATATCTATAACATCTTCTGTGGAAGACAATGGAAATGATTCCAAAGTCTCCTGATAAGGGAGGTACTGGGGCGTTCCTTCTTTTAAAACTTCAAATATATCCTATTTTGATGAAATGTATATCATATGTATAAAATTCTACGGGGAAGACAATGGAAGTGGTCCCGAATCTCTACGTTACTCTCTATGTTCCGAATATCTACGTAATCCATTAGGACAGTATCTCCTAAAAACTTAATATATGTATATCTGCTTTTAATGAAATTGAAACTATATTTAAAATACACAAATTCAGAAGTGTTTTCCAAATGTCCAGCTTCTTCTTCCAACTCTATTAGCTGGCGAAACGGGAGAGGAGACAGTAAACAAAAACGAAACAAGGGAGGGGGTATCATTTCGAATGGAGCAACACAGTCTTCCACACTTCAGTCCTATAATAAATGTCAACTAGTTATAACGGTATCTATCTACCTCTCTGTCCTTATTTACTTACCTCTCCACAAGGACATAGTTAGACACAAGGTCATTTTTAGTGGGGAATTTAGCTCCCCTAAAAAGGGCCACTCTGGATTGGAACAAAAATAACAATTGCCTCAGTCTAGAAGGATTTTTAATTCACTGACCGTGGCCAGAAAGGATGAAGAGTAGTATCAGAACAGATCCTTGGTCGAATATAGGTTTTAAAACTCATTTTAAAGCAGGAAGATGAGTCGACCTGCTTAAAAGATTGGCGCAGTACCATCTTACCCCAGTTCAAGTGTATCTACTATTGGTGTCGTATATTTTCTTTGGTGAAATCCGTTATTTATTTCCGAAATGTTGCAACAATATTCTGTGTTCAAACTCTACTAACAGAAATAGTTTTAAAATCTGGGTTTTTTTATCTAGTAATAATCGTTTCCGGTTTGAGAGGGATGAATCTACGGGACGATCAGATTTGTTTAATGTACACATAATTTTTTTATTAGCTGTCGACATCTACTTTTACGATTCACCATAATTGCTAGCTACAAGCGTACCCCCCACATACACACACAGAAAGTGTAGTATCTGTTCCGATATATACTGCACCCTATAGACCGATGTCGTCTTGTCCTTCGGGGCTTGATTCCGCCGGTCTGTGGGTTTGTCCTGTGCAGTTCTAGGAGGTCCACCCTTCCCAGGCTTTGTCTCCCCTCTTTGGGGAGGAGTAAGTTTATTGCTTACTGCCTGAGGCGCCCCTACCGGGGAATGTCGACGGGGCTGCCCAAGCAATTTTTAATGGCCAGAGTGCTCACCTTCTTGGGTGCTGGCTTTTCAAGTCCCACTTTCCCGACCCGACCTTGGGTCACATCTTACCTTGTGGGAGTAAGATAAAACTGGCCTTGTGCCTAACCTCCTGGAGAGGAGGTAAATAAACATACACACACACAAAATGCCATACGTGGAATCGTTAATGAAATTCACAATTCTTTCTGCGATCCAATCATATTTGGTACAATAAACTTCAGTCTTTCCTAGTAATGAATATTTAATATTCTTCGTTTCATCGCCGCTCGATCATATACGGGGACACTTTGGTGTTCATCTCATCAGTAGAACATGTGATCCTGAATTGGCTTCACGCCAAACAGACCAAAACTCCACACCAAGATTTAAAGATAATGTCTATCAAAACAATTCCCAGACTACTCTTTGACTAAATAAAGTCATCAAAGTCAACATCAGGGCAGTGTCAAGAGAGGAGCGTGTCAGAGTTATTGACAATTCTGCAGGTCGTATCCAGGTGTGATTATCATTGAACGGTGATAAAACAAAGACTGTTGGGCATTCATGACTAAAACTTGCTGGGCAAGTCACGTATAAACTGAAGTTTCTTTGTACTAATATTTAGTACAAAGAAACTTAGGTTTCAAAAAGGATTTTGAATTTTATTAACGATTGTATGGGTGACATTAGTGGAGGTCCTATACTTCTACTAACCCCAGTTTTGGAACAGCAATCCATGGACGGCGGCACCGGGGGAGCAGGGGAGCCTTAAGACCCCTCACTTTTTTACTCCCCCCCACTTTACGGTCATCAATAATTAAGTTGATATGCATGTGTTTAACCGGGGCCCCCACTTTTATAACTGTCCCGCCGGCCCTGCAACCGGTCAAATTATATTTCAAATTGATAATCACGTGATTGAAAATCACACAATGAACTAGTTACCTTTCCTTGCGGGCTCAATTTACTCCTACGTCCAATGGCTACCATTCAATGATTTCTCGACCACAGATTGTACTCAGCGACCTGATTACTAAATGATATTTGCACCCAATAACCTCTTGCTACATATTACCCTAACTTTATAAATGATAATATGCTATTTTTTTCTAAACAGATTCTAATTGTACAGTCTTCCTAATTTAAAATATCTACAAATGACTTTCCTTTGGAAGCCGCATTTTTTTTTTTTATTTCATTGTGGTGCAGCATCGTTCTGTGTTCAAACACAACCTACGAAAATAAACCAAGAGTGAATTTCAATTCAAACGTACTTTTCCTACCTGAAGAATCGGCGCACCACAATCTTCTTTATTTAAATGTATCTACAGATGACGATGTATATATTGGACTTTCTCTTTGGATTAAGGTGTTGGTTCTTACACAAGAACGAAACTACAAACTGTTCAAACAAAAATATAGTAAGACTTGATTCTAACGCCGACAACCATTTTTTACTAAAAAAAATTGGCGCATCACAATCTTTACACCATAACACAAATTGATGTTAAAAAATAATCTCTTGATTCGATTCAGTCTTCATCTTTGTAGTGTTTTCTCATAATTCCTCTTCAAGTCATTCCTTCATGAACACATTTTGTAAATATCAAATTCGACATATGTACCTTTTATTTCACGGGTAAATACATGTATCTTTATTTGTAAATAAATAAACTGTCGGATTCTTTTTTATGATAGTGGCGCTCTTACGAAATACTGGTTTTCTTGGGTTTAATATCACAGATGAAACATAATACTCGACCTTGGCTTATAGTAATATATTGAGTGCCAGGTACGTTACCTAGTTTTGAATGATACTTGTTTGCCGTTTAGTTGCACTCTTTGAACCACTCAAGTAAGCGCTGTCTGACCGGTTTAAGGGTCAGATTTCTAATAAACGTAGGGAAGACAGATGGCAAACGGTAACCGGATGAAGAATTACGTCATCAGAGAAGACGGAGGAAGTTTGTTTAATCATACTTAAGTTCACGGCTAGAAATGGAGTTGGTTACACATGGAATCGGCTTTTAAACCTCTATAAGAGTCTCTCGGTGTCACTTCGCTTTGCCGCGCGCAAATCCCAAACACAAAATACCAAATGTACACCTAATAACAATATTGAAGTTGATGAGATTTATTTTCAAGTACGATTTAATATTATTCGGCTTGAAAGAGCTTACTGATAATAAGTTTTGAGTTCAGATTCTTCAGCAGTTCAGTCCTCAATCATCCATCACCAGTGATGATCAAAACGACGGTCATTACAGATAAGATGCAGAAACCGAAACATGAGCATCAGATCGATAAAGATCATGCCAATAGCAAACATTACAAACTACTAGAAAAAAATTGGCTCGCTGGGTAATCAATTAAACTCAGGTTAAATTGTTTAGATCAGGAAAATTTGGGTTTGCAAAGAAAGTATAAAAATAAAAAGACAAAACTCCAAACTAGTCGCTTGCTGCTGCTGCTATATATATATATATATATATATATATATATATATATATATATATATATATGTGTGTGTGTGTGTGTGTGTGTGTGTATGTATATATATATCGCCTCCATTCTGCATCTCTCTTTCACTATGTTTATAATGAACTATTACAATTGTTTCATTATGTCTTTTATTTATTACCTTTGACTATTAATAAACAGAGAGAGAGAGAGAGAGAGAGAGAGAGAAAGACGGAAGCGACAATGATATATTCTGTGTAAAATAAAAAATAAGAGCGGGAAGTCAAACACCATACAATGAGAGAGAAAAATGTGAAAATGGTAGATAGAGGATTAGTAGGAGATGTGTTATTTGGTGAGTTCATTTCAGATTGCGACGAATTAGAACAATAAAAACAGAATAGATTTCTAGAAACAGAACTTAATCACGAAATCGAGGAATAGTTTAGCATGTATTTTGTGTGATTAAAATATAGGACTGAGGGAGATAAACTTTGATTAACTCAGATTTAGTATAATACATAATTCTAGCCAGACATTAATTTCTATCGGCAAATTAAAAGGCTTTAAATCACTTTAGAATATAGATACCTATAAAGTAAAATTCGTGTCATAGTCCTTTTTTGTTCCTTAATAATAATTATATATATATATATATGCACTATTCACACACACACACACGCACACACACACACACACACACACACACACATATATATATATATATATATATATATATATATATATATATATATATATATATATATATGAACTAGTCAAGGACGGAAGTTTATTTGTGACCATGCAAACAAAATTCGAAAATTATTTTGACTCTAGTAAACTGTCAATTCGGAAAAAAATTCTAACTACAATTAAAGTTCAGAGACCAAAGTCGAGTATGTTTCTTTTTTCATAGACCAAAGAGAAAGGGGTATTTCTCAGAGGAGCCACTGTTCTAGAAAAGAACCAAACTGGTTCTGTAATGGAGTATTCATGTTATTTAACATATTCGCATATTCGTTGATTGTTGTTTTATTTTTTATTTTAATCGCCTTTCAGTTAAAAAGATTCGTGTCTGAACGTTAACCCTAAATCTAACTAATACGGAAGCTAAATAAATAATTTCAACCATTTGCCAGAGAAAATTTCGACATCGTATATATATATATATATATATATATATATATATATATATATATATATATATATATATATATATATATATATATATATATATACAGGTCACGCATTAGTTTGAATCAGTAACAACTTACACATTTAATCAAATTTTCTCTTTATTCTTCAGAATATTACAGATATAAACATTGATAATTTATCATGGAAAAATATAGCACTGAACAACGAACCAAAATGATTGAACTTTACTTCGGAAACCATCGTTCAATACCCTTAACCCAAAGAGCCTATCGTCGGCATTATAATGTCAGACAATCTCCCAGTCAGACCACAATTGATCGTCTTGTGGCCCGATTTCGGCAGCAGGGTTCAGTCAGTGATTTTCCACGATCTGGCAGACCACGTTCAGTACAGACAGCGGAAAATGTAGCACTCGTTGAGGATAGCATTGCTGAAAATCCAGACACCTTAACTCGAAGACGAGCCAATCAGATTGGGATGTCCAGAAGGTCACTTCAAAGAATTTTGCGTGAATTGCATCTGTATCCATACAAAATTCAATTGGTACAGGCATTACAACCCACAGATTTGCAATCACGCGTAGCTTATACTGTTCACATTCAGCAATTAGCCAGAGAACAAAATGAGTTCATCCATAAGCTGAAAATGAGCGACGAAGCACATTTTCATCTGAACGGGTTCGTAAATAAGCAAAACTGCAGAATATTGGCCATTGAAAATCCAAGAACCGTTCATCAGCGTGAATTACATCCACTAAAATGTACCGTATGGTGTGGTGTGGTGTTACCTCGGAAAGAGTGTCGGTCCCTATTTCTTTGAAGACGAAGAAGGTGTCGCTGTGACAATAACTGCACAGCGATATCAAAAAATAATTGAAATTTTTTAAGGCCAGTTGTTCAGGACAACCCAGAAATGTGGTTCCAACAAGATGGAGCTACTGCCCACACTGCCCGACAAAGTATGGCGCTCTTAAGGGGATTGTTTGGCGAGCGCTTAATTAGCAGATTTTCTGATTTTAACTGGCCTTCACGTTCACCGGATTTAACAGCCCCTGACCTTTTCCTTTGTGGTTATCTTACGGAAAGGGTATATGTGAACAAGCCTACAACGATTCAAGAAGCTTAAAACAATATCAGACATGAAATTCAAGAACTAGAGCCAGTTATTCTAAGGACTGTAATGGAAAATGCCCTAACTAGAGCCCGTCTTGTGAGGCCGAAAATGGTGCCCATTTAAAGGATATTATTTTTAAAACCTACTGCAAAAGAATTACCAAGTAAATGTATTATTTATCAGAAAAGCCTAGTAAATTACTTGAAATGTTGTAGTTTCTATCACCTAAACAAACCAATGCGCGACTTTTGCACCACCCTGTGTGTATATATATATATATATATATATATATATATATATATATATATATATATATATATATATATATATATATATATATATATATATATATGTAAGTACAAATCTAAACTATGGCAAATTAACCAGCCAATTCCCCTCCGAAACTAAGATCCTGATTCGGACTATTGAAAGGATCTACCAAAGGATATCTAGACATGAGTTGTCTCTTATATTCAACAATATTTGCCTGCAAGAGCAGATGCTGCCTATATATATATATATATATATATATATATATATATATATATATATATATATATATATATATATATATATATATATATATATAGTAAATCAAAGTTCTAAGTTAAAAAGAACAAAAAGAAAAACCAGATAAACATAGGAAGAAATCATTAAAAATGAGAGATTCACCTGTTTCGACTGGATCAACGAACGTCTCCAAAAAAAGTAAAGATTTTAAATTTATTGAATAACGGCAGAAGATCGGTAAAAACAAAAAGACGCACAACGGGATGTTTTTTGGCACGTGCATAACTATTTGAAAAATTATGAAGCTTGTACGACGAAAACGTTAAAATGCAGTAAGCAGAGAAAAGTACAAATAGAAAACGAAAAAGTAACAAATTGAAACAGGTATAAAATGCAGTAAAAAATAAGTGATATTTTAACCGGGATCGGAGTTTGTTATGGAATGGCGATGTATATTGCATTGTTTGAGTGCGATTAGGTCAGATGTTTGGTTAAGGAATAAGATCCGATGCTAAGGTAACCAAACATCTGGAAGGTTCGGTTAGAAAGCTAAATCTAAATGCTTATATATAAACATTTACGACTACCGGGGAGTGCTCGATTTGTTTTTTAAAAGAGCTTTACATTATCGATACTGTTAGTTAGCTATATCACTTACCACAGTGCACAGCCCAAGAGGGGGTATATAGTCATCCACAGACAGATTGTGTCACTGTATATTATATATATATATATATATATATATATATATATATATATATATATATATATATGTGTGTGTGTGTGTGTGTGTGGGTGTGTGTGTGTTTGTGTATTCTAAGTTCAAACGCGCATATGAAGGCGATTTCAAGCGGGTTATTCGTTAAATAGCCCGTTTGTAACATATATCTGTCTGACGAAGGGAAATGTTCTCGAAATATAATACTGTACGGAGCTTTCATCAGTAAATATATATATATATATATATATATATATATATATATATATATATATATATATATACATTGTATAAGTAAAAAGGTGAAACGTCATAACTCATTCCACCGTTATATGTCTTAATTATCTTCAGTTTGTATGTATTTGTTACACCTCTGCTTTGTATTGCCTTCTATAAATTACCTTTTATATATAGACACTAAACAATCTTCCAAGCAAACTACCCTCTCATATATATATATATATATATATATATATATAGAGAGAGAGAGAGAGAGAGAGAGAGATAGATAGATAGATAGATAGATAGATAGATAGATAGATAGATAGATAGATAGATAGATAGATAGATAGATAGATATGCACGTGTGTGACTAGGTGTAAAAGTGTAAATTTTGTTATTAATAGTTCTGTAGAAACATCAACCTCTAGAAGGCTATCACTTAAAACTGATTATTAACCAACGCAGTACCTGTTAAGCCATATGTCTATGGTTTACGAAATGAGAAAACTCTACCACCGTTGATTAAATAAGGAGTTCGGTTCTAAATTTCGTATAGCTCCCAGAGTTCGACATAACGATCTCACGTTCGAAAAGATACACCTGGAGAAGAATCGGGGGTAACAGCGGCCGAGACTTTGTGAGTATAACGATCAAGGTGAGGATAGTAGTCCGTATAATCCAAATAACCCAAAGTAAATTAAAAGTGCGATATAATTGTAAGCATTTTTTTTCAATTAATATTTTGGTAAAATAATTCTGTAAGAAAAACCCGATTTAAAAGTGATTATTTTTAAATTTCTACATTTTTTAAACGTCGTATCGAGTGCTTTGCAGAACCGAATTTTTATGACGTATATTCCTCCATTTTTTCTTATAACTAATTAAGAGCAAAAGCAAAACAGAGAGCAAAAAAATGAAAGTAAAAAATCCCCAGGTGACGCCGAGTAGATACAGCTAGTACTTATATATACGAGTCAAATACATCCCAATGTTAAATATTGGGCGAGTAAACCCACTAGTATATAAGACGGGTAGTCGATAATATGAAAGTTCGGTCGGGGTTAACTGGTTGGACTCTAGGTTAGAATTACTAGAGCTGTGTGAATTGATAGAAACAGATATGACGTCAGATTACTCAATGAGAGAGTTAGTGAGAAAAGTCGGCAGTTCTTTGGGAGCACTACACGCGTGAACACATGTATTAAAATGCTCTGATAAGATCTGCCTAAATAGTGATTATCGATCTCTTTCTGCCCTCCCCTTCACCAAACAGGTCAGTTATTTGAAACGAAGATCAAGTTGAATAAATCTGCTCTGTCTTCCAACTGTTTTGTCCTGGCGTAGTTCTTTCTTCGAGTTATGAAAGAACTTATTTGCAGGTGGCATTCTGCAAGTCTGCCAGGATCACAGAAAAGACGCCTACACGAACAAGAAGCCAAACAAGGTAGGATTATGAACTTTCCTTCATGGATGGCACAAGGTCGAAATGTAACACTAAGATGGAGTACTGCTGCCACATTGAGGAGGTGCCGCTCAGAAAACTCTTTCATACAAAATCGACTTCACAATCTAGTGGACGATGATCTCTTATGTTCTATACAACTACTTTTATCACAGAAAAGACATTGTCAGTCTTTCTCTACTCTATCGTTATCTCCATGGAAGATGATCAATTGAGATGTAATCTCTCGTTCTTTCGTTGTAAAACATTCGCAGCAAGAACGCGTCTGGCTACCACTACGGAAAAGAACAGTATTTGTGTCCTCAATGTGCCTAGCGTCAGGAGGGGGTTTCCATAAACATAGTTTATTTCCAAAAGCTCTCTGCCTGTGAAATAAATTACCACAGGATTGCTACCTTGCAGTCCTCTCATAATAGTCTTTACCATTTAGCTGGCAATCCGCCCAGCTCATTAACCCTTATCTTCGAGCGGCTTCTAGCTTTAATAAATGTTGACGCATCACTAACAAAAAATGAACTTTTTTTTCTACATACTATTTTCGCAATAAATGTTGACCACTTTTTTTGCCATCAAGCAGAGATTATGGCAGGCCTAAATCATAGAAAACTTTACGACTTTTGACAAATTTTGACAGCGGGTCATAAATTTGATGTGCAACCGAAGCGTAAAATCAAATCAAGATGTTTGTGCTAATTGGGACCGAGAGTATTTTGGGGTGATTGTTTGCAACAGCCGAGCGACATCTGTAAGTTTATCGTCGGCCATTAAAATAGATCGTCTTCATCTAAAAGAAAAATGGCGAAGTATCATATGTCACTGCTTTTCTAAAATGACGGGTAAAGCCGAACCAGAACAACGAGGATTAAACATCTATATCATAAGCTTTCGTTTAACTACGTTGTCTTTTCCATGCGAACAAGTCTGTCAAATTAATAAACACTTGTCTATATTTTATTTATTTTTTTATAACGATTTTAAAAGTAAGTTGTCTTAATCTACAAACTGTTAATAGTTTCAAATGAATTAAGTGACGGGACAAGATTGCTAGAAAAAAAGGGTTGGATCATTCTACCGCTCCAGAAACTATCTGACCTTTTAATATTTTTTAAATAGAAAGCGCTCCAGACAAGACATGAAGCCACTTGATGTAAAAAGATAAAAAATACTACTTCAAGGTCAAAAACTAGCCAACGATAAGTGTTATATGGATAGATTCCGACTCAGAAAACAGCAATCACCCCCTTTGTAAGAGACATCTCTCATGGAATGTGAGGACTAAAGGACAAAATAAGAGAACAATCTTCTACCTTAATAAGAGTCAGATACGTCTTAAGATGGAGTACTGTTAAGAAGATGCCATTCAGACCACTCCTTATTCCTTGGCAGACTACAAAGTCGACTTCTCAATCTGTTCTCGACAATCAGTTTCTCACAGAAAGGATGTTGCTAGTCTTTCTCTACTCTATCCTTACTTCTAGCGAAGGTGCTTGATTGAGCTCCTATCGCTAATTTCTTCTTGTAAGACATTTACAGCAAGAACTCTTATTATTACCACAAATAGAAAAAAACTTACATTTCTTTTTCTGTATGCTTACCTTCAAACGGAATTTCCATGAACAGCGTTTGTTCTTTTTCAGGCAAACACACTATCACGACATTGCTGACATGTGGACTACAGCATGGTCGTGCACAAATTCAATGCCAACAAATACTTGTCACAAATCATCAAATTGTGTTAATTCCATTTATCATTTTCAATCCTCTCATATTATTCTTGATCAGTCAATTGACAATCTATCCATCTGGTTAGCCCCTATCCTCTAATGGCTTTTAGCTCTGATAAGTATAACTCATTAGTAAAAAAAACTCTATTTTCTCTGGCGAAAAACATTGTTATTATAATAAATACCAAATGTACGTTTCCTTGTTTGACAAACGCCAATTCCTGAATCATAAACGATCAGTCATGCAAATATCAAAAACTTAAACATGATAAACAACATAAAAGCTCCAATACTGTGAATGATCATTTGTTTTTTTTATCATTTTATTGTCTTTTTTTACCTACTAGAGAAAAATGCTGCCAGAAATAGACGGTAAAATGCTACAACTGTCGAAAGATACCAAATGCCGATTTCTAGTTTTATGTAATGTGGAATATTGACGATTTACAAGAGAATCTCTCAACGAAGATAATGGCTACATTGCACATAACTATGAGAGCCAACGTCACACATAACCAGTAAACGACATTACAAACGTACATATTTGAAAACCCTTTTAAAAAGATGAGAGCTACGTCATGTATGACTACATGGGGCCACAACATTAAATTAAATTCATTCTGTGAGCATAACTGAGGTGGTGAACTTCCACTTGGTCTTAATTATGAAATAAATTCAAATGATTGTTAGAGAATTGAGAAAAACGGGTATTTTTACTAAAAATAAGAGAATCTTTCGGAATATATTTTAGTTGAGGATTAAAAATTTGGATTATTTGGATTATATGAAGGGTTCAGTTGAAAACTCCGTAGGGATTTCTGAGTTCTACGAGAAGTGTGACATAACAAGGGCCGTGTTTGAATGTTTGAGTGACACTTTTAACGGTCATAGGTGACCTCAGACGGAAGTCGCGAAACAACATGATTTCCGGGCAAAGATTTTATGTCTCTTTAGCTTGCGATATTTCAAGTGAGAAAAAGGTGTATAGAGCGCTGTCTCCAATGGGAGGCAGCGCGCACAGTGTGGCAGGACGAACTATCGGTCTATCTATCTTTCTGTCTGTCTGTCTGTCTGTCTGTCTGTCTCTCTCTCTCTCTTTCTCTCTCTCTCTCTCTCTCTCTCTCTCTCACACACACACGCGCGTACAAAAGTCACCCATCGCTCGGATATTTTCTGTGACTGTCTCTCTTTTTTAAAATAAAGTGTTTTTAAATAAACATCGACCTTCGAGTGTTTTTATCTACAGACAAGCAAGAACCTGGATTCACAACGACGACACTGACACGGGTGCATAATGGTTTAAACATGCAGGTTACATCGGTCGAAACGTTGTGAATATAACAACTACGATGAAAATAGTTGTCCGAATAACCCAAATAAAAAAAATTGAAGAAAAAAAACACCAAAAAAACATGAAACAATTTGCGTACAAACCTGATCAATTAACCGCTGGTTGCCTCAGATACTATAAACTCAATGAGATAATCCTGAAAAATGTGACATTTGCTGCTTTGATGACCAAATCCTCAACGACACGATGTCTGGGTATTGAGTTTCTCTATTTTAATTACTTGCACTTATTTATTTTATTTACCCGATGTAAATGTCTTCGGATACTCGTCTTTTTACATTTTAATATTAGCTACGCACACACACACGCGCACACACATACACACACACATACATATATATATATATATATATATATATATATATATATACACACATACACATACATACACATAGATACATGTATATACATATACACCATTACAGATACATGCACATCTACATACACACATAACATAAATATACACAAAATCAGTATATATCATCGCAGACACATACACACACATCCACATGTGTATGTAGACATGTGTATGCATACACACACACATACATATGTAAACAAATATCGATATTTCTATAATTAAAACTAAAGTGTGTATATCATTCAGTATTGCTCCTATCTATTTCCTTACAGTTATACCTGCTCTAGTATTAATACAAGGAACTTGCAAGTTAAGTACCATAAAGGCAAGCAAACCAATTAAATACAGCGTATGTAATTGCAATAGTTAATTCTATATATAAACAAGTGAAAACTATGAAGACGTACCAAAAGCATATCATTATAGGGTGAGGTGTAGTGATTTTGGATTTTGGATAATATAGATTAGTTAAGTGCAAAAATATATTGCAAATTAAACAGCATAATAATGGCGTATCAAATATAGAATGTTGCCGAATAAATTGTGTTTTATACGACGGTGCCATTGGAATTCCTGAAGGTGACTATTGACATTTCAAAATTAATATTTGCAATATAAAAATGAGAAAAAATGAAATCTGCAAAAATCAGCAAACAAATTAATATTTGCATAAAAATCCGCAAATATCAGAAACCAAATTTATATTTGCAAAATAAAAAAATATATAGGTGGGTTAATTTTCCCTGTAATCGCTGCCAAAACGGACACAACTAGTCGATAAGATAAAGCAGCCATTTTGGGATCTAACCGCTTCAATACAAATTGTTTGTCCTTATTTAATTCTAAAACATAACTATAATTAAATTTATTAATTATTTTTACAGGAAGATCTGTTCATAAAATGATAAAACCGTTGTTTTAATTTAAACTTGAATTACAATTTCGCTCAGTTTAACCTGGAAAGTTTTTTTTGGTTTGGTTTTTTACATAAAACAACGAATGTCAATTGAGATGCTGACCTTTGTCTAGAGAATACAGTTACAAAACAGCGTTTCATTCGGGAAAATACTTACCTTGTGACCTTTTCTAAAGAAAACTGACGGCCACGGCGACCTTTTCTCTCGAGCTTTCCTTTCGGAAGAAGTGACATGCGCAGGTTTGTCACATGTTATTTAAGGTTTGTCCTTCCTGACTTCTAGAACTACTGTGGCATCAAATAGAGTGCATGGCGCGACAGCCCCTCGTGTCTTATTTAGATGGATGTCTGTTATGTACTTCTAATCGTCATGCGTGACGTTGCCGCATATCGTTATGTGTCACGTAGTCATTATCTTCGCTGGAAGGATTCGCTTCTCAATCGTTCTCCAGTAGGGTAGAACACAAGGAAGACACAACCAGAAGGGATTTTAAGTTGTTTAACTCTTATTGCTTACTCTTACCGTCATATCTCTATGTACAGCGGGTTTCCTAACCGAGGCTTCACTGGCGGAGCAAAGCACAGGACGCCCTCGTTTCTCGAAATCAATTTTTACTCTCCGTCGTTTTCCGATCAGATCACCGTATTTATCGACTGTTTTTTTTTTTAGATTTCTTCCTAAGAGTAAAGCATAGATTTTTGTCTTAATAAGTTTACTTCCCTAAATCAACACAGTCGAAAAACCTTTTTCTTGAATTTTAGGTACAATTAAATCTCACTCGACCGATTCAAATCGCTAACCTATATCTGTCGTAACCTACTTATCTCACGTTAAATAATGTCACAATGATACAGATAATTTGCTATTAGTGTGTTTGTCTTTTTTTAAAAAGACGGGACAACTTATTACTTTCTAAATAATTTTAAAAATGTTTTTAACGAGAGGGAGCTCGAAGTAGAAATTTTAATTTAAAGATTATTTTTGCGGTAAATCTTGTTAGAATACGACAATCACGAAGTACCCGTCAGGTATCTGTGCAAATTTATTACGAGGTTAACATGCCCAACACAGGAATTGGGTCGCGAAAAAAGGAATTTTTTAAACACATAAAAGAAGGTATTCCCAGTTTATTAACGAATGAATTATTGTTTAATGATTCATAAGCATTTCAGGTTATTTCTATCAGTTTAATTATGATTGTATGTGAGAAATAAAAAATATAAAATATAGGGAGCATTTTTTTATGTGTAAACATTGCTGATTTTTCTAGTTTGTGTTTTTATTTTTACTTTTATTCTATATTATTAGTTTACTATTTTATTCTTTTTTTTTTATTTATTATTTTATTACTTTGTATATATATTTTTATATATTTTTTATTATTATTTTTATATTTTTTATTATTATTTTTATTTTTATTTTATTTTATTTTAATTTTATTTTATTTTTATTTATTTTTTATTCTTTATCCTCTTATTTTATTGTTCCTTTTTATATTTTTTTATTTTTTTATTTTTTCATATTTTATATTTTGTTTTTTATTCTTATTTTTATTTTTATTTTTGTTTTATTATTATTATTATTATTATTATTATTATTATCATTTTATCTTTCTATTTTTATTTTATATTTGTAACTTATTCTTTTTTCTAATATTTGTCTCTGTGGTTCTTTCTGTCAATAGATGTTCCTCTACGACGAGCTTGTTATTTTTTCTTTGGATTTCTGTCAAATGTGGTGCTAAAGGCGCTGATGAAGTCGCGTTTTGGAGTAGCTTTGTTAATTTATAAAATAAAATGAAATAAAGTATATCCAGAATGTTTTGGAAATGACCGTACGCCATACTAGACTTGATGTTCTAATTCTTGGAACAATCTAATCCTTTTATATATATATATATATATATATATATATATATATATATATATATATATATATATATATATATATATATATAATATATATATAACACAAAAAGTATAAGTCCTTGCTTCCTGACTTTTAAAGTAAACAGGCAGCTTTTATATATACAAACATTTTTAAATAACAAGAAATTATGAGAATTCAAAAAATATTCAGTGTTTATTAGTCCTTTAATGAATATTGCAAACGCATGAATTTTTTGCGTTTTAAAAATCACAGCATACACACACTATTATATATATATATATATATATATATATATATATATATATATAGTCATCCACATACAAACTGTTTAGCAGCTCTTCAGTTCAGCTAGACAGGCTAGTTCCTCAACCGTCGAGCTGGTAGTCGGGGCTTTTACCCCTACGCTATCATGCGATTCCGGCTGAAAGCAACTAGAATCTCAATGTAAACATCGTCAAATACCGGTAGCTCGAATTGATTTTACCCAATGAGCTATGCCTTTTCGGCTAGTGGCAAATGGTGATTCTCTTACGATAAGCTCTATCCGGGAAAGGGAAAAAAACATTGTTTAATATAACAGATTTCACTTGCTTAATTATATTTTTCGATTTTCCTAATAACGCTTTGAGTTTCAAAACCAGAAAGATTCAATATGTACCACTAGTACTTTCGGTTCTTCGTCGAATCATCTTTAGGTGAAAAAAAAAACAATGAACAAAAAGCTGAAGGAAAAACAATTTTTTTTTAAAAAAAACAAGAACGCTGTATGTGAGATCGTCAAACGTTAAAGTTTTTGTATACTCTTTATTTGTAATATGAAAATTATTTAAATCGTCAAAAATACCCCACACAGATTATATATATATATATGTTTACGGGGGTTAGACTATATGGTTGTTTGGGTCTGAACTGTAACTTAGTATCATTTAAATGATTTAAACATAACTTAATTACTGATTACGGAGGTTGCATATTAATCTGTTTCTATTGTGTATTCGTATTTAGGGGTGATGATGTGGGGTGTTATTTATATTTAGATCAGCGTGTGGCTTAAATCCAGGAGTGGCTGGTTGTTATTGTTTTACAGAATAGGGATATAATTATTTGCGCGTTATTAACTAAAACTTGTCTTAAATAAGACAGAAAGCAGTTACGTTTTGTAAATGTTGGTAAATTGAGCTAGAGTTTACAAAATCCATAGTGAAGCGGCGAGATAGGGCAGTGGTTGAAAAACCAATGTAGATATTAGCTTTATTATTATTATGGGAGGTACATTCCCCCAAAGGACATTTCAACTCATAAATAACGTTGGTTCTTTCTAATGTATTATGGGTTGGAGAAGAGTTGTTTTTACTACAAGATTTTGGGTGTTAAATTTCTTATAGTAAATAATTAGTCTAATTTAATTATTATTGTCAATTGGGGATATGTATCGGTGTACACTATGTTTTATGCCTTTTTCTTCTAATCTAAAGTGTGATTGTGTTTGATTATAATAGTATAGGTTAATATAGTTTGCGTTGTGATGTTGGATATTATTATTATTTGGAGTGATATTTATTAAGTTTCGAATGATTCATTTTATTTGTTTATCAACGATATAATGGAATTCGTTAATAATAAGGATTTTTTAATTATTTTTCATTTCAATGAATAGTGTCTTTTACACGGTTTAATAGGTGTTTAACCATGCTTAACATTTTGTAGCGATGGGTGATTCGCTCTTGTAATTCAAAAGACTAGAATTTACGCTAATCGTTTTTAAGCTAATCGTTTTTTTGTTAAACGTATTATTAGAAGTGTTAATAAGAACATCAAGGAATGGCATTTTATTATTCGCATTTAGTTATACGGTGAATTTAAGAACAGTTTGTTTGTTTTTTAAAAAAAGGTCCTGAAGTTTGTGTATTTTGTCATTATTATCAACTAAAATAAGAATATCATCGAGATAAAGGGATTTATAATGTTATTAAATATTTATTTTTCGAGGTGTTCCATATAGAATTCGCTAAAAGTCTACCAGCGAACCGAACCAAGTGAAACTCCGTCAATTTGAGTGTAAATGTTTCCTTTGTAGTCATAAAAGTGGTGCAAATTGATAGTAATATGTTTAGTATTATTTAATTGATTTTAAGTAGAGGGGCGAGATATTTTACATATTATTAAACTTTATATCAGTTGTTTCTTTTACAGGTACATTAGTGAATAAGCTTTCTACATCAAGAGAAGCAATGATTTTATTTTCCGTTTTTTTTTTTTTTGGTTTGTGCGATTTGTAATAGTTATTGTGTGGACTTTACGCTATATTTACTAGGTAGCTACGGGCTGAGAAGTTCATTTAGGGATTTTGTTAAGGAATATGTGAGAGTAGTAATTTGGTACATGATAGGTCGGAGAGGGGAATGACGTGTAACCAGGTTTGTTATCGCCGATTAATTTGGGAAGTCGGTAATTATAGATTTGTGTGTTATTGACAGTGATAAGTCTGTTAACTTGTGTCTTTAATATATTAGTAGGATTGTTGTTAATTCTTTTGAATTCTGTGTGGTCATCAAGAATTGTTTGTAGTTTAGTTTGATAGTCGGATTTATTAAGTACTACAAATAGGTTTGTTTTGTCCGCTTTTTGCGAGTCTGTTCTTCTGGCGTCTAAATGACTTCACGTGTGCGTTCTCGGCTGCCTTTTGAAGTTATCTTCTTTTCTCCAGCTTTCTTGATCATTTTTTTGTCACCTGATGATGATTCGATGAAGAATCAAAAACTTCATGATACATATGGAACATACATTTTTGTTATTTTATTTTTAAAAATTGAAAAAAGAAAAAAGATATAATTAAGTTGAAGATTTCTGTTATTTTAATAATGTTTTAACAATGTTCGCTTGAATGAAAGAATTCTGCCTTAATAATAAGAAGAATATATATATATATATATATATATATATATATATATATATATATATATATATATATATATATGAGTGTGTGTGTGTGTACTGAAACGTAAAGGGCTACTGTGATTAGGTGCCACATTTATAGGGGTATCCTAAGTGGTGAGTTGTGCAGCAAGATGTTTGTTTACATTATATTTAAATTTCTGCATGTCGGTACAGTCGGGGAAACATGGAGCAGGGAGAAAATTCCAAAGGTAAGAGGTCCGCGAAAAAAAGTATTGGAATGGAATTTCTTCCGGAATCTGGGAACCTCTACAGTAAAGTGATAGGATTTTTCTGCTAGTGGGGTAGTTACTTTGAAGGGGTGCAAGTGCAGAAAGTTCATCTGAGCACCTTCCGTTGAAATACTTGTAAAACAAGCACAGCGATACAACATTGCGGCGATGGGACACGGGCTGGAGCTTAGTAAACAGTGTGGAACCTATTAGGTTAGATACTTTTTTGCAATCTTTTGTCCAAGAGCGGGAGTGCAAGTGCTTAGTGCAGCAGTCAAGATATGGCAACAATGCTCCATGCATTGGCAGACGGTGGCTTTGATATAGGATACTGACAGCTGTGAAACGTGTTCTAGCCCGGTAGATAGAGCCGACCTTCTTTGTAGCAAACTTGACAGTATCTTCCATGTATCTATTCCAATTCATGGTACATGATGATTTTAGATTGAGCCGTTTAAATGCCGGACTCTCAGGAAGGGATATATTAGCGATGGCAATCTGTGATTGGAAAGGGTTGTTTTTATAATTGCTAAATGACAGGAGCTTTGTCTTCGTTGCATTGAATCTGACCATCCATTTTTGACCTAATTCGATTACCGAATGGAGGTCATTGCATTGGATGTGTGCGTGTGTGTGTGTGCAATTTGGCCGTATTTCGTGAATAGAACGTGATGTCATCGGCAAATATACCCATCTCGAACGCGATTGCATCAGCATGAAGATCACGAATAATAATGGTCCAAGTATCGACACTTGAGGCACACCCGCATAAGTGAGATGTTGTTGTGATGTACGGCCATCGATAACAAGCTGGATTTATCTTTTAGCTAAAGAGGATCTGATTACATTAAATATGCGTCTAATAATACCGTACGAATTTACTTTCCTGTGATCTTCATGCCAGACTTTGTGAAAAGCCTTAGATATATCTAGTGCTACCGCACCAGCATCACCTGTTTTATCCGGTGTATGTTATATGCGTTCAGAGATTACCTTGAACATATCCGAAATTCATACTGTTGGTCAGAAATAAGTTTAGTATATTCAAGGTGGTGGACTATCGCTGGATTTATTAATGATTAATATTTAATATATCACTCCCCCTCGGCTCTTTAACTCGTCACGGAAGTAATTCTGTAACATGAGTAAAAATCGTGCTGGACCATAACATTTCAAGTAAGTTAGACAACCCCGATCACCTGAAATAAATTCGTTAAGAAATCCTCTACTCTATTTAAAAAGTAGTAGGGGAGATGTGTCGCATTTATAAATGTTGCCATTTTTTATTTATTTATTTTGCGATGCTGATAATTGAAAGTATTTTGCGATTTTTATGGAAAAGCATTTACCTAAATGCTCGGTGGGAATCATTGTTCTCTTCACCAGTGTAATGCCTCCATTTACGAATGTATATATTTATGAAACATAATTATCCACGAACACGTGTTTCGTCGTCTACGTAAACCTTAAGTTTTAGGTCATCAGGAATGATAATAATAATTTATTTATGAAAAATTAAATTGCTGACGTAATTTTATGATTTTATATGAATATTAATGCGAATACTGGCAAAGCATAATTATTTTTCCCTCATTTTTGACGGAGGGTGTATAAGAACATTCGTATGTCTGTACACCAGAGCGACATTTCCGTGTTAATCTTTGAATGTAAACTTCTTACATTCCAAACAAAGGTCACACAAAGGTTAAATGGTTGATGTGATTTACGTAGAAGGAAAAAAACGAAAATATTCCAGGCGAAAAAGGACTACCGCCATATTGGATCGTGCTATTTTATCTCCAGATACAGGAGAGCTCTACAACTGTTCTCTAACAAATGGCATGTGTTGTTAGGCTTTTATTCATACTTTTTAGGTCATGACTTAGATGTCTATAGCGATCCATCATTAATATGTTTTCATATTTATACAAGAACACTCGATGAGCACAGACCTCCGCCAATGTCGAATAATACCCCTTGTTACCAACTTAACGAGACAACCAAACTTTCTAAATGTTCTATAATGTATTTGAAACATATAAAATATGAATCATGCTATCACAGACTTAATGTTTGCACTACTTGGGCATTCAGTCTTTTTATCTGTTAATAGAGAGATTTCATAATAAACACATTTAAAGGAGTAAACAATTTATTGATAGTAACAATAAACGCTTTAAAATATAACGTAAGCATCGAGAGATAATAATACCCCTGTAAGTTATCTGAGTTGGGAGTCAATAGTGAAGCAGGGTTTTTTTTTTACTGAATTGGTATTGCTTGACTCCGGTGGTAAGGAGAAGACCAGAACGACTAGAAGCAGATGTTGAATAATATGAAGAAGGGGCTCGAGTAGCCCACCGGCCACTGTGAAAAAAGAGGGTGACGTTATGAGTGAGGTGACTTCCGTTTTCTGGTGAGCTCAGCCTTTTTAGTTTGGGATTTCGCATGCGTTGGACGTCTGTCACCCAGCGACTGGTGTCTAAGCCGCTGACGGGCGCTGAACTTCCCCCTTGATATACTTAAAACCGACCACGGTTCACAGAGGCTGACATTTCCGGAGAGATAAGAAAAACTGTGGGAATCTATTCGTGTCGTTCTGTGGTTTGTTTTCAGACAGTTTTATTTACCTGCGTGATCGACAAGAAACTCTTCGAATTGAAGATGACGGACTGGTAAGAGAATGAAGTTCGGATGGGACGAGCGGCCATATCAAACACAAAGAACGACTTGTGTTATTCAAAATTTTTCCTTCTAGACAAATTTCACCACTTAAACTTGAGAGTCTAGTCAACCCTACTATTTAACCCATAGCTGGAGGGATGATATATGGGTTCATACCTTTCCTAATGGTATTAGAGTAAGTCATACAGAAACCCGACAGGATTCGAACACGACACGCCGAGCCCACAGTCCGCGGTTGTATCCATTATATTACGCCACTCCCATATATCTAATCATAATTATTATTCTATTTTTAGTATTACTATTAGTAGTAATAGTAGTAGCATGATATGTTATGTGATAGTTTCAATACATGGCTAACTAATAATCTAATATATAAAGTAGAGACGTTTTTCCCCCTGTACCTTCTCGGGGTATAGGAAAATAACCACATGCATCACATGCTACTAAACTCACCACTTAACTACACTTATTCACTCGAGCGTGTTTTAGTAAATTTGTTATTATTTTTTCTACATAACACTAAATATTACATTTGGCCCACTATCTACGTCTCTCCGAAAAACCAACTCCATATAGGTGGTAGCAAAAACTTTTCTCCCTAACAATTCTGTACTGCCACTCTATGCATCGACACCGGGAACTAATAAGCATTTTCACAAAACACCCAGTTCTTATTTATTATTTTCCTGGTATTAATTTACTACATAATATAAAGCAATACGCAAAAACTTAATGACCGCTCCCGTTCACTCCGATGATTTTCCGCGAATATCAGATTACGTTATTTCATATTCTACCTATGACTTCTACATTTATATTCATTCCGGAATTAAGCGAATGAAATTAACGAACACAGTTCCTGCAACATTTATTAATTCAACATGGCGGCTACAATTCCTTGATCGAATCGACTTCCTTCTATTTATCTTCCTCCCACAAGGTAAGATGTGACACAAGGTCGGGAAAGTGGGAAAGAACCAGCGCTCGAGAATTTGAGCACTCTGGCTGTTTAAAAATTGCCTGGGCAGCCCCGTCGGCATTCCCTGGTAGGGGTGCCTCAGACAGTAAGCAATAAACTTACTCCTCCCCAAAGAGGGGGGGGCAAATCCTGGGAGGGTGCATCTCCTAGAACTGCACAGGACCGACAACCAATAGACCGGCGTAAATCCAGACCCGAAGGCCCGGACAATACCGTTTTATTAGGCGGGGTAAAAACCACTGATCGAATCGACTTCCTATTCAATTTAATAAGCACTAAGATACTGGTAGACCCCGATACATTTACATTTTCAAAATCATACCCCTTTAACACGCATATTATAGAAAACTTGCCCAAATCCAGTCATTTTCATCATCTACAAATGACATTAACCGTGTCATTGCTGAATCTTAACATAAAACGCATGCCCAATTGACCTATTTTGACATGAATTTTTAACTCGAAACGGTGGCGCAGTCGTTAGGAAGGCCAGTTTCAGCGTTCGATCCCATTCTACTATACCACTTTTTTCTTTTTCTTTTTCTTTTAACTTATAGCATTCGCCAACACGGTAGAGGGGGGGGGGAGAAAGAACAATAGGCCGTTTCTTTTTATTCGACGTCATGCAATAGGTAGTACTTTCTCTCGTGTAACGCCGGGCGACGGGTTCGCTAGTAACATATAAAATAATGTGTATGTTACCAGGCTAGAAGATTTCTCATATCTGCCAGTATCCCATATCTCTTTAAAGCCACCATTCACCTGTGCATCGAGTATTATTTCCACATCTGGGCTGATTAACCAACCACTAGCCTCTCCTCCTTGAACAGGGTGCAAACATTAATTTCTAAGCTAATAGGTCCCGCACTGTCTGTCAAGCTTTGTCACCTGTAGCATCGCCGCATCTCTGTGCTTGTTTTACTATACATATTGAGATAATTAAAGCATTTATTTCTGAAATTACAGTTCGATTTTTAGAGGATTAGTTTGTTATGTAAATCTGACGTAAATTTTCACCCCACTCCCTCGTAAAAATTCTAAAAAGGCAGACGCATACGATGTATTTTTTGTGGGTGGGGGAAATAATAACGCAGGGCCCATAGCAAGGTTACCCTTTGTTTTTTACCCACTTAGTAAGGAAGAGCGCTAAAGTCTATTTTTAATAAAGGGAGGAAAATTCATTGGTTGAAGGAAATAATATGTTGGGAGGAAATAAAATGAGAAGAACTCTGATTGGTCGAAAGTTGAAGTGCACACAACTTAGTTATAAAATCGTTTGTACATTGTACTCCATGCAATTTACCTGATGATTTCCATCAAAAATGATACAAACGTTTCTGGTTAGCTTACTTTTCATAAGTATTTTATACTATTACTAAGTTCTACTAATGCATTGAACACTGTTGAAGTAAATACTGAAAAAAATAATAAACACATCATATATTATTTTATAATGTATGAAATAGTAAATATATATAGAGAGAGAAAATGAGAGAGAGAGAGTCATTTACACACATCTGTTTCATCGTCTACTACTCGTCTTCTTGGCCTTTTGGCTAAGATCAAAGTGTAGTATCTGTTCCGATGGATACTGCACCCCATAGACTGGTATTGTCTTGGCCATCGCGTCTTGATTTACGCCGGTCTATGGGTCTGTCCTGTGCAGTTCTAGGAGGTCCACCCTCCCAGGCTTCGCCTCCCCTCTTTGGGGAGGAGTAAGTTTATTGCTTACTGCCTGAGGCGCCCCTACCGGGGAATGCCGACGGGGCTGCCCAGGCAATTTTTAAACCCCACTTTCCCGACCCGACCTTGGGTCACATCTTACTTGTGAGAGTAAGATAAAAACTGGCCTGGTGCCTAACTCCTGGAGAGGAGTAAATCAATACTCGTCTTCTTGGCCTTTTGGCTAAAATCAAAGTGTAGTATCTGTTCCGATGGATACTGCACCCTATACTGGTGTTTTCTTGGCCTTCGAGTCTTGATTTACGCCAGTCAATGGGTCTGTCCTGTGCAGTTCTGGGAGGTCCATCTTCCCAGGCTTTGCCTCCCCTCTTTGGGGAAGAGTAAGTTTATTGCTTACTGCCTAAAGCGCCCCTACCGGGGAATGCCGACGGGGCTGCCCAGGCAATTTTTAAACCCCACTTTCCCGACCCGAATTTGGGTCACATCTTACTTGTGGGAGTAAGATAAAAACTGGCCGTGTGCCTAACTCCTGGAGAGGAGTAAATCAATACTACTCGTCAGTGTCGCTAGACGTAGCAAGTGAATCTACTTAAGGTTCAAACCCCGAATGGCGGGTCATATCGAAATGCGATCAGCACCCTAGCACCGTATTTGGCGCACTAACAAACACACGACTAACTTTAGGCGAAATTATAGTGATATATATATATATATATATATATATATATATATATATATATATATATATATATATATATATATATATATGTTTCTTTGTTAATGCATGTTTTTACACGCTACTAATAACCGAAAAAAATCTATTCTTTACAGAAAATTATTACTTTCTGCTAAGTGGAAACCGTTATTTTCTCTACCGGAAAGCTCAACTTATAAATAGAGACATATATGTACGCATAAAATATAATCATAGACAGCTGTTTTATCGTCTACGATTCATCAGTGTGGCTAGACGTTGCGAGTCATATTTTTGCTGGTGAATCTCTGTCCCATTTGAGGGTTCTTAATAGGTGCAGAAGCGTATTTATAATTTGATTGACCCCCACCCTTTCTTTTTCTGTACACCTCTTTCACAGCTGTGATGTTGCTAGTCTCAGTCTTTTCTATTTTATTATGACATGTGTTCTTCAGAAGTGTCTGATCTATTCCCTGCTTCTTTTGTTCCTGCTCGTTTGACTTGTTGGTCTAGTGGTCTCCATCAATTCGCTCTTTTTGATACCCATTGTAATACAGTTTCTTATTCTAGTCGCTTCTTTCCAAGAACTGCAGACTTGTGGAACTCTCATCCTGCTGACTGTTTTCCTCCTACCCATTGCCTTGGTCTTTTTAGACTAAAGCCAATAGGCATCTCCTGTCTTTGCGATAATTATATTTAGTTCTTATTGGCTTCTTACATAGGGTAGCTTCATGTCTTGTCTGGAGCGATTTTCATTAAAAAAAGGGTATTCACGATTTACAGCCATATCCCGTTGAAAACAGTGGGGATCCGAAATGTACACTTGCTAACCCCCTAAATGCAATGCTTGATAAATGTAGCAGATTTGGGGGTAGGGGCCTGTGGTGTGGGTCATGGGGTAAGAAAAAAATACGTGTCGCATAAAACGTTTCCTAGCTGTATACCGTTTGAATACACGCAGGTGTGCCGTGATGATCAGGTGTCTATTAGATCAGAAATCGGGTTGCAAGTCAGGTGCGTTTCTTTTGTGCGAACATTTTTGTATACAGGTAGATACAATTGTATATCTATATATTTTATATGGGTATACAATTCCAAATAAAAAGATCCACGCCGGTGAGGTGGTCACGTAACTATAAGCCGACCATCAAATTAGTACCAACGCGCCTCATGTATTATTCATAGTTATTTATTGAGCGAAGAGGATGACCGGGAGTGACAGTTCATTTCATAGAGAGTATAGATCTTGTTCGGCCCCTTTCTCTGCTTCCAGATGTGATAATACCTCCGGGTGTCTTTTCTATCGGGTGGGCTGGATTCATAGACAAAGAAAAACGATAACAACATTTAGTGCTACTTTGGCTTGATATCTACAAGGAAAAATGTCTACATCGTACACCTCTCATTTCTTTTTCAATATACAGATCTTAGGGATCAGAGTCAGGATTAGGGGTTAGGGTTAAGGATTAAGGTTAAGGTTACTTATCAACACCGTACGTGTTTAATATCAGTTGTTTCATCAACTCGTAATTATTAGGGAATTAAGTTTATAGAGAAATGTATTACGTAAACAGGATGCATCGTAGACAGGGGGCAGTAGGGTGCATATGGTTAACACTTTTATTTTTTTGTTTGTTATATATTTAATTATTTATTTATTTTGTTTATGTAGTCAGAAGTGAGAATAAAATAAAAAACGTTTGTTTAAAACATATTGAAACGTTTCCCTTCTATAAGAAAAAGATAATGAATTGCAACGTCAGGGACGAAATGGTCTTTACATTATCTCTAACTAAAAGACAGACATTTCGAATGAGTGTATCATACGTTTATGTGAAAAAATCACAATAAGTGAAGTTTCCAGACAGAAAAGCGAACTAGTCGAGAAAATGACCGTCAATTAGATGATTACGAGTAGGTGTTTAATTATGTTGTTAATAGTAGTATATGAGTTATATTATTATTTATTACGGATTAAAAAAATGTATATTAGTATTATTTTACAGAGCACTGAATGGTGATTAAGCATTTTTGTGCAAAAATTGTATATCAAATAAATAATTTGTTTAACAGTAAATGAATACGTAACTGAAATATTAAATAAGTATCCGTAATATTTTTGTTTTCTCGTGTTTTAACTTTAATTACTAAAGTCTATATTAATGAAATATTAACGATTTACTCAGTGAATTAAGATGCTATTTGCAATTTCCGATTTTAATACATGGATAATAATATTTGTTGATTTTTCAATGAAAATTAACGATGAATCTCGGGAAATATGTGTTGCTGAAAAATTATCGAGTCGGATAGAATATGAAATCGATTAAAAATTCAGAATTTCCGTAATTGACTTGCTATTCAGAATAAACTATTTATTTTGTAAGAGAGAAGGTATCGATACTAAACTTTGAGAATCCGACTCACTTTATATATATGTGTGTGTGTGTGTGTTTGTGTGTGTTTGTGTATGTGTGAGTATATTTAATAAACATTAATATCTATCCTTTAGAATTTCGACTCATGAAATATCAAATATATTCCAAAAGGTGAACAGAAGATATGCTTAAGGTCACTGGGGTGGGGGCAGTCGCTGGGTGAGTTGTAGATGTGGAAGAGGTGTCACTTTAGATATGTCGTTTACTGGATCGTTTGTAGCCTGGGTCAAAAGACAACCATCACACATTCGCCATTTTCGAAATGCAGAGTTCCTTGCCAATTTAACTAATAACGCTGACTCGTCAATTTTCAAGTTGGATGGAACCAAAAACAAGAACCCATCAAACGGGAAACAAGGGAGAAAGGCATACATTCAATCTGATGTGACACCGATTTCCAATGACCTTTACATATTTGCGATATATTCAGCACGGGTTTTTTTTCCGAAGATGATCCAACCATTTTATTAATAATACAACAGTTAGCATGTCTGTAGTGTTACCGTGTCGCTTATAAACCACTTATTTCTATGTCTCAAATAGCGAAGTAGTTTATCTATATAATAAAAGTGAACGTACGTGTGTCCGGCTCGCTTCAATAATCACGTATGCAAATTTAATTTTTAATGAGCAAAGAAGGAGAGGCTTAATCTTAATAATAATAATCATAGATTGATAGGAAATAATAATCATGTATACAAATTTTATTTTTATGAGCAATAATATCTGATAATAATAAAAACGAGCAAATAATTTCTTTTACAATAAATATTCTTTTTCTTTTTCTTTTTCTTTTTCTTTTTCTTTTTCTTTTTCTTTTCTTTTCTTTTCTTCTTCTTATTCTTCTTATTATTATTATTATTGTTAAAACATAACGAAGTCCGAGAGAGAAAGAGAGTTTTGTCTTCTTTTTTTATGAATTAGTGTTGTTTTTTTATCGATTAATTTTGACTTCTTTCTTTCATCGATTAGTTATGTCTTATCGATAACTTTTGTCTTCTTTTCTTATCGATAGTGAAAGAGAAAGAAAGATAGTTGTGTCTTCTTTGCTTTATCATTTAGTTTTGTCTTCTTATCGATTGGTTTTCTCTACTTTTTCGTATCAAATAATTTCTGATTATTATTGATTAGTTCTGTTTTCTTTCTTTATTGATAGAGAGAGAAAGAGAGAGTGTGTGTTTTCTTTTACTGATCGATTAGTTTCGTTTCAATGATTTCAAGCAATTAATAGGAATTAAATTGCGAAGTGATAGCGAGCGGGTGAAGTCTGCTAGTTATTAATACAAAAGTTGGCATGATTGGGTTTTTTTTTGTATCGCTTCTAAACGACTTGTTTCTATGCCCCAAATACCGAAGTAGTTTGTTTTTTTTTCATAATAAAACTTGCTCACCGCCGATCGGTTCAGCCGTTGGTCTGTCACTCTTAGGTTATTTTTTTTAATTATTTACTAACGAGTCACCGTTTATCAAGGCTAAAAGCCACTCAATGATGAGGATAAATCATCGTCTCTATTTACTTGCCTCCTCGCGAGAACGCAGTAAGACACAAAATCGAATTTTAATGCGGGGAAAATACAAACTCCCTAAAACGAGTCACTCTGAATTGAGACAAAAATACTCTCAGTCTAGAAGGATGTCTCATTCACTGACCGAGAACAGAAAAGATGAAGTATAGTATAAGAACATTTACTACACTTTGCTCCTGGATAGATAGTCAGTTGAATGATGACGATTATTATGAAAGGATTCAAAATGATCAATGGAAACGGAAAAATGTGATTACTTATGAAGACAGTTTATGATAAGTATTGTATCTAAAGATTACCAAGCTGTACTCCGTGGGGAAGAAATCCCATGATAACGTGTTCCACAGATGGGGAGTTTTTTGGAAAGGAACTCTGTTTATGACAGTTCTGTTTGATGTTAGGAACACAGTGGAAGAAAATAAAGTTCTGTGCAGTTGTGGTAGGAAGATGATTTCTTGTTGTGAATGTCTTATGATCAGGAACCAAACATTAAAGGTCAATTGAGTACCTTCTATGGAAATAACGATAGAAACGCGAAATATAACGTGGCAAAAAACAAACAAACAGGAAGCCGTGTTTAAAAAAGAGACTTTCTCTTTCTCTAAATGCTCACAGAGCCATTAAAATATCTTAATGTTTGTTGAAGCGATATAGAGTGGGGGGAAAGATAACAACATAGATAGCTAAATGATGTTCAGTTAATTAAAAACTACGGCTAATAAGAAGAATTAAATAGAATGTTTTCAAACATAATTCAATCTCAGAACTAAAGAATATTTTAGCATGCATTTTGTCTGAGTAAAGTATATAATATATATAGTCTTAGATAAAGACTATTGGCGTTTTTTCTTAATCTACTGATAAGTGACCTGTCGTTTCATATTCTCTACCAATCACTTACAGTTGACTTTCCTTTTATTTTTCATTGTATATTTTTTTATATTTTGTATGTGTAAATATATAAGGTTTAATATATGCAGATATAGAGATAATTGATTGTCTTCTATATCACAGCACTTTGTTTTTTGTATATACATGTATATCATATATATATATATATATATATATATATATATATATATATATATATATCATTATTAATTACAATATATGTAGTAGTATATACTATTAGTGCCCTTATAGTTTGCAGTTTCTATAAAAAATTCAGCTCGATGATTGTCAATTAGTAACAATAGAGCAAATATAAATCAGGTTCATATTATATTCCAATAACCATGTTTTTATTTTATTATTTTTATTTTTTCACATTTCCAAAAAACATAACATTTCTGTGAGATATATTTTTACGGTCCGTTTCATTTGTCTTGAGCCAAACAACATTTTTATGTCAATATCGTCTCTTCAACATTACAAAATCATCAAAAAAAATGTTGTTAATGAAATAAATTCTTCTGTTAATGAAATAAATTCTTACTTTGTTCATTTATTTTTGCTTTATCTAGTTTTAACTAGTTTTTTAACTAGTTTTGAACTAGTTTTTTTATCTAGTTTTCTTATCTATTTATTTTATGTTAATTTTATTTTATTTATCAGTTCTTATCATTTTATAATTTTATTTCCCAGTTTTACTTTCTTATATACCTTATCTAACTTCACTTTATTTTATTTTATTTCATTTTGTTGTATTCTCACATTATTGTTATAACAAAAAAATTCTTAATGTTCTTTATATTGTTTAGTGCAACCATTGTTTATATTTCTATCTTCTATTTTTTTATTAATGTAGTTTTCTCTTATGTATTGTTTTGTCATGTAATTTCTCCGCTTCTGTATTTTGAATGTTCTGAATGTTTAAAATGTTTAATTAATCATTCAATTCGCTGTCCTTTTTCTGCTTCGAAAGACTTTTCATTTGATTTGGCGTTTAGTACTAAAATCTGATGTGTTTCTCATGAGACTTCTGTATGTGATGTTATAAAAAGCGCTGACGAAGTGACGTTTCGGAATCATCAAAAATAATGAACAATCAAATATTTACAAAATGTCTTGAAAACGATCTACGCCGAATGGTAGGTGGTTTTGAATTCTTCGAACAATGTTCAAATTATATTGATCCTAACTAACTTTATATATATATATATATATATATATATATATATATATATATATATATATATATATATATATATATATATATATAATATAACTAAAAATTAGAAGTAGAACAATTCTTTCTTGATTCGTTTTTGGTATCTTGAGTATTATAACCGTTTTTTAGTTTGGAGAGGGGACAAGTTTTGAAAAAATATTGGATTTAAGTTCATTTTATGAATACATCAAGACTTTTTAATTGTGTGTATATATATATATATATATATATATATATATATATATATTATGAAATAGTTACTCGCAGATATGTGTTACTTCATTACTGCGGTGCAGAAGCGTGGTTGTCTACGACTCGAGTATTATAACCGTTTTTTAGTTTGGAGAGGGGACGAGTTTTTTAAAAATATTGGATTTAAGTTCATTTTATGAATACATCAAGACTTTTTAATTGTGCGTGTAGAAAGATATATATATATATATATATATATATATATATATATATATATATATTATGAAATAGTTACTCGCGGGTATGTGTTACTTCATTACTGCGCTGCAGAAGCGTGGTTGTCTACGACAAGAATCGAACTTGCAATTACTGTGGTTGTGACCGAGTGTTCTAACCATTACGCTAAGATACCCGTCCGAAATGATGTGACAATTAATCGTTTACAAAGTTATTTTTGTTGTTATTGTTTTCTTAACAATAATTAACTAATGGTATATTTTGCTAACCATGAACGTACGGAGTTACTTCCATTTTACATACGCGTGAGTGTTTTCCTCCGCATATGCCTTATCGACCCACTTTCAGAGACATGTAGATATATATATATACATATATCAAATATTTCGACACACACATGTCTAAAAAAATAATAAATGTTTCTTTTATTAACAATTCTCGCATCGCCTATTTGGTTTTTAATCTAATTGCTTTTTAACTTGTCGATGCTTTATAAAGTTGCACCCAACGGATTTCTTAAACTACTGCGAACCAGTGCGTATGTTACTACCCTGACTTACAAAAAAAAAACTCCCATTAACATCGGGACATTCCGTGATCCGAAGTCGGCTGTTCAATCCTGGGACCTCGACAGTGAAAAATAAGAAAAAAAACATATCACTATAACCGCTAAAGAAACATATGTATGTCAAAATATTTGATATAAAAAATGGAACATTCTAGCAGCGCTTTTAAAAACTAATTTGATTGCTTTATTTATACAGGGTGATTCATAAGTCACTTAGCTATTAAGTTTTTAAATTTAAAAAATACGGTAATACAAAACAGAAAGTTTATTCAACAAATTCATTTATGGGAGTTTAAAATTACAGCAAATTTTCAAAATTTCAACCTTCGTTCTGCATGAATAGCTCCATTCTTTTTTGCAAGGAATTTACGACTCTTTGTAGCATATTTGATTGATTATGAAATAAATATATATGGAAACAAATATATAAACGAACAAATTTAAAATAACAAATAGCAGTAATTAGAGAGTAAGATAACAATCATCAAAAGTTCATAGTATGTTTGTGCTTCATACGGTAATCATTTTAAATAGCTAAGTGAAGTGACTTATGAATCACACTGTATATATATATATATATATATATATATATATATATATATATATATATATATATATATATATATATATATATATATAATGTGTGTGTGTATGTGTGTGTCAAGTAATGACTATAAATGAATGGTTGAAATCGCGTATTTTCGGTTTTTAGCCTTTTCTTTTCGCCTTTGCACCTGTTCTCAGTTAACGAGCGTCAATAATCATCTAAGAATCAACCCCTCCTCCAATATTTACATTTTCTCAGAATCTGTCATGATAGAATTGGATTAATGTATAAATACAATCGGTGTAAAAAGGTAGGGATTAACGGATTAGGAATTGACAGCCATGACAAATCTGGCAGTGACTAGTTAGAGTCCAATAGGGTATTTTAGGATTTTTTTATTCAAAATATTCAACTCGAATCTCTTATGTCAGTCGTAGAATATTTGTAATATCATTGAATGTATGTAATGTGTGTATATATATATATATATATATATATATATATATATATATATATATATATATATATAGTAATTGTATCGTGATTTCATCGATGTTAATCCAATGAAACTCCGATGTTTATAAAATAATGCTCAATAATAAATCGATCTGTATTTTAGTATGATTTTTTTATTCATACAAATATTATTGGCTACATATGTGCATACATATTTCAGCTGCCATTTCTTTCGAAATAGAACTTCTTCAGACCACGTAAAATTGAAAATTCTGAAAAGAAATGAGACAGTTTAGTAATTCTTTTTGATGTTTGGAGATTACTAGGTAGGGGGAAATATGTTGAATTGACCAATCATTTATCAATATTCAACTCAAGATTATAGCAGTACGTATACTTATATTTAGATTCTTCTGTTTTTTATTACATTCTTGAAGTAAATTCACCATACTGCTATATGATAGGGTAATAAAAACCCGCTCGCTGTGATTGATCTCGGGGTAAACAGCTCTACCTATCTTGGACAAGTAAGACGATATTAAGTGCTAACTCAAACATAAATAAGCACACATATATATATATACATATATATATGTGCATATATATATACATATAAATATATATACATACACACACACACACATATATATATAACATATATATATATATATATATATATATATATATATATATAACACATATATATATATATTTAGATAGATAGATAGATAGATAGATAGATAGATAGATAGATAGATAGATAGAATGAATAAGATTAATATATTTGTAGATTGGAATAGAGGGATATAGATTGATAACTGAAAATCTGTTTCATAATTTGTATCAGACACACATCCATCGGAACATAATTTGTATCAGACAAACAAAAAAATGAGCTGTCATAATAACACAAAATTCCAGAATATTTTACCAACTATTTCCGACCAAAGGCAGTATTTAATAATATATATAAAAAATGCACAATATATTTATATTTACGGGTGGACTAGTTCATATTAAATACACGTGTATATTTAACGTTTACATCGGTATACATAAAAAAACGCTACACGTGTAAGTGTGGCATAATTATTTGATCCTTAAGATAAATATTTTAACAATCGCGCAATCGATTCCGGAAAACAAAACATATCTTAACTGCGGTCACCGACACTGCGCGCGTCTATCCATTTCAGGTTTGTCTTCCTAACTGGGTTCCGTCCTCCGTACGTGCATATAAGTAATCTTCTGCCCATTCTACTCAGTATTTCCCATCCACTCGTGATGGCGTTCATCGCCCAACTGACAATTTATTTAACCATTATCCTCGAGTGGCTCCGAACCTTTATAAGCGCCGACCCATTATAAAATAAAAAAATAAAAGTAAAAAATAAAAATAAAAAATATATAAATAAATGAAAAGCTGAAAATCTTATGTTATAAAAACTGGCACATAATAATTGGACAAACACCAGGTCGAGAAAACGTTAGATTTATGGAGTCGCGCCGCAAACCACATTACGATTAATTACTGTGATCGCCTCATGGTCGTGATATCAATAGACAGAAAAAGAGAGAGAGAGACAGAGAGAAACACGCACACTATTAAGCGTAAAGCTTTTTAGATTGCACGTTTGTTGACTTAAATCAACACGTTTAGTTTCTTTATCGATCCAATCGAGACTTCAAGATTTTTCCCACCAGAATTCACTCGTTTTCGCATGAATGACGCCACTTATCATTCGTATTCTCACTTCCGTTCTCACGATGCTGGTTTCCCGGTGCTGCTAATCTTTGTTGATTCTTTGTCTACAACACTTTATACCGCATAATATACGCACTAGCTTATGTATGTACTAGTTAACTCGCCCACTTGAATAGTTAATACAAGGAATAGGTTGGCTGTTGCTGAATGTCTAATCTTGGTACAATGGAAGGGCTTTGTCTTGATCGCTTCTATCAACACTCTGGGATTCTTAGCACCAGAATTCTCTCGTCTTCGTATCTATTACGTCACTTCCCCTCGCTCATATTTTCACTTCTGTTCTCATGATACTGACTTCCCAGTCCTGCTAACCTTTTTGACCCCTTATCTACATTTACTGTAAATTAACCTAACCGGTAATATATGTACTAGCTACCGCGCTCACTCAAATATCCAACAAACAGCAGGTCGATAAAACGTTTGATTTATTGAATCGCACGCTGTTAATTACTTTGCTATTAATTACTTAATAGTTGGTTCATAATGTCAAGCTGGTATCATCTCATTGTGGTGATCTCAAAAGACAAAAAGAGAAAGACGGAGAGGATAGTATATTAGGAGTAAATCATTTTAGATTACACGTGTGTTAACTCATCTTGTTAACATCTTCTATCTTCATCACTGCAGGATTTCTCCAATCAGAATTATTTAGTCTTTGTATGTTTAATGTCACTTCCCCCTTTTTGTCTTCTTACTTCCGTTCTCACAATACTGGTTATCCAGTAAGGCTAACCTTTTTTGATTCCGTGTCTACAACATTTACTGTCTAATAACCTAACCGCTAATGTATGCACTAGCTAATGTTTGTACTAGTTAACTCACCCACTTGAATATTTAACACAAGGAATAGTATAATCGTTGCTGGATGTCTAATCTTTGTATAATGGGACGGTTTTGTCTTGATCTGAAAGACGTCCAAGTCTGAAACAAAAGTACCCATGACTAAGGATAAAACAGTAATTAAATTAATCTGATCGGCAAAATGACGTCATCCCATCATCAATCGATTGACGTAACCAAAACAACGCAAGCCTAACATCTGGCGCAAAAGAAGAAAAAACAGGAAAGCGCATGAAAGAAGACAATTACGTTTTGGCAAAGACAACCAACTTTAATTAACCAGAGATAATATGCGATAATACGATGGAAGTGTTTCTCTGCAAATTCACGCAGCTTATCTGTGGGTGGGATAATAGATATAAAACCGAAGATGCCAAAAAATATCGCTGCGTTATAATTGAATTAGAACATAAAACCGCCATAGAAACGGCCAAAAAAAGAAAGGATTCCACAGAGGACCGTATTTCTTTCAAACGTTTACAATAGAAATATACAAAGTTTGAATATGTTATGTAATAAAAATAAAAGAAAAAATAAATGTGTAAGATAATGAAGGGTGGCAAAAATGAATCGTGGGTGGGACGTCGAGAAATAAATAAAGGCGACTTGATAACTGTTAAAAAGGAGAAGGTTCCGCAGTGCAAAAAGGACTTGAACAACGACGGTTTCAAAAACGCGACGAGCCGAAACGCTTGGTGATCGGAATATCGATGTACCGGAAGAATGCGAATTTACCGATATTTATGGCACCGATGAAGCTTTATTGGCTATGGTGCCGAAGCCCTTCTTGCTGTTAGACTTTTGTGTTTGCTGACTAAAAATGCGGCCGATAAGCAAGTTGGTACTATGATGGAATCCCCTGACTTGTACTTCACCAAAGTGCTTGCAGAACAATTGCTTAAGTTCACAATCGGATTTATATACGAACGAGTTTCTAGCGTAAACCAAGTCTGTGACCTCAGCAAGAAAAAGACTTTCATGAGACAAAAGTATGTCAAAAGATTGTGTAATATGTGTGCGTAGCCGGCGTAAACCATCTGGTGATGGAAAATAAAGAAAACCAAAGTTTTTTCATATACGTTCTGTTCTTTGTCATTCTTGTTGGACCTTTCCGAGTACCCTGAAAGAACGGGTAATGCAACAAATGGTTATAAAAATAAATAACAGACATACTACGAATAAACAAATAAGCCAATAAATGATACAAAATATATAATAAAATAAATATTTTAGTAGACCGAGCGAAAATAATTATATAAACTAAACCAAATAAGATAACAGGACAGCAGGAAGGGGGTACTGCAGAATAACAGGAATAACAGGCAGAGCTACGTCAAGATCAGCCCTGACGTGTGCTGTCACAAATCAACGATCTGCTTAACAATCAAGAAGGACATTGGTCACTCCTTCTACCACAAGTATCACCGAATGCTCATCACGAATGCCTCCAAGGAGTCGAGGACGGCAAAGAGAGACAGAGGTTATACTCCAAAAAATAAAAAAAATAAAATGTCCAGAAAAAACTCGGATGCACACTAAAAGTCATTTTGAAAAAGCTTTTCAGAAACCTAAGGAAAACTCATTCAAAAATAATTTTAGATTACCAAATAAATTTTAAATAGAACCCAGAAAAGATAACAAATTTTTCCATATTGGCAGATGTTTCAAACTCAATTAATAACTTAGATTTTCTTCAAGTAGGCTGTGAATTTTCTCCAGAAACACGTGTAAAAGTTTTAGCTCCCAAACTGATATTAAATCATAGTATGATATAACTTTGATTTATCATTTTATTATATATATATATATATATATATATATATATATATATATATATGTTGAGATATTGTTCGACAAAAAGCACAAGACCTTCACATAAAGCAAAATTGTTTTGCATCTCAAAGAATTACGGCTGTTTTATCAATTGTTCATATACTCGAGGCATTTATAAGTACAAAGCTTTAGTTTTATCAAAAAACAAATCATCAGACTGAAAGAAAAAATCGAAACTTAATTCGGAAATTGTTTACGAATAAAGACATCAATTTTCTCCCTTTCCTCCCTCAACCACGACACCCGCAGTGAAATCACAACGTTTCATACTCTTTATTTATGTATATTTCGTTTTTTTTTCTTTTTCTTCGAATCTGATAATCATTTTGTTGATAAAACCTAGGCTTTGTATTTCTAAATGCCACGACAGTATATATCCTTTATATCAAGTTGAGACGATTTTTCCTCTGTACCTTTATCAAGAATAGGAAAATACCAAATGCATTACAGGCTACTAAACTCAGCACTATATTACGCTCATATTACGCTCGAGCGTGTTATAATAAATGTGTGATTATTTTCTCTAGCTAACACTAAATATTACTTTTTGCCCACCATCTTGACTCTCCCCAAAACATATTCCATAAAGGTTGTAGCAAAAACTTTTCCCTCTAACACTTCAGTACTAACACTATCCCCATCGACACCGGGAACTAATAAACAACGACTACTTTTTTAAAAACGTGACCCTTAGTATTTACTATTCGTCTGCTATTAATTTACTACATAATACAATACATGACGCACACATTTAATGGACGCTCCCTCTAATTCTGCTGATTTTGTAGAATATCAGATTACGTCATTTCTATCTATTATTTACATAGTTATACTCATTCTTGTTTTTAAAGAATGCAATTAACGAACATAGTACTTTACAGTGTTTCATTATTCAACATGGCGGCTACAATTTCTTGTGCGACTCAACTTCCGAATTAAGTCAATATACGCCAAGATACTCGACAGAAACAACCATAAAGTTGACATTTTCATTTCTCTTCGAACACACATGGTTTATATTTGTGTGTTTCAGTAGGGCTTAGGAGGCATACTCATTTTTCTTAATTTTCCTCACATAAAAAGGGAATTTATACAAAGATAACGGGGGAATTGGTTTTAATAGGGCTCTGTAGGCTTCTTTAATTTGGAAAGTGCCCATTATCATAGATAGAGCGGGCGACGGGTCCAGCTAGTAACTATTAAAATAGCCATATTTCTTTGAGATGAAAATCACTTTCGATTTTTATAAGGTCTTGTTTTCTTTGTCAAAAAATATCTCAATTTATAATTACTCTGGAATTACATATTAGTACAGTGTAAACTTTTAATATCCATTGAGTTTAACTACTTAACCAATTAGATTCTATCCTGATCAGGAGATACTCGATATTGTAGATATAGCATTAATATAATAATTATCGAAATGGTTAAAACAATAAAATTAGATAGTTAACAAGTTTATTAAATCATCAGGTGTTCAAGCAAGGAATATAATAAATTAACTTTTAATCTACGGATTTTGAAAGAATTACTATTCTCCTCAAAAGGAAAAGACAAATAGAATTATTAATTATTAGTAAACATTAATTTTCAAATTTGCAATAAAAAACGTTATAACCTAGAGACGTATATACATAAATTTTTTTCATAACTTTGTCTTCGAGTGAATTTATTCTATTAACTCTTAGTGTACGATACTACATCAAGCAAAGTCTAAGAATTTAGCGTTGAAACGAAAACTGATCGAGAATATCAAGATGTAACCAAGTAAATAGTTATCGTCAAAGACGCAATAAATTCTAGCACCGAAACACATGTAATCGATAAAAATGACTGCAGCAGTAACAAGAAACCAACAATTAAAACTATCACGTATTGAAACTAAAAACTACGACGTACTATTTTACTCGAAATAATTTGGATGGTTGAAATAGAAAATAGCCGATGAAACATTTCAGATAAAAATGATGACATACTCGCCACAACTGATAACGTGATGACAATCAAAAACCTCTCTGACACACCGTAATGCTTTCTTTTTTCTCCCCTGACCAAACAACTTTTTTATTTTATATTCCCAAAAGTTCTTGATCTATGTTGTTCAGAAATATAATTCGCATAAGTTTATGCAAATTGCACTACTCTCAAAACCGTCGCCTTTTAGTTGTTTTCGTTCATGCAACTCAGTTAAATCAACCTAATATTGTAGGTTCTAATTGAATCGGAAACTCTTCATATTCTATACAGGAAATATTAGTGAATTCTTTTTACGGCGGTGAAATGACACTTTCTTTTACAGCGATATACTGCATAGCAAATAAAAACGGACCCGTTTTCATCGCGAATACAGCAAATCACCTTCTGACTCCGGCTTCGGTTCACTACTTGTACGACAAGTATTTTACTTATCATCAACTAGTAATAGAGATCTCATGTTATCCTCATTTCAAAAGAATCACCGAAAAAATCTCCACAACTGGACGAATCCACATTAGGCCAAACTCACCATAGTAACATAATTATTACGCTTTTACTCTCACGAAAAGCGTAAAAAATAAAACACGGGATAGATACATAGATAACGCTTACAGTATTTTCGGTCATAGTGGGAAATTCTTGGAGTAGGTGGCCCTGATCGCGAAGAATGAAATCTGATGCAAAATTCTCTGCAAACTCACCAAAAGCGAAAGACCACAAAGAAACATGGTTCGGTTAAGTTCCAGCCAGTTGTCATCGCAACCGAGGTTCGCCTTGGCCTTTTCTGAGATGAGGTGCAGTTCATCTCGGTCTTAGGGGGGTGCACCCTCCCAGGTATTTCCTCACCTTGTTGGGGAAGCCGGGAGTTATTGCGAGTCGTCTGGGGTGCCCCTACTGTGGAATGCCGACGGGTCTGTTCTCGGCTATTTTTGTGCCCTTCCAAATTCTCCTTTGTCGGTGGAGCTGGTTTTGCCCCCATGATAAACTGACTTCATACCTAACCTTGCTGCAGTAAGAAGCGGGAAAATGGTGGTTCAGTACAGTGGTGCATGATATCAAGGGAAATACAGGCATTAAACTAGAATAGACTCCCCCCAAATACTGGAAGGGTGTTCACTGATACACCACTTTGAATGAGCAATGCTTGGCATATTGTATATTTGTTTCCATGCTCGCCTTTGTGGTTTAAATAAAACCACAAAGGCGATACCCGCGCGTGTAATGTGTGGCTATTCTGAATACCATCTTCTTGTCTGGTATCTAAATTAGGATAAACTAAAAAGTACGAACTACTTTTTACAAAAATATTTTTTAAAGGATAAACTCCAAAATTAACCTCTTTCTGCTCGCTAAATATCTCTATCTATCGTCTCTCTTTCTCTCTTTCCCTCTCTTTCTCTGTCTCTTTTTCTTTCGTTCTTTCTATTTCTTTCTTTGATTCTCCAACTACGAGTTAAATGTTATGATATTCCCTTTTCTTATAAAGGACTATTCCTATCTTTTAGTCTGTCCTTTCTTTATTACTTTTGATAGAAATAGACAGAGATAGGAAGAGCAAGAAAGAAAGAGAGAGACAGTATAAAATAAGATGCAATGAGAGAAGAATAGAGTGGTAGACAGACACTCAGTAAGCGACAGGTGATTTAGTGAGTTAATTGCGAATTACAGCTCTGTAGAACTAGTACAATGATTTTTCGAATATAACTCAATCCCCAAAATAAGAAATATTTCAACATATATTTTGTGCGATTAAAATATATAGACAAAAAGCTTTAGGGGAACAAACGTTGATTAACTCAGCTTTAGTATAATAATAGATTAATTCATTAACTCAATTCAAGTATTAATAACCGTTCAGTTGGTTGTTTCGTACATTCCAGTCGCGGTTCATATCATTTTGCTGGTGTCCGTTGAGAAACGGCGATTCATATGGTCACCTGTACGCTAGCTTCGTGTCTTTTGCCATTGATTATGTGTATGAATTAATAAGACACTCCTATAAATATATATGTCTTACTCAGTATGTATGCGATTCACTGAAAACGCACATACGATAGTAAACAAGTATGTGCCACCATACATGAGTGCGTGCGCATGGGCGAATGTTTTGATAGTTAGTATGTGTGCGACATCGTGAGTCTACGTGTGTGTATGTGTATGTATTAGTTGATGTGTAATTCTATGTGTGTAAATGCACAAGTGAGAACCCGCTTGTGAATGTATGCGTATGGATGCGAATAGGTGCGTGTGTGAACACGTGTTTGTACCTCTGTGTGGTCGTGTGTGTCTAATTAGCGATGGTTAACGAACCGATCTTCGGATCTTTGAAAAAATAAGTTACGAGAGCAATATCCGGTGCCATACCAATGTCTGCAGAACGGTATTTTCCTGAAAGTAATGTCTTCTCAAGACAAAGATCTTTTTCCTATAACAAGATGTCTATCCACGTCCACCAGGACCTACAAACCTACCTTGACCTACGCAACTACCACCAACCCGACACACCTCTCTAACCCGACGTATCTACCCGGCCTTACAAAATCTACCCGGCGAGGCATGCAATCAAATACTATAACTGTGTTAGATACGTCCACGTGTCTTTATAAAATACATTATTAGTCGGTCGGTTCTTCGAGCTGTCACGTTTAAGTTTGAAATAGCATTTTCGTTCGTCTGTTATGCTTAGTTTCAAATAGAATTACTATCGCTAAACGCGCAGATTAAACGGATGGATCTTATATCAGCTGCGCCAAAGCATCTCTATAAGATGCCATGTCCGTCAGTCTGTCACGTTTAAGTTAGGAATAGCATTTTTGTCGGTCTGTCAAGATTTGTTTGAAGAAGGGTTTCTATCGCACAATATACAGATTAGATACACGAATATCATGTTAGATACGTCTAAGCATCTATCTAACAACCGTCGTCCGTCCGTGGTCGGTCTGTCACGCATCAATTTGAAATGGCATTTTCGTTTGTCTGTCACGCTTAGTTTCAAATAGAATTTATATCGCTTATCGCACGGATTAAGCAGACATATCTTATCTTAGATGCGTTCAAGAATCTCTATAACAAGCTTTATCCGTTGGTGTGTCACGTCCAACTTTGAAATAGCATTTTCGTTGTTTTTTTACGTTTCATTTGAAATAGCGTTTTAATCGTTAAACGCGCAGATTAAATAGACAAACGTTATGTTAGATACGTCAACGAATCTTTACAACAAGCTCTATTCGTTGGTTTGTCACGTTTATTCTTGAAATAGCATTTTCGTTGGTCTGTCACGCTTATTTTCAAATAACATTTCTATCGCTTAACGCATAGATTAAATAGACGTATCTTATTTTAGATGCGTCCAAGCATCTCTATAACAAGCTCTGTCCGTCAGTTTGTCACGTTTAAGTTTTATATAACACTTTCATTGCTAAACGCGCAGACTGAATGGACGTATCTTAAGATTACGCATTTTTCACATGTTCTTTGCCATATCATATTTCTCAGTTTTTTTTTACTTTTGTCAATGTTTTTTGCAGACTAAACGTTCCGAAGCGTCGAATGGCGTTGCCGATCGCATGCCAACCGATTGGAACCTAAGTGATGAATTCGCAGAATAGATTTGGTGTTTCAAAGACAGCCAGAAGTTGAATGCCAGATGTTTTCCGTTTTAATCAAGCACTCTCACTCTTTGGTAAAAAATATAATGGGCAGCCATTTCATACGAACCGTAAGTAATTGGATGGGAGGTGACGGTAGCTAACTGATTAACGACCTGGTGTTCCAAGTTCGAATCCAGTTCGTTCCACAGAAACACTTCCACTTAGGATGTTGGCAAACTTCACATGATCCCTTCTGTAAGTACCCGATTTCTTTCTAGAATAAATTCTGACTAGAAATATATCGAGCTAACAAATACCAACAATAGAATCATCTGATTCATAAGATGTGAATGAATCATAGATACGTGCAACGTGCAAAAATGGCCGCCGCTTGTACTGACTATAGTTCTTAAAAGTGGCTTTTCATAAATATTTAAAGTAGTTTTCGTTTACATTTTGATTGTGTTTGAAAGATAAAAGCATTAAGTTAATATCTAAAAGGTAACAAATGTATATTTACGTGTGAAAATAAAATTAGAATGAAAAATGTTAGCACAACGGCTAAAAAAACAAAAAATCAGTTTAAACTACAGATTCAATAAAACATGTTTAAAATTCGCTGGATAGATAAATATAAGTTTTCTGGAACTATTTAAAAGATAAGTATTAAATTACCATCTTAAGAGAGTGAATTAAAAATGTACCTTCTTTTTTTACTAAAAATTGCTTAATTATCTAAAACGTCGTTTACGTAATTGTAAACACTAAATATGTCTACCAAATCTCAATGTATGGAAGACTCAAACTGCAGTAATATTTATTTTTATTCAATATTTGTTTTTAAATCAACTTTGAAAGAAAAATGATTACTTAATAAATAATCATTTTCTTTCAAATTTTAATTCAATTTATTCATTAATAAATAATTGTTTTAACTTTTGAAATAATATTTAATAAATGCTATTTAAAAAGTTAAAGCAATTATTTTTTAAATATTATTTATTTATGGAAAATGACAAAAACAAATACAAACTTACGTTTTATTTTTCCAATTTATTGACGATGAATTGTGAAATTAACGAAATCGTGTAATCTATGAAAATAAAATTCAAAGGACGTGGATGGTGAATGGTAGGTGGAGGGCTAATCCCGCCTGTTTATTGCAAAACTGGGCATCCATATCTCTCCAAGTCAATCGTCAGTAGGAATTATCCCATTTAATTTTTTTTTTCGTTATGGTCATAATTCTCAATTTTTTCATTTTTTTTATTTTCAAGATTATTAAAAAAAATTATTACGCTGATAATGACATGTTCAGGCGGGAAAGGGAAATATAATAATATCGTATTTTAAATTTTCCCGGGAACTCTTATCGTTAAAATCACATTAAATAAGTTTTGCAATTATATTATTATTTTGGTGAAAATATTGATTAAACAATGCTTTATTCAAAGATTATATCGCTAATTCCAGAAATCAATTTTTCTTCGAGTTATAGTTAATTTATTAACACGGAATTTAGGTGATTTTTTCGTAATATATAAGAAATATTAAAAAGAAATTTTATTGTTAACATCTACATTACTTTATTTTCATTTAAAAAAATATTCATGCATTTTTTATTAGTACTTAAAAATATAACTTTAGTAAAGGTGTATTTTGTTTTAAAAATAATACATTTTCACCAAAATCTTTTAAAAAAATATTACGTTCATTATATTTCGTGATAGTTGATTAATAAATACAGAAAATTTCATTAAAATATGTTGATTTCCTGAAGTTTAGTGAATTTTTAAATTAAGAGAGGGGTCAAAATATTTTTACATTTTTGGGATCGACCATTGATTTTGCACGTACCTAATGAATGAGTAATTGGATGAGAGCGGTTAATAAGGTGGAGATAACTCTTCTTCTGTTGAAGAATATGAAGTAAAATAGTTGTAACAAAGAAATCTTTGGTAAGTTAAACTACCCGCAAATGGTTCCGTGTGGAAAGCGAAAGGTTATGATCTAAATTATAAAAAATGCTTTAACAAGGTTTTAATTCAGAGTATCCACGTAACAATTGTATTTAAAAGTTATATATCATTTTTGCGATATTACAGCGACCAAACCATAAACGCGAGATAATTAGGATAGATAATCGTTATTATGTCACTCTTGTAGTAGAAAAAGAATAAGGTTTTAATTAAAATTATCACTTTAAATATCATTCGCGTTTAAAGTAGAGGTTTTTTTAGTATTTGGAAAATCAGTCCTTTTGTTTGCGGCCTTGAGCCACATCATATGGAGGTTAAACTTGACATCTCAAAATCGCTCAAACGATGAAGTTAGACGTATTTGATTCCAATAATAAGGTTCTAGAGATGAAATGGAGCAATCGAATTACCGACCACAGAGACAGCATTAACCAACAGATTGTATCGTCAATAATCTGCAAACTACGTCTACGCTGGCTCTGACATGTCCTGCAATTTGCTCTAGAGAGAATTGCTGACCGAACGCGATGGAACACCATGACTGCCTCATGCATTTCCAGACGCTGGAGTTCCTAAATCTAAGTATAAGTCTTGTGCCACATCTGGCTGTAGTGGGAAGCAAGTAAATTCTAACTAATTTCTTTCTTCACATATGTGTTCAGACCTTACGGACATCATATAGATTTAAATCATGATAAGTCTTGTCTAGGGTCCTTACATTATTACACTTTCTTGTACAGGAGTTCACTTGCGTTGAATTCTGTTCGATAGTTCGTTGCATAAATTCTAATCCACTACGTTTGAACTCAAATTTATCACAATAGCTTTTCATATTGGGTATTGACCCGTTGATCCTATGGGGTTATATTTATTTCTAGCCTAAGACGTGGTTACGTTAAATGATGGTCTCTGTCGGGTCTTTCAGTGCCCTTTTATCTGTTACGCTACACCAGGCCTTGGACTTGTGCATTCTTATATCTTTCTTTATATATATATATATATATATATATATATATATATATATATATATATATATATATATATATATATATATATATATTGATTCGATACTTGCCCAGTTTAGTCATGCTGATGACTGATGATAGCCAGAAACACGTGTCCATGGATAACTTTTATGTACGAAAAAATTAATGAATTAATATATATATATATAATAAAAACGTCCGGTTAAGGGCGACTTAAGGCAATATTCTGCATATTCTTCACATATATATATATATATATATATATATATATATAGAGAGAGAGAGAGAGAGAGAGAGAGAGAGAGATAGCTAGATATATATATATATAGATAGATAGATAGATAGATAGATAGATAGATAAAGAAATATATAGGCTGCTAAAATCTATTATTTTTAGTTTGATTATTAATTAATGTTTTCGTTTTTTGTTTTAATTTCTCGTATTTGTTGTTTAAATATAACACGTGTATCGAGCATGTATGCTCTCTTCAGATATTTGTTGATTTGAAAACATTTGATCCAATTCTTTTTATTAAAGGTTTTGTGTTTGTGTATGCGTGTGTGTGCTTTTTCTCTTTCATTCTCTGAGTCATTATTACATTTTGGAGCATTTTATTTGAGTTTATTAAAGCATGCAATTATTTGGTTAGTATTTCTTTATAGAACCAAGAGTGTCTGGGGTTGGTGAATATAATTTATGGGGTTGTTTATTTTTTCTCATGATCCCCGTCTTTTACGTGTTTGTATAAGTATATAAAACAATTCCTAAACGTCTCGGAAACGCTCGTACGCCTAACCGTTGTAGATCTTGATTCTTATAACTGTAATGAATAATGTTGTCAATTTATTTATTTAGACTCATTCTATATATTACTTTACTTTACTTTACTTTACTTTAATCGCACAGGACTTAACGTCCCCTCGCTGTATTGAACGCAAAATTCTGTTTCCGAACTGCATATTTCTCAGCCGTTTGAAGAGGAACGCCGCACTGTTCCCTAATGCTGACGGACCATCATTTTGGTGGGCGTCCTCTTGGTCTTGCGTTTGAGAAGTCTTTTCTGTAACTGGCATTTATCAACCTACTACTCCTAGAAACAAGACCAAACCATCGAAGCCTCTTAGCCGACACCACATCTTTGATGGTTTCCGTCATGCCCAGTAACCTTAAGGATTGTCCTAAAACATTTCATCTCAAACACCAACAGGACTTCTTGTTCTCTAGTAGTCCATGTCCCTGAACCTTATACGACTATTGGCAGAATGAGTGCCTGATCTAACCATAAGAGTTCTGGACATGTCTGTAGAGATCCATATTGCGTTTCTTAAACGGTCAAACGCCTGTGACGCCATGGATATCCTGCGCAAGACATCTAAAGCACAGTTGACAAGAAACTTGAACTCTGAAATTTTTGGAATTAATTGATCGTCTATTTTGATTTCTTCATCAGTTTCTGGTCACATAATTGCACATTTAAAGGGGATTAATCTTCAAGCCCCATTTTTGGAAGGCTTTTTCAAGCTTCGATGTTGAAATTTTAAGTTTAAATGTTTGTGTTGTTTGTTTTAATGAATATGAGTCTATTATTAAGTCACAAACCCCAATTCTTTTTGCTACATGTTGTGGCTCCTTTGTGTTGTGTGTTTCTTGAGTTTGAATGAGGTTAAAATGTTTTTGAGTTTTTTTAGCTTGCTTTTGTTTTTATTATTTTGGTTGTTTTAAGTATGTTGCTATATATATATATATATATATATATATATATATATATATATATATATATATATATATATATATATATGTATATATATATTTGTTCTTGTTTATTATCTATGTACGTATACGTTTCGGGACTCATCAGCATCATGCGATTCGAAACCCTGGATTACAAGTATTTTTTAACTAAAATCCAACGTCGCTAACCGCTCGGCCAATTCTGAATAGCTGATAAACAATGATAATTTTAACACTTTTTAAAGCGGCTTGACGTCCAGGCATTCTACTTCTATTAGGGAAGGAATGATGCATTATAAAGCAAGTGACGTCATGCTGTGTTAGTACTACCATTACAGTGCTCTACTTTATATATATATATATATATATATATATATATATATATATATATATATATATATATATATATATATATATATATATATATATATATATATATATATATATATATATTACAACAAAGACAAACCGGTGAATACTGAATTATGTCTTATTAAACTCTACTCAGGTGAATCTGAGTTAAGTGGGATGCCATGACAGATAGTAAGTTCTCTACCTGGACCTGGTGCGTTATTCACCCCGGGCGGGTTGAACCGGCTTCCTCCGAAGCAGGAAATTTCTAGGGAATAATTAATTCACAAGCGGTTCTTAGTCGCATGTATATCTCGGTCAGGGGAGATGACTACGTTGTTTTTGCAGTTTTATGCCGGTAGGTGTCGTCGTCCTCCCACATACAACACTTGGTATTCCCAAATGATCATCCATCTTGTACTGACCAGACTCAACGTCGCTTAACTCCGGTGACCAAATGAGACCCGGTGTGTCAACGTGATAATGCCGTCCCAATTTGACTTAATATAAAAATCGAACAAATCGATCGAAGATATTTTTTTAACAACACGGACCAGTATGTGCCCTATTCAAATAACCAAAAAGATATTTATATGAAACTTTTGTTAAGCCAGCTATCGAGCACCAATGCAGGGTGAAACTGGGCCTACTTTATATAATTTATAATGTGCGTGTATCTTTGTACTGCGTTATTATCTTCGCAAACATTTAAAATAAATAAGATCATCTGATCGCCAAAAACAAAATGCCAGAAACGAAATTGAGAAATATCTGGTGCCGCTGGGTTCTAAATATTTAGATTTTACCCGTTTCAAAATGAATTGTTTCAAAATCAAATAAAACTTCATAAATAGAATTCGGTCGTCGACGACTCAAAAGTGACATTCGTTTTAAGTTTAATAGAAAATTCCCACTCAGTTACGGCCGCCAAATCTAAAATCAGCAATTCTGACCGGTGTTAATCTAAAAAAATTCCCCAATATATTATTTGCCGCTTCGACAATTTGTTCAGCAATATTCTGTATTAGATACGCCATTACTTTGATGTTCAATTTGTTAGGCTATATAATATTCCATGATAAATGCCAGTATACTGAAATCATATGCCCTTAATAGGGTTAAGATGAAAATTCATATACACTAAATGTACAAAAGCAAGGAAATTCCCAAATTTTTACACTTTTATTGTCATTAAGGGTATGCGAGCACAACAGGGCTATGTATTTTACTGATAGGAAGTTTTCTTCAGCGCACCTCACGCACTTCATCCACTCATGCATAGAGATCCCTTGATTGTGAATTTGTAATATAGTTAAAATAATTTATACTAAAACTATTTTTAAATATTTTTTAAATAAAAAAAAACAAAGCATTCTAATTATAAAAACTGTTTGATTTTAGTATTAGTTAATAATTAAACAAATTGTTTAAAACAAATTATTTTTTGCAAAATAAAAAAAAACTGCAAAAATATAATGTGGGATTCTTAGTTTTATTTTTATTTTTTTATTAGCACCGGTCGAAATTTCCTATTTTTTATGTGGGTGTCATGACGGAGTGGGAATTTTCAATTTTACCTTGTTTTATTTATTTAAATAATATTAAACTGACAATTATTGTTATGGTAAAAATGGGCTATTCATTTTATTAATTAAATTGTTACAATAAAAGAATTAATTGAAGACGAGCATGTTACAACATAATTGTCTTTAAATCCAATGTAAACAAATACTTCTCGATCTGTCCTCTTAAATAATCTTAAGTTCTACATTCTATTTAGGAAAGCAGTCCCGTTCATATATGTTACACCGATGGGAAATTCTTGGAAAGAACCTTTGTTCATGGAAATTTCGTTTGGTTTTAGGTACACAAAGAAAGAAAGGAAAGTATTCTGCAGTGGTGTTATTAAGACGAGTTCTTGCTGTAAATGCTTTACAGGGAAGAACCTCGGAATTTTCGCATGGTTTTGCTAGTACTAAAATAATACCTGTTCCTTGAATGGATACATGCTATGTTAATATGAATATTTGGGGGAGGGGGGGCGATACGGGAAATTGGGAAATTATTGATCTTTCCTTATTAGGTTAAACACGCTATCAGCATTTGTTCTGCGGTTTATTGCTGTGTTTCGATCGTAAAGCATTCCGATCATCCTCAGGAGACATGCCTTAGGAATCCATGATCGCATATGGCGGTGTTAAGCCTTATCAGGACACACACCAACACATAATGTAATCGATCGGAACAACTTTGGTTAGTACCCTAGAAAATGTGTATCAGAGGTCAATAGTACAAAGAAGAAGGCGAAAACTGGATAAGCTAAGCATAAATGAAGAACATGGTGACCCGCCTTCCGAAATCAGCATTTCTAGGCCCTTCTCAGCAGGAAACGAGTATCCTCAAAACTCGTGCTTCTGGCACAATGTAACCTTCTGAAAATGGCACCCATGGAATCGTTAATAAGATTCACAATCTTTTCTGCAGTCCAACCATATTTGGTACAAATAAATTTCAGTCTCTGGCTGACTTGTTCACCAAATTTCAGTTATGAATGTCCAACAGTCTTTGTTTCATCACCATTCAATAATAAGCACACCAGGATACGGCGTGCAAAATTCTCAATAACTCCTACATCTATCTCTTTTGCACCACTCTGATTATAGTTATTGATGGGCCTCTTTTCACTACAGGAAGAATCTGTTCATTGCTTTGATCGGCACTAGCTTTGAGATAACCCCATGGATAAAAATCTTTGTGAGTGTAAAACCCATTTAGGATCACACCTCTTACTGATGAGACGATCACTAAACAACTTTTATTAAACACTAGCAAGTCTACACGGCGTTGCCTGGGGGCAAAAGTGTAACATTTTCCTATTAAAACTTCTATCTCTCTTTACCTCTCTCTAGCCGCCTCTCAATCTTTCTCTATCCCCCCCACCAACTCCCTATTTCTTTTCCGCACAGCACATTACTCTCTGGATGAACATACACATACATATACACATACAATTATCTTTCATATAGATGCTTAGAGTAATGAGCTGGCATTTTCTTTCCCAATTAATATATATGAACAGAAAAACGGTTCCCTGGCGAAACCGTGTCCAGTTGACGCCCAAAGAATAAATAATTGTGTTTTTTTTTTTAGATATCATTTAGTCAGGTCAACGCCGATCAAAGAAAATACCAACTTGTGGATGTTTGTTTTGTAAGTTTTTTATTACTTATAGCTAGACATACACATACACACACAGACAACTGCCTTTTATATAATAGATAAAACAAAATGCAGATATGCTGATTACCGTCGTGAAGAATATCACACAAATGAACAGTTAGTAGAACAGTAGAAAAGGGAAACAAAAAAGCGATGAAATAAAATGGAAAGAGAAGCAATTACATGGACTATTGATAAGACAGACGATAAGAAATAGACATGTCTACGCAAAGGATACTTGAAAAAAGGAACATAATCTCTACTGTCACTCTCATAAAACAAAACAATTACAACTAGAAAAGGAAACAGTGAATGTAGACTTTGTGGATAAAAAGACAAAAGGTAAACCACATCATAAGTGAATGCAGGAAAATGGGCCAAATGAAATATAAGAATAGACATGACTGGGGTGGGAAGGTAGTCTATTGGAACTATCCAAAGAACTGCACTTTGAACATACGGACAAATGACGTAGACACAAACCATAAAATACTCTGAGACATGGAAATACACACAAGGAAGGTCATCCAAACAAGAAGACTAGACATGATGATCATCAACAAAGAGTCAATATTACTAAATAATATATGTTACTGTGACAGCTGATCATAGGGTGAAGTTGAAGGAGGTAGAATAACCAAATAAATGCATAAAACTTCTCACAGAGCTAAATGTTTATTTATCATTAAAAATTGTTTAAAGTTCTCAGTATAGTCAATTTTTTTATAAAGTAAGATGTAGCACAAGGCCCAAATTTGGTAAGGTGGGATGAGAGTCGGCTGTCGTCCTATTGGTCTATTTACTAAAGTAGTTTCAGACACGAAAATACCACATTCACTCTATGGGTAAAATCTACTTAACATTATCCCCAATGGTTTGACTTTTTTTATTTACAAAAAAATATATGTACAAGTTCATCGGGTGGGGTGGGTTGCTAAAAACAACAGAGATTGCTGAAAAATAAAATGCTAAGTGTGGTGATTAGTAGGATCCTCCCAAATCAATCTAGGTATGAGCTGCTCACTGTTTTCCAGGTTGTTTCAATGGCAGACAGTTTCTAAGTGGGGAAAAAAGTCGGGGGGAGAACTCATTTGTACAACTAGCTAAGAGACTTTGCTAACTGGGATGAGGTGTGATAAGACCTCACCCGAAGGAACTATTTTACATGAAAATTACGGAAGCACCAATTACTGTTGAGAACACTAGGAACATTTTTAAAAGTACTAGAAAGTAGTAGTAGTAGTAGTAGTAGTAGTAGTAGTAGTAATAGTATATTCTTCTCACTACCAAATATCTTTCAGACCGATGAGTAGCCATAAGGTCGGGTCTATTTTCTTATCTGCTACCTCTACCACGTAACTAATACTACCTGTCGGCGACTAAACTAGCCCCCCTATCAGGCAGGTCCTGGCTTGTCTCATGAGGTGAGTATGTAGACACTAGTGATAGGGCGATTACAAAATGTTTCCTGATTCCGATCCGATAAAATTACCGATTCTGTTCAAAATTCCCGATTCCGATACAATTACCGATTCCAGTTCCGATTTTTTTTTAATTTGTAAATATTTAATTAGAGATTTATTGGTTTGTTAAATTTTCAAATTACTGTAAACCGTATATTTTTGGCAAACGTAAAAATACACGAGTAGATATTTCTAAATATTTGTTCTCAAATGTTTCCCTTATAATTGATTGAAAATACTGAGGCAACTAAAGATGTCTGTATTAAAATAAAGCTGATTGAAAATTGTGAGACAGCTTTAGATTTATTTTCTTATAAAACAAAACCGATTTGCATTAGTTCGTTGACAAAATGCGATTTGAATTATTTCATAAACAATTGAAAATAGTCGACGATTGGTATGCAGAATAAGAAGACGTTGTAGGAACAGAAGAGAAACCAAAGCCCCACCCCATGTTAAAAATGAATTTCTAAATAATAACGTTACACCCAGCAACACTAAAAAAAGAGCTGTGAAAGGATGAGCTTCATGGGAGCCAATGGCTATCCGTTCTGGTGGAGAGTAGAAAGTGAACCTTGGATTTATTTCCGGCAGTCTCGTAACTCTCGCTTCCCCTATTGTATCC
>OY744519.1:135779289-135789289 GCA_963556195.1 Sepiola atlantica
TTTCGATTCCCGATTCCGATTCTGATTAATCGTCCCAACACTAGTACAAACAAGCATGTTTCCATGCGACGACATATAACTAGGAAAGGTGTTGTCTGTCGTTACATCGATCGGTTTTGATTGTTACGCTGCATTTTAAGATTGTATGTTTCTCGTTAAATGCACAGATGAAATAGATGCATCTTAATTAAGATGCGACCAAACATTTCGTTAAGAGGCTTTGTCGGTCTGTCGGTCTGTCGGTCTGTAACGCTTACATTGGAAATAACACTTTTTTTCGGTCAGTCATCTTTAAGTTTGAAATAGCATTTTCGGCAGTTAGTCGCTGGTCGGCCGGTAGATTAGTCGATCAGTTACGCTTATGCTAGAAATAGCATTTTTATCGCTAAACCCGTAGATTGAATGATCACATCTTAATATCCGTTGTGTCTGTGAGAAGTTATGTCCTATTCAAAACAATCAACAGGATGTCTTATGCGCTCCCCTGTATCATATCTCAGTTAATAGTGGCAGCGTCCATCTCCTAACTAATGAACACAAATAATGATGTATTGCACTCGACCTAATTTTTCTTTCAGTCTATACTAGTATACAAGAAATGTGCCCTTCGATCGATTTGTATGCATTCTAACTTCTTCTACACTATTAGACTTAGGAACATGAGATTTTCTAGAAATTATTCTTTCACTATGCAGATTGTCCTAAGTGGATTCACGAACTGCATATCCTCGTCTCTGGAAACCCTGCCCTCAGAGCACTTCTCGGCGGTTGACACTATTTACATATGTTATATAGTAGTAGTCGTATTAATGGAAATGTTTGGAGGTCGGGGGTCAGAGAGGGGGCGAGTAGCACAGAACGGAAGTTACGCAAACCATGTGATTTCCGGGGCGGGGCCCTCTTCCTCGCCCTTAGCCGGCAAGACTTGAACGAGAGAATACGTGTTTTGTGTGCTGCCTCAAAGATGGGAGACCAGCACGTGTCGGGCGACTGATATAGTGAAATATCTCTCTCTTTTTCTGTCACACACTCACGGCATGCGACGTTTCTGTTATGTCCTTTGAATAAACCCTGTTACAAACAAACCAACAAGTGTCGGTGTGGTTTTGTATCAACGAACGAAAACGCAACCTGGGTTCACAGGTATAATTAGACGATCAACTCGCTTGCGTAAAGTCCTTTATACACCCATCGATAATAGGGTGTATATAACACATAAACATTAAGAATTCACTTCCTTGTGGCTTGTGCATATGGCCTAACACTGAAGAGCTGTATTCCAGCGAAATATTCAGTATGTGGATTAGTGTTGAGACGATTAATCGGAACCAGGAATCAGAAAACTCGGATTTTGGGGGTATTGGAAACAGTATCGGAATCGGAAAAATTTAAACCTTATTTCCGATTCCAAAAACGATTATTTTATTTTTTGTTTATTTGTCTAAAACTTGATTTTCTATGGCTGGTACTAATTATAAAATAATAAATATTGATAGATTTTAAACTACCAGTAAAACTAAAATCTATAGAGCATAATAACGAAGTTAAGTAAAAATGGCAGCGGATAAATAGCCCGGTAAAAATGGCGCAGGTAAAGATGGCACGAGTGGATGAATAGGATAAATGGCACAAGTGAAAAATATAGATGAAAATCTCACAGTGAAAATGGCACAAGTGAAAAATATAGATGAAAATCTCACAGTGAGTTTATCAAAATCTTCGATACAATACATAAAGTGAAAACATTAAAATGTTTGCCAATAAAAAGAAAATTATATTTACATTTAAAAGTAGATGAGATATACGATACGATTGAAATATCGCCTCGAAAAAAGTCTCTTAAAACGTTTCTCGAAATACGAAAGCTGGTTCGAAATGTTTTTACATTTAAAAGCATTTTTAAGCCTTTAAACATTCCACAATTAAAAGTCTTTAAACTGTCAGTTCTTTTTTTTTATAGAACTTGTACTCGCTTCTCTTCACCGCGTCAGCTGATGAGGTTGGGGAGTCTCTTTCAACGGGGAACATTTTTGGGTGGGCAGTTATGCGTGCGTGCGTGCGTGTCGTTTAGAATGCTGCCCATTTTATAGCTAACTGGTCAATTGGGGAGAAGAAAACTTCGACTGAAGTAAAATAGAAACAAAAGAGAAATAGATATTGTATGGAATCGTATCTCACTTAAATCAATTTTTGAAAGGTAGGGTGTGATGTCGATGTCACACAACCTAAATGGTAAAAATCTACAAAAAATAATGGGCCGACGTTACTCACTACGATGCCTAGAATACGTATCTAATGTTTCTTATTAAGTTCGTTAGTTTACGAGTTTACCCCGCACATTTATATAATTGAGGCTAATTCGCGCGCACACGTCTGATTAAAATTATATTACATAATGCAAATCAAAATACTTTTTCTCTATTAAATCGTTGGTATCTCGCTTATTAAAAACAATTGGGGCTCATTTGGGGAGCGCATCCCCTAAATAGAAAAGTTAAGAAAAAAATGTGCCCATGTTACTTACCGTGTTGCCTATAATATAAATTCCATAATGCAGAATAATCCGTTTATAATTGAATCCTATACATATAAATATATATATATATATATATATATATATATATATATATATATATATATATATAAGGTATTTAAATATTTAATATTTATTAAAAAAAATATTATTGTTTATCAGCCCCCCTTCCCACAAGGGCTGGGCACTTTCGAGTAGCTTTAATAACAAGCAGTACTAATAGCTATATGCGAGATCCGAACTCCGGTTCGTAAGATCACTCTGAGCTGCCTGGTAAATGACGGGCACGTGTCGCTATTTACAGTTAAAGTTATTCTATATTTACTAATTAATTGACGATGGCCCTTTGGTTAAGATCACCGACTACGAATCAGTGGCGATTTGTGTTCGGGGTTCGCGCCCACCGAACGTTGAAAATTAGTTCCTAGACTGAAGCATGAAACATCGATGTCTCTAGGTATTTAAATATTTAATATTTATTAAAAAAAATATTATTGTTTATCAGCCCCCCTTCCCACAAGGGCTGGGCACTTTCGAGTAGCTTTAATAACAAGCATAATAGCTATATGCGAGATCCGAACTCCGGTTCGTAAGATCACTCTGAGCTGCCTGGTAAATGACGGCCACGTGTCGCTATTTACAGTTAAAGTTATTCTATATTTACTAATTAATTGACGATTAAGATCACCGACTACGAATCAGTGGCGATTTGTGTTAGTTCATTGCGTTAGCATGAAACATCGATGTCTCTAGGTATTTAAATATTTAATATTTATTTAAAAAAATATTATTGTTTATATATATATATATATATATATATATATATATAGAGAGAGAGAGAGAGAGAGAGAAATAAATATATATATATATATAGAGAGAGAGAGAGAGATGATGATGATGAATATTTAAACTTCGTATTATTCCATAACTACGAAAGAGCATCTTAAGAGCAACGTATTTCTACAGCCTGGAATTTTTTAATAAATATTTTACATTTTTATAAGGGGAGAATAATTGTGTCTATACACAAATATTGGAAGGGAGGTAATATTTTATAGGAATAATGGTATTATTGGAGCCCAGCACTCTATGACAATTCACTCCAACATAAAAATGAGATTCTAAATTTTTACATATAACGACCCTGGAAAAGTTGGCCGTAAAAATAAATAAATTTTTAAAAAGATATTTAGTGGTGGATCAGTTTCGACCATAAATGTAACGCAAAATGAACGCACGTCCGGATCAGATATCGTTTTAAAATTTCTCATGTCCTTTAAAAGGACATGAGAAATTTTTTCATTCTTTACTATTTTGAGGGGAGGGAGAAAATATCGCTTAAAACAGGTTATAAATAAAAGTGAGTACGGCTGTTTTGGGGTGAAATTGACTTTTGACGGTCCCATAAGTTTATAAGTGTTAAGTAACGACCAAGTCAGACTTTTTTGTTTTGTTTTATCGTATTGATCTTCCAACTCCCGGATTGACATGTTCATATGAAAGTTTGATCAAGAACATTACGTATACAATAGATTGTTTGGAAGTGTTAGATTTTTACAGCGTTAAAAGTTAATTTCGACCTTTTTAGTCTCTTTTACTGACTCGTATCATGAGTGAATGATAGGCATGCCTCAATCCCCACCACAATTATTTAGTTTTTAGCATAAAAAGCTGCGGAAAACTTGCCCCCCCCCAAAAAAAAAAGATACACGAAATGTATGTCGCTTGTGAGAAAAAAAAATTCTGCGTTGCTAACACCTCGATGACATGGTAACACTTTGACTTGTGTAAACTGCAATGTCCCGCGTCGAACCGACCGATCCACGCGGGAGCACACGCGCCAAGCAAGTTAGCAGACGACAAACTCAGAAGTTATCACAGTTGGAAAACGGTGAAATGGTTAAATATAACTAACGATGACTGGGAAGCAACATTTTGTTTTTCGCCAAAAATATATGCAGAAAAACAAAAAGAAAACAGGATCCTGTTTTTTTTTTAAGAATAATTGAAGCGAGATTCAATTAGCTATTGAAATATGTATTAATTCTGCTATTCAGCCAAACTGTTATTCCGATATTCCATAGAATAGTAGGTTCACCGCGGTATACGCAAGCCTATAAAAGAGGAGAAAATAGAATGTTAATTAAGTATCTTAATGTTCTCGGCGTGACCAGGGGAACAATTTTATTTTTACGTAAATCATATGATTTTGAAAATGTTAAAAGAAATTTAATTTTAAAAATAAAGAGTTAAAAGTATAATACTGGAAATAGCTGGGAACGAACGATTGCCGAATTGACCTCAAAGCCGCACTACGATCGCTGAATGCCTAACTTCTATTCGGTTCTCCTGGCAATCGATAATATAAAAGAAGGTGTTTGGAATAGCTAATCAAAATGCCCCCCAGAAAATAATGAAGCGTCCCGTATTTATGTGGAAAATGTAACAGACAATAACCACCTAGAAAAAAATGAAATAATAAGGGTGCTACGAAGATAGTTGTCCTCCGAAGAATAATTGCCTGTGCACGTGGGTGTCGATGGTAGTCGAACAGAGTGTTAGAGTGAAAGTTCATCCGACTTTCTGTATGGATGACTATGTCAGGAGAAGCTGTCGGGCTGAATAAAATGTAAAGATTATTGAAAGGGAACGAAACGAACACATATTTTCCGAAAATGTGTGATGGGTTGAAAGATCAGGACTTAGTACTGTGGGGGTAGTTAATATTACTCTCGCACTGAAATTAACAATCAAAGAGAAAATGGCTGATCGGATTAAATATAAAAATCGATGAATTAGAGTGAAACAATTTTTTTTAACAAAGTAAAGAAAATTTATCTAAATCGCCGATGGAAGGATATGTTTATAGGTAACTTTTGGTTAGCACGATATATCCGTCAACGGTGCAGGTGAAAATATCATTGTTCAATATATATAAGCAAATATATGCTCCCTCCGGTCGCATATTTTTGCTTGGCTGCCGCGTCAGAAATTAACGCTTACGTGTAAACTGATTTAGCCTCAGTCATATTTCTTGGGTTGTTATACGTTGATATTCTTTATTTATGACCAAAAATAGTTGTAGATGTAAATAATGAAAATAGAAATTTCGACCAACCCCGAATTTTGTATTAACCTTCCCCATAAATAGAAATGTTTTTAATAATTTTTAAATCAATATTTATTTTAATTAAACAATTTGATTCAGTAAAATTGTTAAAATCAACAATTTAAAGAACTGAATACAGCAAACAGTATTTTTTGGATCGGAAGAAAGGTGTACATAAAATAAAACAATAAAAAATCTGTATTCTTGTACTGTAGGATCTGTGCTGACTTTGACGACGACCCAAACACTAACCCTAACACCCACTTTGACTCTGACCCTACCCCTAACGATGGAGTCAAAGTTAGCGCGGGTCCTAAAGTGTAAAAGCACCAAAAAAATCAAATATAGTGAACATGGTTACTTATGTAAATGGTCTCGGAAAGAAAGTTTACCTAATTAAATTTGTTAGAATGTGTGTGTGTGTGTGTGTGTGTGTGTGTGTGTGTGTGTGTGTGTGTGTGTGTGTGTGTGTGTGTGTGTGTGTGTGTGTGTGTGTGTGTGTGTGTGTGATCGTGTGTGTGTGTCTGTGGTTTTTTTTAGTAGTAATTTTTAAATCGATTTTTATTTTAATTAAACAATTTGATTCAATAAAATTGTTAAAATCAACAATTAAAAAAAAAACAACTAAATACAGCGAACAGTATTTTTCGAATCGGGAGAAAAGTGTTTATAAAATGAAACAATGTAAAAATCCGTACTCTTTTATGTGTGTGTGTGCGCGTGCGTGTGTGTTTTTAATGACATTTTTTAATTAAACAATTTGTTTCTAAAATCAGTTATATTATTTTTGTTGTTGACAGAAAAGAAAAAAAAATCACATCTTTTATTTTAATAAATAAAACATGGAATAATAAGAACAGTTTATGAATAAAAGCTTAACAGCGTAAGTTAAAGTAAAACGGTAATATTAGCGTTTGTTTACAAATTACGCGCTTGTATTGCGTCCAAACTGAGTTCACGGAGGGAGATTGTTTCAATGGATTTACGTTCTGCACGCTGTTTAATCAATTGGACGTAGATAAAATAACTACGTAACTGATTAATTTTTAAATCAATTATTATTTTAATTAAACAATTTGATTCATTAATTATAATTTATAAGTAAGATTAGTAGCGAGCAAAATTACTTAAATACATGATGAAATCTGAATGAAACGATCCTGAGTGTATGTTTGCGAATACTAATTTATTAGAAGTTCAAAAGCAATTGATTATGTAAATTGAGAAATGCCCATAGTGTTTATGCCGGTTTTTTTCATAGTATATAATGAAGCTAGCGGACTTCGTAAATAGTTATACAACTTTAATGGAGTTTCGGCTTCAGACAGACAGACAGACAGACAGATACATTAACTCCATTATTAATATATATATATATATATATATATATATATATATATATATATATATATATATATATATATGTGTGTAGGTGTGTGCGTGTGAACAATAGAAAGTTGGATTCCAGTAACCATGTATATATTCATTTTTGAATAGATCCAGATCTTGATAGACCGTTTCCGAATTATATTACTGGATTTTCTATAAGTGCGATTTGTCAGAATTAAAAGTTCGAAATCATCAGAAAATAAAAAACAAAAATAATTAGACTCACATTATGAAAGCATTTCTATATGTAGGTACAATTAGGAACATAAGTTTTTTGTTTACTCTATGGGCGTCATATTTCATACTAACAGAGCTAGCAAAAATACGTATATTTTACCTAAACATTGTAATTTAAAATTAGATCGTAAAAGAAGCTAATAGAATTTTTGTTAACAGGTAATATGAAATTAAAATCGAAGTAAAATAAAAATTAATAAATGAGAAATAGAAAAAGAGAAGAAAGTAAGAAATATATATATATATATATATATATATATATATATATATATATATATATATATATATATATTAATTTTAAATCAATAATATTAAATTATTTTCATGCGAAGGGCGGCATATCAAGAAAGACTGACTAGAGATTCTACGAACGTTGCCGGAATATGCCTTATAGGTACGTGTCAGTCTATTTTTAACTTCCCCGGACAGGGCTCAACTTTAATCTTATTAAACGGGCTTATAATATTAATTTTAAATAAACAATGTAAAATTATTTTTGCCTACATACGCTAGCGTTTCGAGCTTTCACTCTCATCAGTGCAGGGATGATAATCTCGGACGGTCGCACGGTTCGAACCTCTGCCACAGTGTCAATCTAGACTACGTAAGCAAGCGTTGTAACCATTAGGACATGGGACATTACCACATTCAAGAAGGGAATTTAAGTTGAAGAGTTCGAACGCAAAACGCGATAAATCCAATTCGTTTAAAGTGAAGCCTTAAACAATAAAAACACGAATATATTTAATCTAGACTTCGAATTAAATTAGATTTTAATTGAAATCAAAAATAAATTATTTCGGTATCATATTATGTAACACATAGTTTTGGGGGTCGTCGAGTGTTGAAATGCAACACTTTTTGTATGGAAAGTTTCGTGATTTTGAAAATGGCGTTTATCGCGTTTTGCATTCGAACTCTTCAGTTCTATTTATGCAAAGGGCGGCATATCAAGAAATATATATATATATATATATATATATATATATATATATATATATATATATATATATATAAAGGATCAAGTCATTACATTTTACGTTCCTAGAGTCCCAACAACAAGTCCAAATTGGCGTACAATCGTTTCCAAAACATTTTGGAAATACTTTATTTTATTTATACTTTACAAAGTAATTTTTAAAGATTGTCCAAAAGTCTTTTCATCAGCGCCTGCATCGATATATATATATATATATATATATATATCATTGTTTTCATTTTACTTCGGTGGAAGTTCTCAGAATATAAGAGGCCCTTTCCTGGAGCTTACACTGTATCTCTATATGAGATGCATAGATATCCGCGTATATAATTAAGATTCTCTCTTATATACAGATGTTGAAGTGAATAGCATTAATTTTCCTCTCCCTAATTGACCAGTTAACTACATTATAGTATATCCTTCGTGTGGTCTCTTGGTCTTACCGGATTTCATGACAAGAATTCATCTAGTTTGGTGGAGTGACTAAATGTTGTTACTTGTAGAAACATTACTTAGAGGAGGTGCACCATTCCTCGTATGTAGCCATGCCGAGCGGATCTTATTTGGGCTTCGAATACTGTGTCATTTTGAATATTAGGTTAGGATTTACTTGTAGGGAAAAGTATCTTCATGCAAGCTTGTCCTGACAAACCCTTGTACAGAGAGACCTTAGACACTCGAGAATGGTGCCTTGTAGGTATTCAAATTCTCCTTATGCATTTGTGTGTATTTTGAAGCGTATTAAGGGGTTATAATAAATGGGATGTCATTTTTATAATACACATCCAATGTTGTTGTTTTTATTTCCTCGTTACCGACAAACTATGTAGATATCAACTTTCTGTTGCCACTCGTCACTTAAATAAAATGAACTTGATTTCAATTAAGTTTCTTAATTCTGACTTGTTACTCGACCATGTAATATATCTGTTCTATAATCCTGCCTCATTTATGATTCATCGGCTCATGATAGTTTTGACTCCTGACCTGACACAACGATAACAGAGAAACTGTGAGCAAAGACACGACTCAAAATGCTTGACACTCGTAATTAGTGACGTCTTGGCATGATTTGATCGTTCGTTAACTGAAAGATCTATGGTTTAGACCTCAGAGATATAAACGGCGCACAGACATAGACCTGACGCTATACAAGTTAAGCTTCGTCACGTGTTTTTCATCCTTCTTTTCCTCTCCCGCGAGAAAGAGGTTATACATGTTTCCGTTTAAGATAGCATTTATAATTGTGATTATTTATCATACGAGTTAAATATCTGAAGATGAAGTACTCCTGCCACATCGGGGGTGGGGCTGCTCACAGCATCCTTTCTTGCCTTAACAAAGTACAACATCGACTTCGCAATCATCTAGTGGAGATGATCTCTTCTTTTCTCACAGTTGTTAGTCTTTCTCTACCCTATTGCTATTTCCATGGAATATTTCTTTTACTAATGGGTCACCACTTATCAAGGCCCGGAGACAACTCGAGGATAAATGTTAAAGAGATCATCAGTTGGACGATGATTACCTCGACAAGAGGACCAAAAACAATGAGTGAAATGGGCAGAATTTGAATTTCTAAGAGGAATTGATTATCCAAGACGACGGCTCAACATTCATTTGTTTACATTAGACTTGAAGACGACTATGCTGTTGTGAAGCAGACTCGTGGTATCTCGTTCCACAGATAGGACATTGTAGGAAAGAAACTTTGTTCATAGAAATTTCGATTGGTTTTCGGTAAATAGAG
>OY744519.1:135794289-135984289 GCA_963556195.1 Sepiola atlantica
TTGAGATTCTATTCTTATTTTCTCTTCTCATTTATTTTTGTTTATCTGTTCCACCTTCCGCTACCTATATCGCATTGCTCCTGCCTCGGATTACGAACTTACATTTCTATTTACCAGCAATGCTTCAAGCAAACTACAATTTCCTTATATATATATATATATATATATGTGTGTGTGTGTGTGTGTGTGTATGTGCGTATATGTATGTGTGCGTATATATATGTGTGTATATATATGTATATATATATATATATTTTTTTAAATGACTCAAAGCTTCTTTAGACTATATATATATATATATATATATATATATATATATATATATATATATATATATAGATATATATATAGATATATATGGAAAATGGGAGATCAAAAGCCCAACACTATATTATGTATGTATTCATCACTGTTTCGCTTTTATTGTAGTCTTCCTCAGGATGAAGAAAAATGAAGAATAATCATACAGGTATTAATTTTGATTTGCCAGAAATTGTCCAAGTTTCGGCAGGGCTGTGGATGAAAACAAGAAGAAAAAAAACGCGTGCCATTTTTCTTCATCCTGAGGAAGTCTACAATAAAGACGAAACGTTGATAAATACATAAATCATATAGTTGATAGCTTTCCATTTTTATTTTCCATTACGTCGGATCATTTTATCCCTATTTTTATTCATATATATATATATATATATTTATGTATATATTTATATATTTATATATATATGTATATATGTATGTAGATATATATGCATATATATATATATATATATATATATATATATATATATATATATATATATGTGTGTGTGTGTATATGAATGTATATATTTATGTATATATGCACGTACATATATATATATGTATATATATTGCTAGCTACTATATTGCAGAATGGTTCTTGGATGTAGTATTTAGATAGTATTATTATTTTTATTTTTTTATTATTGTTATAGTTAATGTTATTTGATATACAAATTACTATATCATACGGTAGTCTTAAGGGTAATATATCATTATTATTATTTTATCCTTATTATTATTTATGTATGTATATATTAGTGATATTTTAAGCTGAATTATTTCGACACTTGATTATTGGGGAAATGGTCGTATAATCAGTACCATTGGAGAGCCATGAATACTATAACTGTCCTGTTTTTAAATCTCCGAAACAGTTACATGGTAAACAGCTGATGATCCCTGTGTTAATATTAGACGCTTAAGGTCTCCTGTTTTTGTTTAACTCTTAGATAATTAACCCCCCTCATTTTTTTTTTTTTTTTACTTATATTTTTTCATTTATTAATTTTCCAACGAATGTTAAGTCTGCAATATCTTGGATTTAGTTAATTTGTCTGGGAATTTAAACTGCATTTTACATTTTTTATTTATTTATTTTTTTTATTTATTTATTTTTTTTAATGACTCAAAGCTTCTTTAGACTATATATATATATATATATAGCTCGACGGTTGAGTTTTGATTCCGGCTTGAGGGAGCATACATCTGCTAGTTAGTACGAATAAGACACCACGCACAATGAGACGACCACTTTATTCAGATAATTCAGAGGCGCGACGTGGTGCCCATGTCAACACTGACCTCGTTCAAGACGATAGTCAAAAGCCGATCAAAAACCCTTTAAAATAATTTTGGAAAGCTGGCCAACTTTTACCTGTCAACTTTTGTCATTAGATTCCCATAGTCATCTGTACTTAAACACGTATCTCCCATGAAAAGGTTTTCAAACACTCTACACAGTTCACCATGTTGGACTGATTTGGACAACCTCCTCGCGTTCAACGAGTCTATTTTTTTAAGTATTTTTTTTTAACTCTGATGTCCGTGCCATTGCGATTTTATTTGGGGCGGAATTATTTTGTTAGTTTCCACGCCAGCAAAAAGCGATTTTACCAGAACGCGAGTGACAACTCTCTCCAACGCCACAGCAGACTCTCATATATGTAGGTTTGTATTTGGATTATTCGGACTACTGTTCTCATTTTAGATGTTATTTTCATAACGTTTAGGCCGATGTAACCTCCAATCTTCTTCAGGTGCATTTTGTCAAACTAGGAAATCTGTGAATCGATGTGCACCTGTAGCGCAACGGATAAAGTGTATGTAATAATCAGTTCTAAGTGACAGTGTTTTGGGAGTTGAAGGTTCAATCCTCAGACGATACTGAGAATATCATTTAGAATTACGATGACTTCTACTCGGCAATGATTAGCGAAACGAGAATAATCTATCCCAGTGGATTATATAAAGGGTTCAGTTCGAAATTTCGGACAGATTCTCGAGTTCGACCTACAGATTTCCGAGTTTTACAAGATGCACCTGTAGAAGTTCGGAGGTTACATTGGTCGAAACGTTGAAAGAATAACAACCAAGTTCAGAACAGTAGTCCGAGTGATTTAAATAATTCAAATTATCACTTCTCATCTAAAGAAATTTCTGAAACATATGTGTATGCGTAAATATAAGTAATGTAATTTGCCTTTTGCTGCTTTTATTTTTTCTTTGGTTTTCACATCAACAGGAGGCGTCCTGGTTTGTTATTATATATTTTGTTTATTACCAAATTATGTAATAAATAAATAAATAAAATAAAATAAATAATGAAAAAATAATAAAGCTTAATTGGTTATTTATCTCTTTTTTGCTTTAATTGTGTGTTCAAAGCAAAAACCGTCACGTAAAAATGTTCAAATTGATTCACAAATACAAAGAAAGACTGAATCAAAATGGCGCCTTTTGACGTTTCTGTTTTCTCACAAAAAAACGGCGGCAAACGTTCTGATCAAGTGAATTGCGTTCACCGCTCTTTTTGAGAAAATGTTCATGTCAGCGGGTGTCGCAAAATAGGATGGTGACTTCTGTAACGGCATGAGGCTGTGTTTCCCTGCGGGGGTTCAGCAAAAAACATAAGAGAAATTGGAATCCGTCTAGACAGGTGAGACATTCATAATACTTATTGCACACCATTAGCATTTTTTATGTTCTATATGGTCTCCATGTACAGTTTGTGTTTTTTCACCAACCCGTCATCGTGTGTGGCTTTTATAACTATTACACCCTTCATCGGCTAAAATAAGTACTTTCATGGAATGTGCTCCGATGAACTTACTGCGATTGTATCCCCCAAACGTAAATGCCCCCGACCCACCTCACTAGTAGCAAAACCCCACCTCTTCACTGAAGACTTTCTATTCTGAGAGCTTCTTTCTTCGGTCCGCTGGCTTTTGGTATTTCCTCCCTGCTACCTGTCTTCCCAACCGTACCAACATGCAGAGATTGGCCACTTATAAATCTGACTCCTATTAGCGGCAATATGCTTTGTTTGGAGTGAATAAAAGTTTTTTAAAAAAAGAAAACGGTTAAAGGAATACTCCTCGCGTTCCGTTAACCCTCGTCATTTTGTTATATATACGTGATGAGGATTATCTCTTGTGATCCTGGCCTTTAACTTGTCCTTTGTGTTGCAATTGGACTTGTTGGTGTCTCGTTCCATCGCGCTTCACACAAAAGAAGTCGAAGGAGTTGCAGTCAGACAAGTTGGGAAGCCAGGTCAAGTGTGGTCTGATGGCTAAGTTATTTACCTCCAGGAGGTTAGATCTAAGGGCAAAGTATTTTTATTTACCTCCTTTCCATGAGGCTAGACACAAGGTCAGATATGATTAGCCATAGCACTAGGATTAGCACGCTCTGGCATACAAAAATTCCTGAGTAACCCCGTCGGCATTTCCCGTTAGTTGTGCCTCAGGCGATTAACAATAAACTAACCCCTTCTTAAAGAGAAAGTAAAGCCTGGACCTCCTAGAACTGTACAGGAAAATAGAAAGACGGTACCGGTCTACAGAGTGTAACATCCATCAGAGCAGATACTACACTCCGATCTTAGTCAAAAGGCCAAGAAGGATTTTGGCTAAACCTGCGTCTTTCAGCTGGTAGGGTAAGGCGCTGAAACTTGTTGCCACACGTACGGTCTTCCTGTAGCTACTTTGTCGATCCACGTTTTCACTACCTCGCTAACGGAAAAAGGGGGGTGACATGGCGTCCGGTGTTTCTTTCTGATGTTGCACCGTAGTCGAATCCTGAATCTTTCAATTCCTCTTTGACTTTTTCTACCATCTTCCTGCTGAGCAAGTCTAAAATCTCCTTAGTTGTCCTCCCGACGCAGATTCCAAAGATTACTTTGTGTACCTTCCACAAATATGTAAGTTTAAAATTGTCAGTGATCAATTATTATGAAAAATAAAATATAAATATTGTCAGCGTTTTCATGAAAACAAGACGGGAAAAATATGTATAAGATTATCAGTTAAAAGTTACGAACAAATATCGTCCGCACCATATATATATATATATATATATATATATATATATATATATATATATATATATAAATGAATAAATGCGAAAGTTTTTTTTCATTTATCACTCCTATATTATAAAACTGGTTACTGTTATTTAAATCAATAATACAACATAACATCTTGATATTCTGTATATATAGTGGCGATAAAAGATTAAGAGAGAATCGTTTTACTGCCTAATTAGCATAACTATATTTTAAACCATTAATAATCAATTAATATTTAGTATTATTATTTTGGAATTGTATTGGCTTATGTTTTCTTTCTATATGCAATAGGATCGTCTGTATTAACAGTAATTAATTAAAGTTATTTAAAACACCTGATGTTTTAACTGTATGCGCTCGCTGGCGACCTTACCGAAGGTTGTGGCTTGCTACCAGCGAGGCAGAAGCAAGAAGAGACAGGGGGAGTGAGAGGGAGAATGTGGTTCTCTCTCCCTTTCTCTCTCTCACTCTCTCTCTCTCTCTCTCTCAATCTCTATTCCCTCTTTCTCTCGCCCTCTTTTTGCAGTTTTTACATTTTCCGTGAAAAATAAAGACCTTTTTTTTATTAAGTTAATGCCTAATTTATAAATGTTAATAAAAGTTTAGTAGCACTGTGATCTGTTCAGATTTCGACAAATTCATATTTTGGTATGATTGTAGATTAGCATTTTCCGCTACCCCCCCCCCCCCCCAAAAAAAATTATTCTACCTTTTTTAACATGATTGAAAGAAGAAAAGAAAAGAACAATTATTTTATAATTTAAAGTAGGGGAAAAATTTCGTATATAAATACAATTCGTCGGGAAAGTTTTAAGGTAGAAATCTACGTTCTTTTTTGTCATAGAAGTTAAATCCGCTGCGTTTTTTTGGGGAGAGGGCTGCTACTTTTTTAGGAGATTACGCGTGGTTTTATGACCTTGCTACTCAGACTTAAGGTTAGTGGTAAAAAAATACAATGGCACGGAAATGTGGAAAGTTTTACGTTAAATATATATACAACTGATCCCTCCCTCTAAATTCTATAATTTTTTTCGGCTCGTTTTCCACCGTGTTAACACGTAATCGCCTAAAAAATCAGAATGTCATTTTTTCGGGGTGGTGGGATATTAATGGAGGGTGTTCATTTACAAATTTACCCATATTTAATTTTTTTAAATCTTATACTTTTTTTTACTATACGTCCCTTTTTTATATTAATTTTAAGCAACTGATTTTAGTTGTTTACCTTTCTGGTGAAAATTAAATAAATAACTTTAAAATGATCTAACTAATTAAATATCTTATTTTTATGGTATAAATAAAAATATTGAAAGTTTGGATATTATTGTAGATTAACACCCCACACCACCCAATCCCACCGCCGAGAAAATGAGATTCGTTTGAATACCCTAAAAAACCTGGCCGAAAGAGAAGCAACAAAAATAAGTTAGAATTTAGAATGAGGGATCAGTTAAGCATGTAAATTTAACGTAAACAAATCCTCTATTTTCATGCCATTCTAGTTTTTTTGCAATTGAAGATGAATTATGTGTTATTTTTTTCTGTGGAGAGAGGACCTTTTTGTTGCAATTGCGTGTGGTTTTACGACCTTGCCAGTCAAACATACTGTTAGTGTTAAAAACATATTAACTGCCTTAAAAATCTAGACCCTATAAAAGAAGAATCTCATTTTTGATAGAAGGGATAATTTACCTGAGGATGTTAATCTACAAATTTAGCAAAGTTTATTAAAATTATGGAATTCTCTGAGTAAAAAACATTTCTTTTAATTGACTGCTGCCCAGAAAGCAGGTAGGTTTTGCTAGTATATATATATAGTATTTATTTTATTTATACACACGCAAAAGTAATCTATAAACACGCTTTATAGTTTTACTAAAGGTCAGCACGGCTCGACTTACCTCTGGACCAGAAGCCCTTATCAAATTTTATGTGTGATTTATAGCATTATGTCTGGGGCGACATAATGCAGTAAGATGCATTTAAATAGGGAGCTATCCGTATCACCGCTTAGGTAGCGATATTTAATTAAATGGGAGTCTATTCGCTCACTAGAGCCTAGAAAAAACACTAACTATGAAAAACTATTTATATATATATATATATATATATATATATATATACATATATATATATATATATATATATATATATATATATATATATATATATATATATATATATATATATATATGTATATATATATATATATATATATATATACATATATATATAATGTTAGTTAAGGTCAATATAATTTGAACATTGTTCCAAGAATTCAAAACTAACAAGCATTTGGTGTACGATCGTTTCCAAGACTTTTTAGAAAAATGTTATCGTTCATTTTTTGTTATTTTTGATGATACCAAAAGGTTTTTTCGTCAGCATCTTTTATACCATCAGGTACAGAAGCTTCATCAAATAAGGCATAAGATTTTCGGATAAAAAAAAACTCAGTTCAACTGACAGGACTTTCGAAGCAGAAGTAGGATAGCGAATTGAAATTAATTAACAAATAAAAGATAAAAAACATAAAAAAGAAAAGATAAAAAGATAAAAAATAAAAGATAAAAAACATTCAAAACATACAGAACTTCCCCATACAGGTTGAATCGAGGGAGGGGCCAATTACTTAGGTGTAAAACACATGTAAAACATTTTAAATCAAAAAGAAATAAAAAATATAAACAATAATAGCATTGAATATATATATATATATATGTATATATATATATATATATATATATATATATATATATATATATATATATATATATATATATATTGTCCCTATTTCCTGGGTAATGGCTGATGATGTTCTTTTGATACTTTTTCGGGGTACATTATATCATGACTTTATTAAACGAATATTCTGGAAGTAACCATGATCTCTGGGAAAATTCTACATAACAACCTGGAAAAATACAAGGTACTGGAGAGATAGTTGGTTTTACAAAAAATATGATCAGCATTAAAACTCGCAATGTATTCTCTGTGTGGAGCAACCCACTTGTGGTGACAATCAATTCTTACGATCCCATGTAAAAATCTGCGTGGATTAACGTCCACTAAATTCGGGTAAAACGTATAGAAAAGGAAAATGTGTAAGTTATGGTAAAACGGAGTGGGTGCAGAGTCAGGAATCACCCCACAGTTCTTAGTCTCTTAAAGCTCCGTTTCTGCTAAATCTGTGACTTTCAATTTCCAGCAAGGAGAAATGCCAGAACTTCGTTAGTGACGCCTGATAGATATTGACTAACGCGTTATACACCTAGCTGATCCGTGTGAAATTTCCATGGCGTAAAATCCACCAAAACCAAATGGTACGTCTAGGAAAGAGAAATTGAGATAAATGTACAAATATAAATGGATGGTGCTTTTTGTCCTCGTTTTTTTCCATCCCCCTGGCCCCTTCACAATAATTTCATGTGGTACAAACCGGGGCTTGTGCCATCAAATCTGTATGCTGTCTGTGTGTGGGGGAGGGGAGATTATAGAATTTCTGGCAGTTTTAGTTCCCTTGGATTCAGGTAATGTTCAATAATTTTTTTCTATTTCGTTCGGCGGTCCTACCTGGATATGTGGCTTGGTTTTCGCACTCATGAATGTTCCTTGATATTTCAATTGTTTTCATCAGTGTCGGGCGTTGTATGGTGTCAGACACTCCTTTTATTCCAATTGCTCCCAGTCTTGCTTCCAATTTTAATCAGAACTTCTCATAGTGCTCCTACTATTATTGGTATTACAGTAATTTTTTATGTTCCATATTACATTGAGCTCTCTGCCAAGCTCCATTTATTTGCTTAGTTTTACTGCTTCATTAGTCTTCACCCTATGAATGCTAGGACGGCGAAATCTACGATTTGGCATATTTTTCCCTTCCCGTTGATTATTATCACGTCCGGTTCCTTGCTTGGATGAATTTCTCCGCTTGTATTTTCATGCCCAGAGAGTTTTATAATTTTCATTTTCCACCACTGACTCCGTTTCGTGACTGCACCATTAGTCAACATGTGAAAGTGCAGACTGTTGTACAGTTCCCAGTGTACTACCTTCCCGACCCAGTCAGGTCTACTTTTATATTCCTTTGGGGTTAGTTCCCTTCATTTACTTATGCTGTAGTTCACTGTTTCGTCTCTTTATTCGCAAAATATACATTTACTGACATCCTGTGGATTGTCTATGTTGGCGTTTATATAGTTTCTTCTGATCCCGTTGCTTTGTGCATCTGTCAGTACCGATTCCGTCTCTGTGTTCAAGTGTCATTTCCGTAAACATGCCCATGCGTTTTCTTGCGCTATTTCGTGGTCGGTTTTATAAATCGGCTATGTAGCTGCGTCTTCCTATTTTGCATTTCTCGCTTTTATGTTTACAGTTTCGCTGCTCTCTGTATTGTTTCATTAAGAGTCCTATAACCGGCGATAATCAGCCTCTCTTCAGTTTCTGCTATGTATTCTATAGGCCTTTTTATCGTATTGTTGTTGCAGTCGTCAGTATTCACCAGTCCTCTTCCATCTTTTTTATTTTTTACATTTTCGGCCAGTATCATCCTTTGCATTAATTTCTTTAATCCAGGTACCTAAGTTCTTCTGTTGTCCAGTTTATGAAGTGCACAGAATATCTTACTATGGTTAGTAACCAAATATGTATTCCTTTTATTAGGTTTCTATAATTTAGTTTCAGTGAGTTTTCTTGTCGCAGGACTCGAAACCCCAGAACACGAGTCATGTTTAACTCAAAATCCGACGCTAAAGCCCACGCGGCTACTACTATAAACAAACTGATAAATCAGCGAGAGATTAAAATATTAAAGGCAGCCGTCATCAGAGTGTTCAACTACTGAAAGGGGCATGCATTAAAGCTACGATGCTGGCTGTGTTAATACTACTCACGACAGTGCCCAGCCTAGATCGGGGGCGACAACTAATTATAAATATTTATTTTTATCCACATACGTATACGTTTCATCCTTTCGGGAATCGTATAGTCATCGACAGATAGACGGGTTCGCCTTTTCACAGCTGTTCAGCATGGCTAGTAAAGCAAGTACTTCAACAAAAGATCAAGACCCTACTATTCTAACAAGAGACGGACGTTGGAACAATTAAGCTATCAGCGTACAGTTACTGCAGAGATAGCTAGCTAGCTAGCTAGCTAGCTAGCTAGATAGATAGATAGATAGATAGATAGATATTGCTATGTACTGTGAATTCAACCAAATATAAATTGTATGTTTGCTTCCACTTTTATCATGCTTTTGTAAATTTGGTATTTTCTTCTGTAAGTTTTGGGGGCGTATTTCGTTGAATTTATATACTCCAACTTGAAGTATCCCACCTTCAATCAACATTGTCAAAAGAAAAGGTGTGTTCTGACCCACCCACTTCTTAATTGCAAAATAAAATGCATTGACTATGGCTTACGAAACATGACACTGGAATATAAGATGGTCGATTGTCGACTTGGTTATTTTTGCACGTTCATTTTTATGGGGTTAGCCACTTTTTTATGGTTTTACATCGAAATCAACACTATGTGTAAGCTTTCCTTTAGGATCTTTAATGTTTCTAGAGATAGATAGACTCCTTCCAAATCAAACATTGCTACTCTAACATTATTAATAAATAAATAAATATCATGCTCTTATTATTAAATAGTTGAGCACTCTGTTGGACTACTTTCTACAAAAATAAACATAGATAGATAGATAGATAGATAGATAGATATTTTTAGAATTGAGATGGATAAATATATACAAGAAATTGGTTCCAATGTTATTAGAGCCCCTGACACTAAGTCCAGTTCATAGCCTGCTCCGTGACGTAGAAATAAGTCGTGTCGGATGTGATACTATTGTTAGGAGAAGGGGTGAAGGAGGGGTAGCTGGCGTCTGAAAACCAGTGCTTTATGTAGATAGGATGTATATTCCTGGAAATGCAACTCATCCATGAGAAGGAAAACTCTTATCTTAAAATCTATGTTGCCTTGCGGCGATACCCACTCAGGTGAAACAGGATTCACTCCGAAGCCGGAGTCTCCAAGACAGCCGGAGGCTGTGTATCACAGCGTTCTGGTGACTCCTTCAATGTCAGTGAAACCATATGTATAGGTGCTTGCTTTTCCGTGACGTGGAAATAGATGTCTGCTGCATGGATAACAGCCTGTCCTTCATCGTTACTTACCTAAGGCTTTGACCCCATCGTATTTCGAGGCCGAAGGATGCCACAATGATATAAGATATAGATATGTATAGACTGAGATAAATATATAGACATGAATGTATTGAGATATATAAATATGAATAGACTATGAGAGAGAAAGAGAGAGAGAGTGGGAGAGAGGGAGATAAAAATCTGAACATAATGAAATATAAAACAACGACCCAGAAAACAGCAATTATTCTCCTTTGTCAGAAACATCGCTAACTCATGGAATTTGAGGACTAATGGACAAAAATGATAGTTCTCGCTTCCCCCTATTTTGCCTTATAGTCTTCACATTACATGAGTAATGTTTCTGACAAAGGGGAAAAATTGCTGTTTTCATGGTTGGCTGTTGTTTTGAGTGGGTGGTATGTGATGTTTAATTCTCTCATATCATTTATCATTAAATTCTCAATCTTTCCATCTCATTAACCTTTATCCTCGAAAGTTTTTAACCTTGATAAGTGGTTACTGATTAGTAAGAAAGATGATCCTTATGAAATCAGTTGACGCGGTTCTCATGCGGCTTGAGAAGTCGGTGACTAATTCTGGCACTCATATTTAATTCTAAATATTCTAACCGACTTATCTCACGTTAAATATTATTATATTAACACTCTTCTGTATTAAATTACAATCCTCATATATCTTCCCAACATGCTATCACTATCGAAATATGTTAGTATTTTATCTTGCGATATTGGTCCAAGAGCTTGCCAATATACTATTACTATCACAGGGGGAGGAAAGAAGTTATCCGAAAGATGTCTACCTCGTTCGCGGACAAAACCAAAGAGATAGTTTAAAATCACGTCAGTTCCCCATAAGTAAAAATGAAGAAAAGGAACAGATGAACACCAATACTAAACTTTTGTCCACGAAACAAAACAATACGTTTAAACAGAACTGTTTGTTTTAATAAAATCAAAACAATCATTAAATTAAAAAAACAATAACAAATAATAATTAATTAATAGAATGTCCCTTTTCAAAACGAATATGCAAAATAATTAACCTTGCTACTAATATCGCATATACATAAGTAGTTATAAAAAGGGATGGCGTGTCCATTATATGAAGCAGAATTTACTTGACATAAGGTGTTTTGACTTTAACGTTTGTGTGAGAAATGGGTCTAACGTTCTCATTTATTCATTTAGAGTAGTGATTGAACGATTCCAAAGAAGTTTCGAATTTCAATACAATTACCGATTCCGATTCTTTTGAAACTTCTAAATATTTCATTAGAGATTTGTTGCCTTTTAAAAAATGTCCAATGACTGTGAAACCCTCGTGTAATGTCGGCATGTATTTTTGCAAAACATAAAAAATACACTATATTACAGTGCAGTATATTACACGAGTAGATCTTTCTAAATAGTTTTCTTAAACGTTTTCCTTATAATTGATTAAAAATTGTGAGACAACTGAAGATTTTCATTAGTTCGTCGTTAATACTATTTGCATTTGTTCATAAACAATCGAAAATAGTCGACGAGTGTTATGCATAATAAGAAGACGATGTAGAAACAGAATAGTTAACAAAGCCCCCTCCCTAATTATACAGATTTGGTCCGTTATTAGATTGATTTGTTTTTCTGTCAAAAACAAGATACAGATACAGATGATGATGATGATGATGATGATGATGATGATGATGATGATGATGATGATGATGACGACGACGACCACGACCACGACCACGACCACGACCACGACCACGACCACGACCACCACGACCACGACCACGACGACCACGACCACGACCACGACCACGACCACGACCACGACCACGACCACGACGACCACGACCACGACCACGACCACGGCAAATTTATAGATTAACACCCTCAGCAAATCACGCCCTCTCCCAAATTAGATTCTACTTTTTAGGTGATTACGTGTGAACACCTTGAAAAAACTTGGCGGAAAAAAAACAATTATTTAAAATTTAGAGTAGGCGATCAGTGTTGTATATAAATTTCACGTAAAATGATCATCATTTCCGGGCCATTCTAACTTTTTATGGATGTTCACTAAATCTGTTACCGCTAACCCTAAGTCCAACTGGCAAGGTCGTAAAACCATGCGTAATCGCTTAAAAATGTAGACACCCCCCCCCCCCCAAAAAAAAAAACAACGCACAAAATTTATTTTTATAGAAAATAGACATTTGTGGTTAACTGCTCTACAACGCTAGAATGTTTCGGAAATAAAAGCTCATTTTTGCTAAATTTGTATGTGAAACTGATCCCTAGTCTAAGTTTTTAAATAATGGTTGTTGTTTTTTATTTTTCAGGGTGTTCACGAAAACAAGAAAAATCTAATTTTTAAGGGGTTTGGTGATTTAGCGGTAAACAGACAATAACCCACCGGACAAAAAAATCACTAAAATAATTCAAACACGGACAAAAGCCTACCAACGAAAAAATAAAATACATTTTTAAATAAAAAACGTTTTATATATTTGTTAATAGTTATCAATAAATGTTTATCAGTAATTTTTTTTCTTGACAAAAATGTTTTTATATAATTTTTTCACTTTTTGCCGGTATTTTGTCAATACTGTATTCTTATGAAATTATCGGTGCTTGTTTATTTTTGTTTGTTTTTTGTTTTTTTTGCCAATTTGCAATTATATCTTTTTGTTGTGAAAGAAAATAAGGGGCACTCCAGAAAAACATTCGACTCTGAGTCATCGTGTCGCTATTCCGAATTCATAACAGCTAGCCGGTCATAATTTTTTTAAAAGTCAAAATCTTTTTCATGTAAAACTTTATAAATAAAACTTGCTGGTAATTTTTTCAAATAAAAATTAAATATAAAGTAAAAATTGATTTGTTTTAATATCTGCGATCCAACATCACTTTTACGATTGGTAGAAAAATTCATATTTCAATGTTTCGAAAAAAAACCCACCTATTTGATTACTTATTTTTTCGAAAAGTAATTATTTAAAATAAAAATACAAAACTTGTCCTTTCAGCAAGTTTTAATTAAAAAGTTTTACATGAAAAAGATTTTGACTTTTAAAAAATTATGAGTGAAGAGAACGTCTATTGATTGCGGCTTTCTGTTGTGAATTCGGAATAGCAGCACGCTGACTCAGAGTCGAATGTATTTCTGGAGTGCCAAATAAAGTATTATTTGAGTTCTGCATCCTATGCTCATTCACCAAAAAAGAAAAATGCGATTCTCCATTTTTAGGCGATTACATGTAAACAGCCTGAAAAAATTAGTGGTAAAAATAAAATAAAACAACAAAAAAACAGTTTCACATATAAATTTAACGTGAAATAATCATTCTTTTTTAACCTAACAGCGTTTTAAGAACATGTAACCAATTTTGTTTGTTTTAAATATTGGCTATGTTTATGTTCCTGATCAAACTTTACTATAAAATATATCATTGTAAAAAGTTATAAAAAAGACGCTTCCTCCCTCCTACTAACCCTACGTTATAGTAATACGAAAAATAAAGCGATTACATGTGGTTTTATGACTTTGCCAGTCGATAGTAGTTAGGGTTAGTGGTAAAAATGTAGTCAACTGTCCTAAAAATGGCCCAGAAATGGGGGATAATGTTATGCTAAATGTATATGCGCATCTATCTAATGCCTAAAATAATTGTTTGTTTCTTTTCCAGTGCGTTCACACATAATCGCCTAGTAGAATCTCATTTTGTGGAAGAGGGGTACTTTTAAATGTAGATATAATTTCTTTTTTTAAGTAGACAAACTTCTAAATGTTTTCTCCTTTGTGTATTGTATCCAAGATTTTGATAAACTCATTGTGAGATTTTCATCCATATTTTTCACTTGTTCTAAAACCGAAAAAGTACCATAAAACATTACTTATTTCAGAGGATATATACGCGGTGACGAGACAACAACAGGGTAAGGCCATCGCCAGAAAAATAAAAAAAATCGTCCGGAGCGTTTTAAATCTTTTGATAATCAACTGTGAACTCTCTGAGAGACGTCATATAGACGTTTAACAAATAGGTGCGAAAAGAAATTTTAACATTTCAAAGGGTTTGCTAATTGAATAGGTGTAAGTGGACTCTAGAATATTTACTTAGTTTATCATAATTTACCAATAAAAAAAAATTAAATTAGACTCGGAGAGTCAATGCTAAATCTGGGAATGGGATTCCTAACCTGCGGTCCTGTGACCCTTAGTCTTATGTTGTAAATAAACAATCTTCTAATAAATAAATACATGTGTGTGTGTCTGTGTGTGTGTGAAAATTAAAAGAATTGTTTTTGGAATCGGAAATATTTTCCGATATTTTCCGATTCCGAAACATCTCCATCTGTCTTGAATACTAGCCCAGTCTAATAAGACTCCGACAAGAATCTATATTATATTAAATGAGAGTTAATCAACGTTTGTTTCACTAAAGCTTTTTTACCTATATACTTTAATAACACAAAATGCATGCAACGAGTTCCGATTTTTCCGATTCTCGATTTCGATTAATCGTTCCAATACTAATTTATATACATCTCTCTCTCTCCCTTTCTCTCTCTCTCTCTCTCTCTCTCTCTCTCTCTCTGTATCTCTCTCTCTCTCTCTGTGTATCTCTCTCTCTCTATTTATATATATACATATATATATATATATATATATATATATATATATATATATATATATATATATATAATTTTAACCCCCCCCCCCAAAAAAAAAAAAAATTAGACTATAAGTGAGCGATTACGCACAATCGAATAATAAAGCTATATCAAATATAGGTACATTCAAAGTATAAGCAGTTAATAAAACTCCAAATACTGCAGATATTAATATCAGCTCATTGGTTGATTCTTAGATCAACCAGAGTTATTATAAGGTAATTTAGCCATTTCAAAATATTCCTGAATTCGCCAGCTTCAAAGGCTATCCCTGAATTTATACGGATATAATCACGGTCGACACACTCGTACCCATAATATCGCTAAAGATAAGCAGCGTTAGTCCTGGTCAGTACTAAACAAGTGACCATTTGGGAAGACCATTCTTTTAGGAGTTCTGGCGACAGATGGTTCGATATATCGGTCATAGTATAATTGTCCCTACTTTAGTGGGACAAATATAGAAGAATCTCTGGCGATCGGACGATCTCTTTTTTAAATGGTGTGGACGGTGATAACGTACGTACGAACGAAGTTACACGCGTCTTATAACACAGATTATAAAAGGCTTTGATAAAGTCTAAGTACAATAGTTTCGCTCTGTCACCCTCTAATAAATATTCATTTATAACATCAATGTTTTCTAAAAAGATTTGATGAGGTTGACTTTCCATGGGCAACTACGTGTTGTTTAAGGTTTATACCATTTTTTATAGACCCAAGAATAGAGTAATGGGCACAGAATGTCTTTTCTTTGCACCAACCCTCTTTCAAAATGGCTTTTCTTTCAAATTTTCTTATCGAGTTTCGACTTAGTTGGTCAACCCGCTAGAAGCATTCAAATAATTGTATTCGCTTCGTTTTACCGTTGAGAACGTAAGTCATGCGTAAATCTATTGTATCTTATTTATTTTGTTCGCAGTGCTTCTTGAAATTCGAACACTGAATCAGTTTGAAATACAAAAAAAAATAAAAAGAAGAAAACAACACCTTGTTGTCATTGTTAAGAAATTCATGTTTTATTTGTTGTACTCTGAATCCCTTTATGGTTTGTTCTAGTTTTAAGCTTTCATTATTTCCTTTTTTATATTCTTTTATATTATGAGCAGAAATATCCGTCAAAGGGCGGCTTTATACGAATGACACACCCTAAGTGTCCGCCATTTCTTTATAAAAACCATACTTTTACAGTTAACGTTGGGCCAAATCACCATAATATCCCACTTTTGAACACTAATAATAGCCATACAAATATTGATTTATGAAAATCAACCTTTTATAGTTACGAATGTCCCAATTAACCTATATTTTTCTCCATCTGTCTTGAATACTAGCCCAGTCTAATAAGACTCCGACAAGAATCTATATTATATTAAATGAGAGTTAATCAACGTCTGTTTCCCAAAAGCTTTTTTTACCTATATACTTTAACACCACAAAATGTATGCTAAAATATACCTTAGTTTTGGGATTGAGATATATTTTAAAAACAAATCCGTTTTAATTGTTCTAATTAGCCGTAATTTATAATTAATTGGACAAGTCACTACCACCTCACCCCTCTCTCTCTCCCTCCCCCTCTCTCCCCCCTCTCTCTCGCTGTCTCTCTCTGTCTCTCTCTCTCTCTCTCTCGAAATATTATTCTTATGTTTTTTTAATGTAAGTTTAAACGTTGAATGTAATTATTTCTAGTATCGTTTATTCATTTCAATTTATTTTCTCGCAACTTTAAATGTTTTAAATCTAGCTAAAATTACTTTTTATTTCAAATCTGTTTAAATGATTTTAATTAAGCGTGATTTATAATGAACAAAAAAATGCCACCAATCTCTCTTCCCCCCACCCCTTCTTCTCTCTCTCTCTCCTCCCTTCTCTCTCTCGTTCTTTCTTAGCTATATATCTAGTTCTCTCGACCCTCTCACTATATGTTGATTCAATAACTATAATATTTCTCCGTCAGAATTTTTCTCACCGATGCCATCTAATTTACATACGTGTGTCTTTACGCACCACAAACACGTATATAAAGTAGATGGCAAAATTATAAATCTGTTTACAATTCTATATACGGATAATAAAGAATAATAATACTTCTATATAATTATAATAATGATAAAACTGCCAGGAATCTGACTCCCCAAAACACACAGACGCGCACACATACACGAACATGTGTGCTGGCACAAGCATTGACTGAAACCACGCAAAATGGTAATGAATGGTCAGGGAGGATAGAAAGACCGAGGAGGTAGAGAACTAACAAGATCTACGAGTGACCGGAGTAATGCTTGTTTCGATTGTTCTTGAAAATTAATAGACAATATTGAAAATAGGCAACTTAAAATACAACAAAAAAGTATGACCACCATAGAAGGATATTCCCTCCCTCCGTCTCTATTCTTAGATAAATGGTATCTTCGTTCACACCGGGTCATTTGCAAAGTGGCCAGCCTACGAATAATGCTACCAACACGTGGCCCTGTTAATCTGAATAGATTCGCCAAAAGTTCAGCTTAGTTTTCTTTGCATGCTCTAAATATGACTGGTATTTTTTATTAATTTTAACTTGCTATCTTATTTAATTGTATTTATTTTCTATTTTGTTTCATTCCGTGTACGTTATTTTTACCCTACTGGTTGCGGAAATTTCTGTTTTGATTGTTCTTGAGGTTAAATGAAATAAAAATTGTAAAGAATAGCTAGCTTAAATACGAGGGAAAAGGTCTGACTATCCATAGAAGGATACCCCCATCCGTCTTATTCTTACTTATGAGAAGGGAACCTATCTTCAATGTACTGTTATCTATGGGAAGTGACGTGTAAACTTATTTATCTACATATTATATATATATATATATATATATATATATATATATATATATATATATATATATATATATATATATGCATGTGGACAAAATCTTTTTTAAATACCTGCACGAGTTCACAGCGCAGGATTACCCCTCCCGGTGTGATGGACCCGTAGACATAGTAAGGTCATCCATCTAGGAGAAGAAAAACTCTGATATAAAAACTGTGCTACTGATTACTTACGTTGGTAGAGGGAGACCTCCTTAGTCCTGATCGACAACTTTCCTAGAGCTCGACTCTCGAACAAAATATCTGGATTGCAAACTAAAAATTGCTTAAGGACTAGATGGGCTATGCCTATCGCCCGACCTTTTCACTTCTTCTTTGTCTATTAGCCAGGCGCAGAGGAACTAGCACAGAGACACCTCAAAAACACCCAGTGCTTGGCCTTGTTTCCAATGAACGCCATTCCTTCTTTCTCTCTGGGCAACTTGGGGAACATTTTTTTTCACTAAGTCTCACATGACTAATCTGAATCGCTCTGGTTCCGACAGATTGAGGGAACATGTTAGACAGCTTGTCTAGCTGCTGTTTCGGACTGGTAGGACAAGAGCACAAACTCGTAGGTAGCGATAGAGCGACTGCCCCATCAATAGTGGTATAATATCGTTGGTAACTGTACGTGTCATGTTGTGCATAGAAAGGGACCCTACAGTTATCCCTAGTAGGCTTTCCCTATGCCACAACCCCCATGGAAATAAGTATCGACTAATGGTCTGGATGTGTGAACTTATTGGTACCAAACAAGCACCCACTTTGCCCTTCCCATTCTATCTAAAACCAAAATGACAATACAAAGAAAAAGAATCAAACCTGAAAAAGACACCCACCGAAAAACATCTTTCCTTCCGCTCTTGAGGCTAGCATTCACAAATATCCGGGGGGCTTATAACCAACATAAATGACATAGAAACCTTTCTCCTAGTAAACCCCCTGGATATCCTAGCAGTAAGTGAAACAAACCTACAATCGTCAATCTCCTCATACCATTTTGACATGACTGAATACCTCCCGCTCTTTCGTAAAGACTCTGATAAACATATGCACGGGCTAAGAGTTTATTTTCTGAACATCTTCACCTTGACTAGAAAACATAGTCAAGTATCAGATGATGAAGCCTATATGTACTATAGATAAACCTTACAGCACAGTGTTAGTTATTTATATTTCTTATAACCTTCTTCGACCCAGGACTGTACCCTGCTTAAGTTTGTCTTTGAAAGCATAGATACAGCATTCTCACTTGACCCGAGTACCCAAATACATGTATTTGCGGATTTCAATGTACATCACCGTGACTCGCTTGAATTCTCTAGCTATAGAGACGCAACTGGTAACTCCACGTATAGTTTCTCTATAGCGCATTCCCTCTCACATACTGTCACTTTCCCGACCCGCCTCCCTGATCGTGTGGATCATCAAGCCTCACTTCTCGACCTTTTCTTGACCTCACTGCCCGAGGCTAGTGTGGCAAATGTCCATAGCCCGCTAAGAAACGCTGATCACCTTGTGGTAATGATTGATATTATCCTAAAATCTCGTACCAAAGCTGATGATCCGCTGCACAAAATGATGAGATACTAGAGTGGGCTGATTGGGAATCCATCGCAGATCACACCAGAGACGCCCCATGGGGGTGAAACCTTTTCTCTCGCTGTTGATCAATGCGCAAATTGGGTAACCGAATAGGTCAAAGCAGGCATTGAAGCACATGCTCCATGCGACAATTCTACAGCAATCCTTACTCACAACAATGGTTCACCTGGAATTGTGCAACTTTATTGCTCGGAGGCAGCAAGCATTCCGACGATTTAACTGCCACAATTGAGCTACAAATAGACAGAAACTTATAGCATCAAGAAATCATTGTATGATTGTAATAGATGAAGCAAGGAGAAGCTAGGTACTCGCGATTTCTGAAAAATCTTCAATAGTGTGATGAATTATGAGAAATCAACAATTTTCCTGCAATTCAACCACAATGATGTTGTTTGCACGGCAGCTAACAAGGCTTAATACTTGCCCAGCGTTTCGCTTCAAACTCCACTGTGAAGTCCACAACCCACTCTCTCCCAAAGTTCCCATTGCGGGCTCAAGCCATACTTGATGATCTGCGCATCACCCCATCTCATGCCCGGGACATCATAAAAAACCTTGACACCTCCAAAGCATGTTAATCTGATCATATACTAGTAATAGTTGTAAAGAAATGCTCTGCTGAACTGGTCCCTGTCCTCTCCAAACTCTACAATTGCCTTGCCGAATCTTGATTCCCTGTTAGCTGAAAAATTACATTAGTGGTACCAGTTCAAGAATTCTGGAGATAGGACTGACTCTCAGAATTATCGACCCATCAGTTTACTCTCGCACTTCGCTAAAATCTATGAATCCTTAATTATCTAGCGATAGTCCGTCACCTCGTTAATGATAAACCTCTTTCTGCGTTATCCTAACGGCCATCTCTTAACGTATATATATACACTGCACAAGGCAGGTGAAGTTAGGGAAGTAGTGCTTGATATATCCAAAGCATTTCACAAGGTCTAGCATAAAGTTCTTCTCATAAAACCTATTTCATATGGTATTACTGGACGGATATTTAATATAATTAGATCCTTCCTATCCAACAGAAAGATCCAGGTCGTCCTCTATGTCCGTTCATCCAAACAACATGATATAAATGCAGGTGTATCCCAAGGATCGATCCTTGGACCTATATTGTTCCTGATTTTCATAAACGACCTCCCTGATGACATTGTATCTGAGGTGGGTATATTTGCTGACGACACAACACTCTACTCTCGTCATGTGGGTAAAATGAACGCGCACATATCCGAGGCAATGGCTGAATCCTTAGAAAGTTACCTCCAGTCTGTAGTGGAATAGGGGTCGTAAATGGATAGTGACATTTAATGCTGCTAAGACAAAGCTTATTTCTGAACAACTACAAGAAACATCTTCAGCCACTGATTGCCATGGCGAATAACACCCTACCTAAGAGTTCAACGTTCAAACTCCTCAGCCTAACATTCACAGGTAACATGAATTGGAACAAATACATAGAAAACATTGCTACGGCTTCTGCAATGGAGGTGGGCTCTCTCTACCGTGACACCTGACAGTATCCTATATCTACAAAGCCACCATCCGCTAATGCATCCGCTAATGCATGGAATATTGTTGTCACATTTGGGCTGGTGCACCATCCACTAGACTCTCCCTCTTAGACAGGGTAAAAAAAAGTCGCTAATCAAATAGGCCCCTCACTATCCACCAAGCTCCAGCCCCTGTCACATCGACGCAATGTTGCAGGTACTTCAATGAAATGTGCTCCGATGAACTTGCTGCTCTAATTCCCCTCCTCGACGGAAATACACTCGACCAACCCGACAATCAGCTAAATCCCATCCATTCACTATGAAGGTCCCCAGATGCCGGGGAGCCTTCTACTCCAACAGCTTCTTTCCTTGAGCTGCCGGCCTTTGAAACTCCCTCCTTGCTCCCTGTTTCCCCGACTGTACCGACACGCAGAAATTTAAAACTAATGTGAACAAGCATCTCGCTGCACAGCTCCCAATTTAGGATGACTCCCTAAACTTTTACGCTAATTCTCAGTAGCCCCTTACGTTTACAGTAGCAACTTGCCTTGTTAGGAGTGAACTATTTAAAAAAAATATTGCCCCCAACTGACTTTATCTCAGGTGAGGTTAGGTCAGGTCAGGTAAGGTCAGGTCGGGTCTGCTCTCTTGCCTTCTACTAGTACCCTGTAAACTAGTACTGTCGCCGACTAAAAAGGCACTTTATGTTAGATTTGTAGGTGATTTGTTTTATTCATCATTTAATGCCGTTTAGATTCATGTACAATATGCACATCTCTAAATTGTAGAAGATTAATATTCTTACAATCTGAGTCAGACTAATCTCGCTCGCCTCTCTTCTCTCTCTCTCTCTCTCTCTCGCTCTCTCTCTCGCGCGCGCTCTCTATTCCTTTCTCTTCTTCTGTTGCTGTTTCTATCGCTCACCCTCTCTCTCTTCCCCTTCTCTCTCTCGCTCGCTCGCATCCTGTCTCGCTCTCGCTATCCTATTCTTTCTTGTTTCTTCTCTCGCTCTCTCTTTATACCTCTTTCTTACGAATCGCGTGCTATTGACTTGGCGATTCTGAATTCCAAAATGGTGTTCAGATACGAACCAGTGTTAATAAAGATTAATTTTAAACCATTATTAAGATTTTTCTTCTATAAGAATAAATGCGAAAAAATGTGTTATTGATCACTCCTATATTACCATCAAAACAAGTTACTGTTACTTGAATCAATCATACAACATATTATTTTGAAATACTGTATATATAGCACAGACGAAAGACCCAAAGACACTATTTGAATGCCTAATTTGCATAACTATTTTTTTGAACAGTACATAATAAATTAGTCGGACTAATACATCATGTAAATCCCAACCATTTAGAAGATTGACTCTGATAAAGAATCTCTGGGATATAAAACAATTTACAAATAATAAAAGATATATTTGCAGTCAAACCGAAAACAATTGGAAGGCACCGACTATCTAAGTTAAAAGTTTTACTGTGAAGCAATAGTTTCTAAATTCATCATGTTATAGGCAACATTCGATCTTGTTCGAGGACACCTGCTTGATTATTATCACCTTATCCTCGAGTGACATCTTGGCCTTGATAAGTGGTAACTCTTCAAGTTTTCTCTCATGAACCGGCAGATCTTTAATGAATCGTTCTGTCAAAAATCTGTTTCGTCGTTTGTAATGTTTTCTAAATTCTGTCTCAAATAGTGTTTAAAAACAAGTTGTTGACATTTGAGGATGTCAGATTTACGTGACGTCATCTTTAATTATAAAAAAATCTCTCCTGAGATAAGGACATCGAATAAAATAGAATAGTTCTTCTTTATTTTGACGGTTTTGTTCTCGTCTATTATATATTGGATATCGGGTATGCCAAGTAATTTTAAATAATGGTTATTTTCCATTATGCTGTACTTACAATCGTTCAAGAGCAAGCTGTCTAGCAGAGTTAAAAGGTTGGATAAAGAAAGCGTGAGAACGGAAAGGAGAAATCGAAAACCGGATGATGAATGACGTCGTCAGGAAAAGAGAATTGCAATGGTATGAGCTCACAACTACATGTATGCAAATAAGATCATAAACAAGAATAAGTAAACGTTTCTTTGTTCTCTCCCCTACACCCTTGCCGAGTCGACTTTACATAGGACTCAAATAAGGCAGCAACTATCCAGTGACAAATAATGTTGAAGTTGTTTTATTAATTCTAAAATACGGTCGAGTTTTATTCAACCAGGTAAAGATTGCTTCAAATGATTTCGATATTTCAGCTTCTACAGCAATTCAGCCTCACAAAGTTTCCATAACTAGCTAAGCAATAAAAACCACGACCATCATCAAGAACAGATATGCAAGTATAACGTATTCGATGGATCACGGCCATTCCTATTATATTACATGACGAGAGATTCATTTAGTGTATATTCATAACTAAAATGGCGGCTTTGCTTATTCACTGATCGTTCTGCACGCGTTCGTGAAACTAGACAAAAGCAGACGCGATTGCATTGAAAATCAACGCTTGACAGTGTATGCTCAATGATGGATGCCGATTTGATATTCTTTTTTCTGCTTTGTTATTTATAACGTTGTTATTATTCGAATGTTATCTGTTTATATTTATTTTAATTGAAATGTGTTTGTTTATGTTGTAATCAAGCTTCTTTCAGAGAAGACGACTAATAGCCATTCGAAGGCGGCAGCATCTAATTTTTAAAAGACGCCATCATTTACGATCACTTTTAAGTTAGGTTCAATGGGAGGTCAACCATATTCTTCTCTTCTCCCCAAGTTAGTTCTCACCCTCATCTATCTCTTTCTTCCTTCCTTTCTCCTCCCCCTCTCTCTCTCTCTCTCTCTCTATATATATATATATATATATTTCTTTCTTCTCTCTCTCTCTCTCTCTCTCTCTCTCTCTCTCTCTCTCTCTCTCTCTCTCTCTGTGCCTCTCGCTCTTTCTTATTTTCACACTCTCTATCTCTCGCTGTCTCTTTCACCCCTCATCTCTCGCTCGCCCTCTCTATTATTTTTACCTTCTTTTTTCGAGCTCACCCTATCTCTATTTCTTCCGTTCTTTCGCTTTCTCTCTCGTTCGCTCTATCGCTCTCTCTACATCCCTCCCCCTCCCTCCGCCCCTCTCTCTCGCTCGCTCTCCCTCTCTATCCCTTTCTCTCTCTCTTGTTCCTTCTATCGCACCCTGTTTCTCCCCCTTCCTTTGAGGCGATATTGGCCTTATGATACTCTCACTGTGGAATTAGGGATTCCGAATTCCAATATGCGTTTAGTTGCGCAAAAAATATTATTAAAATTAATTTCTAGTCGTTATTTAGTTTTTTCCTTCTAAATAAATAAATTCGAACATTTTTCTTTTCATTTATCACTCCTATGTTACCATCAAAACGACTTAGTGTTATTTAAATCAATGATGAAACATAGAATTTTGAAATACTATATATATAGTACGGACAAAAGGCCTAAAGACATCCATGTGAAGGCCTAATTTGCATAACTATATTAAACAGTTTGAAATAAAATCATTTTTGGTGTTATTAGTTTTTAATTTTATTTCCCTATTTTTGCTATCTATCTATCTCTAACTCTCTCTCTCTCTCTCTCTCCTTCTCTCTCTCATATATATATATACACACATATATATATATATATATATATATATATATATATATATATATATATATATATATATATATATAATCCAGGTAAAACATCCACAGAGTAGTAATCCAAAGAATTTCAACCATATTCAAATTTATTTTATTTTATTTTATTTTATTTTATATTTTATATTTTATATTTTATATTTTTATATTTTATATTTTATATTTTATATTTTATATATTATCTTTCATATTAATATTTTTATTTTATTTTTTGAGTTTGATTTTGAGATTTTGATTCTTAAAGGTCCCAACCACGTGACTTTCCAAATTTTTAAATTTTAAATTTATTTTCTTTTTTCTCCATTTCATTCTTTCCAAATATGATCTAAGGTTAAGATTGGATTCTAACTCTGCCTGATGAGATCTCAGTTTATAATAGCTGTTGATCGATAACATGGACATGCCAGTGTCGCAGATTTTGTACATGTCTGTGTAAATAAAAATAATCATATATATATATATATATATATATATATATATATATATATATATATATATATATATATATATATGGGTGGGTGTGTATGTGTGTTCAATAGTTTTGTCGATATTAACAGTAATTAATTAAATCGATTGAAATAGGATAAATTACTAAAATCTTTCTTAAAATATTTGCCGATTATTAAACTAACACTTCTCGCTAGAAAAGAAAGATATACAGACGAAGCGAAGGAGAAAAAGGGAAGAAGGTGATTGATCGTTTGCTCTCACTCTACACTCCCCACTCCTCAAATCCCTCCCTCACGTTAGCGACATCACATTTTCATTTTTTATTGTTTTTAAAATGCAGTGGTTGTTTTGATTCTGTGGACAAACGTTTCCCATTTGTGTTTTAATGTTCGTTTTCAGCCTTTTCTTTTGGGAGACTTCCGTTTCTAAATTGTAAGCTTAAAAATAGACTCCATCCTTACCCCCATACACACCAACAATCGCTCATGCGAATTGATTTCTTATTTCTATTTATTTCTTTACGGTCTTATTTAAAAGATAAATATTTTCTTTTTAAATTATCAAATTTTAATATTTATCTATTTATATGAATAAATGTTAATATTTATCTATTTATATGAATAAATGCAAACGTGTTTATCTTGTGTTTACAGAATACTTATGAATGAAATGTTTATTATTTAAAATCTTTGTTTCAATCATTTCTAGGAGCAAACTTTGCGTATCGAGGGCAAGCTGGCAAAGCCAGTTAGTTATCTATAAAAATACAGCATATAACTTTTAGTTTAGTAAATATATTTTAGCTTAACCCTTTCGTCATAAACATATAAAATAATTACTTCTATTCAAGGTGTACAAGGTTTATAATTATGACTAATAAAAAGTGAAATATTGATCAGGATTAAATATTAAAATATTGAAATCGATTGGAAAGGTTAGATTTTTTCACAATACAGACCAATAGCTGCCACAAAACACGGACGAAACAAATGTTATTATGTACTTTTTGTTAAGGGAAATTATTCACCGTCGAGGTAAATTTTCGTATGAATTTTATTACCTTCGCTAAGGAAGAGGTTATGTTTTCGGTCGAGTTTGTGACTATGTTTGTTGGTGTACAGCCTAGCGTCCATATAACTTGAGCAATCGTCACCAAACTTGGTCAATATATTGGTATAACACATGATATAACTGATTTAATTTTTGGATATTTAGGTCAAATGTTAAATATCAAGGTCACGTAAAAAGTCAGAAAGTAATTATTTTGACGATTTTGGTTCTGTTCATCGTGTAGACTCACTACTTGACCCAATGAAGTCCTGCATCTCCTATGACCTTCATCTTTACATTTGAACATGACCTTGAAAATTTAGTAATGGTTAACATTTGAAAGGAATTTCAACTTCCGATTTTCCAAATTTGATGTATGGATCAGATACTCTCCTATATCACTAACGATCATGAAAAGTTTCAATCTAATCAGATAAATAGTTTCCAAGTTATCAACAGTTCTAACAGTTTTATGGCGTAACTTCAGGAATACTTCGTACAATATTAAAAAGTAAGACCCAGATAAGATTTTGGCCTATTCTTACGTTGTCAGACTGAGGTATGCAGTCTCACGACTGACTTAGTTTTTTTGTATATAATATGTAAAAACAGATATTCTTAGGAAACAATTCAAGCTGTTGTTATTAGTTCTTTTTTAATAGAGAAGTAAGAAACGGATCATTCATTAAAAAAAGACATTTGATATTTTTTTAATTTGTCCACACATTTATAAAAGAGGTTGAATCGGTCAGTCTGTCACTCTTCCGTTTGAATTAGCATTTCATCGCTAAGCGCGTAGATTGAATGGACGCATTCTATTTTAGATGCGCCTGATCATCTCTAAAGGGGCTATGTCCGTGTTTCGATCGATCCGTTCGTTTGTGAGGCTTAAGTTAGAAATAGCGTTTTTAGAAGATGCTTCCACGAATCTGTATAAGATGTTCTGTCTATCAGTCCGTTTGTCTGCCTGTGCTTGAAATAGCATCGCTAACCGCGCATATTAAACAGGCGTTATTAAGACTATACGTTCTTGTTTAAAACTGAGAAAGACGATATAATTGCGATACATTTTACAAAATCAACAACGGATAAAAAATGTTTGAATTGATTCATTTGCGAATAGAAAGAGAAAAAAAAACAAGTGTCGAGTTGTCCTTTTAAAGAGGCTTGCACGGTTATCTACCCTTGAACTACACCACTTCCCATTCATAAGGATTCAAACGTTCCAAACGAAATGTTCATTTAAAGAGGCCTGCATGGTTATCTTTCCTTGAACTTTATTCATGCGTGTTGACAAAACAAAAAAATCGGATGTTTTTTGGAAAAATAAAAAGTGTTAACTGTGATAAATCATCGATGAATAGATGAAGACGTTGGCCGTTGTTGATTTGGGAATCATAAAAAGTGAAATAAAATGCAATTAAACTGTTTTATTATAACTTAAGGAAACTTCATCTGCATATTATTTTGACAGTTTGAAGGCATCGTCGATATTCACACAGAGATCAAAGGAAAAAGATAATTGGCGCCTGTCGCTAATAATTGGTGCGTCATGCTATTCGACGGCCACCAACGAGGGCAATATAAAAAAAGACAATAACCGTTAATTCCCTGATTGTTGGTGATTTTTGTTTGAGTCGCATCCATGTTTTTCTGTCTGTCACGCTTAAGTTTGTTTTAAAATCTACACAGTTAAGAATCTGTGCCTAAAATGTGTGTTAGATTGACTCAAGTGTTTTAAATTTATTTGTGAAATGTGATATTTGTTTTAATTGTTCACGCTTTAGTTTGAAATCGGATTTGCATCCCTAAAAGTGTCGATTGAATGGGCGCGTAGATTGAATGCTAATAACTAATATATAAAGTACAACCAGTCCGTTATTTGCTTTTGTTTTCATTGATAGCTTTTTTACTACAAAGTAGATGAGTAAATCTGTTTTTGTATAAAGCTCTGGTCTACTCTCGACAATGTTCTTAAAAGAACTTAATAACGATTGGTTTTACCGACCTACATATTTAATCCGGTGGGTATTACATTTTGAAAGGGAATGACTTCTTGTAAAATAACATCAACTACAAAAGCTGTTTTTTTAATTCGTACATTTTGATAATCATTTATCTTTAATAAGTATACTATAATATTTGTATATACAGGTCGTAATATAGACGTTTCTAAAAATGAAATCATCACTTTTGTTTACTGCGATTTTATTTTTCGAGAAAAAGAGAGAGAGAGGGTTACACTATGCTTAAAGCAGCATTATTTGATTAATTTTCTGCTAGTCAAAAGCACATTGAAAGTGTTGTGGCCTTGTTAAGGGCCAGAAATAAAGACACAAGAAAGGAATTGAGTAACAAATATATCAACAAAGAATAGTAGTACCAAACATATACAAATGAGAGGGTTACTAGAAAGAGTGTTCGGTCCGAGAGTCAGGGCTGTCGGCTGGAATAATGACTTTCCCTAAGCGCAGTACCTGCTGCGATTTATCGCTGGGATAGTTCATGCGTGTATAGGTAAATTACCATAACACCACCTCATAAATATTAATTCTGCAGGAGACTCAAAAGCTTTTCCTCTTTAAAGGCTGTTATACAGGGCCGCCTGTGGTTATGGCATGTCAAAATTATCTTAAATAAACATTCATGACTTTTTCTTCAGGAGGACCGCTGTCGGCATCGTGCGACAGGCATTTTTTTATTTGATTCAAATGTCTCTTGTGAGTGAACTGGTTTGTGGGATCCATCTGCCATCTGTAATGAATAATTACGAGTAACTGTCCCTATTTTGAATTATCTCCCCTTTGCAGAACTCTCCTGCTTTTACTAAACAATATAAATAGCAGCACTAATATTGTACCGACATTGTATGCCGAATAAAGCTTTCTCAAGTTACGTCTGTTCTCGTTTGTCATTGCACCATCTAGTGCAGAATACATGTTCCGATGCCATACTAGCTGGGGTCGCTGGCAACTATAATGTACAGGCCTGTGTTATAGTGGGTCAGAAACAAGTTCGACGTTAAGACTTCTTTTATTTTTACGGATGCTTCCTATCATTCACATATCCAGTTTCAGTCTTTGCCTTTCTTTTTGCAGAAGTTCGTTTAAAGGAGTGCATAAAGTGTGCATATTTGCCATGAACATTTGGTAGTAGTTCGTAAGGACTAAAAAAACTGTGTAAAAAAGAGACGTTTTAGGGGCTGACATGTCTTTAATTGCAGTAGCCAGTTCTGGGTCTCGCCTCTGCCATCTTTGTTGAAAAGTATTTAATCTTCTCTATTATTTCACTTTGAAACCGTTATGAACATATCCCTTGTTTTGTTCTACATTTTTGCTGTTAATTAATAAATCATCACAAATATGCAACCGCAAAGTCAAGGTCGCTAAGTTTAATATCCATTATTTGCTGGAAGATTGCTGTCCTGACCTTGACCTCGAACGGTAGACGTTCGAAGTTGTACACCTCACGATGCGTGTTGATACAGAGCAACTTAGAACATTCTTCCTCCACCAGTATTTGTAAGATATGCATCACTGAGGTCGGTTATTTTTAAAGAAATTCCTCCATTTAGCTTTGCCAAAAATTATTCCGGGCTAATTAAAGGATAGTGATAGTCTTTTCGCAAAATTAAGCTCCGTCGCGAAGTCAGCGCAAACACGGATCTCCTCTCACTTCTTTTTTACATAGACGGTTCGTGAAACCCATTGACTATAGTCAATTTGCGCCAATACTCCGATCCTTTTAGTCTCTCAAGTTCTTTATTTATTTGTGATAAAGAGGCGAAAGGGAGCATTTCTGTTTTCTTTAAACACTTGCTGGGTGTCCTCTTTTAACTCAAATGTTGCCATCATCTTATTACACCGACCAAGGACACTAGAAAAAAATCTTCCGGAAAAGTTTAATTTAGATTTCCCCTCGGTGGACAGGTTTTCGAGTTTTGGACAGAATGGATTAATTGGCATGTCCCACAACTTAAATTTCTTCATCCAACAGGTTCCGAATTAATTTTCTCTTTTTTTAATACGAACGTTTTCAGTGTTAACTTCCGTGAAAGGTTACATTTGTGATAAGTTCTCTTTCAGACTTTATTTTCTCTTTTGTCACGAACATGGCCATTTTATTAGATCTTAGCAAAGTTCGTTTTTCCAACTTTTTCCAAGTGTGTAGATTTATGATTTTCAAATCTGACACAGAATCCAACCGTAATTTAATAGATTTGTACTTGCGCGTATTCCCTAATGTGTAAGCCGTCCTTTTCATCCAATCTTCTGTTTGTTTACGCAGCTATTAACCTTTTCCTCGCTCGCATTATGAGCACTTGCGCCCGATACGGCTACAAGTTATACACTTCCTATTCCGGTAAGAGCAATCCTTAGATCAATGTAGTTATATATAACCGGAACACGGGTTAGGGGAAGTTGTCTTGTTTCTTTTTGGATTGGTTTCATTTAGAGAAAGAATTAGATTGTTTTTTTTTTCTGGCGGACCTTATGTGTGCTATGTCACATTCATGTTTCAAATCTTGGTGTACGCTTACGAATCTCCGAGAGTCTTTCTCTACTTGTTGGAAAGTTATATTTGGCTCATTTTCCTATTTATTCAGATATTTACGCCTAATTTTAGCGTCTATAGTTGAAACGAGTCTTTAAGTAAATATCAAACACTGGAAATAATCGCACTCAATTCTGAAAGTCTGAAATCGTCGCAATGCTTGTTCACAATCGACGTTAATGTAGTGTAATTTTCATTATCCTTTCTGGTTTCATTCATGCACTTTCATCTCTTATGGAAAAGTGAAATTTTAGGATGAAAAAATCATGTAGGGCAGTTCGCTTGTTTTACGGGCTAAGATAAAGTTCATAAATTTGGTGTGCTCTGCGGTACCTAGTTTTCCAACTAGTAGTTTTCCAAGTCTATCGAATTCATGCTGTCTGTGGTGTATAAATTCTCGTACCTTATTAAATAGAACACGATAGTGATATCCTTCTCCGGACAATATGTAAAATTGTCTATTGCACACAACATAGTGTTTTATTATAACACATTATCGTTTCCACTAATTTTACTTCTGTTCATCAATTCTAATCAATTTTCGTTGAGTTTTTGTTGTCTGATTTCCGTTTCTTTTTCTTTTGTAATGCGAGCTTTTCTTCTTTTACTCGGTTTTGAAATTCGAACTGTTCTTTCTGTATATCGAGCTGGAGGTGATGTCCCGCTTGGAATTTTAGGAAATCGAGCAGGACGGATTTAAACTCGTCCATGTGTGTCGGTGTCTTTTTTATGATTAAACCGAAATAGATTTTCATTGCGGGGGGTAGAAAATTTTATTTTCTTTGAATAAAAAATATCTTTAATTTTTTACTAATTCGGGGAATTTCGAGTTCTTTTTTACAATAGATCTGTAACAAATACTAGTATTCTCAAAAAAAGATTTGTGCGAGAAATGAAGTCTCGTAATTCATCGGCAAGCGTTCAAGTTCAGTTAAGTTACCCTTTTTTTAATTCGGTTTCCTTTTCTAGATTGCGAAGTACTGTTCAATAGAACAAAGTGTGACGAAAATAGAATATCGTACGTCCAATGTTGAACCAATATTGACACTTTCCATGTAGTCTTTTTTGTGTTCTCAAGGGTCTTTAAGGGTCCTAGTCGTCAAGTTGTTGTGGCCTTGTTAGGGGTCAGAAATAGACACAAGAGAGGGATTGAGTAAACAATTATATTAATAAAGAACACTAGTACAATAACATATACAAATGAGAGGGGTACCAGCAAGACTGTTCGTTCGGACTGTCAGCGCTGTCTCCTGGAATATTGACTTCCTCTAAGAGCAGTATCTCATGCTATTTATCGCTGGGAGGGTTCATGTGTGCGTGAATTAATTACCATAACAGAAAAATCGATAACTTTATAATAGGACTCTGAAATAAAAAATAACAACTACACCAAGTAACAAACATAAGATAAACTAGTTCTCCAAGCTTTTAAATTTGAAGTTAGTTCGTAAAATATTGAAGGGTCTTGTGCCAGACTAGATTAGACTAGACTAGATTAACCTTTTTCACGTGAGAAACAAACACATGATTTTGGAATGAGTAATGATGAACAGAAATCACGCGATGAATTCCGATCACTTTATACTTGTCTGTCCTGTATATAAATATGGAACAAAGACACATGGCGCAAAGATATAGAGAGGACAGATTTACGAAGTATCGGATTACATACATGAGATGCTGGACATTTCCAGATGTTTTTTTTTTATTCCATCTTAACTTAATAGCGCTTGTAGAGACTAAGTCGTCAATCATCTCGAAAAATACTTGACTTCGTACGGAGACAAAATACGAAAAAAAAAATTTTGCTTTACGACGACATTAAAAGTGATGTTAGACAAACCGTAAAAAATATAACTAATACAGAAAGACTTTTATTTTTGCTAGTATATTACAAATCACCCACCCACCCCGAAACAGGAGAGGGTAATCCTTGGAAAGATGGTAGCATGGCCACATAACTGATACTACACTACGTCCCAAAAGAGAAGCAAATGTTAGGAAGAATGGTATCATGACGAACGAACATACTAGACTACCCCGTAAGAAGGGGGTAATGCCTAGCAGCATAATCTCATGATAACAGAACAGATACTACACTACCTCTTTCTCTTCTAAAAGGAGGAGGGAATGCCTTATAAGTGATGACTCATTAGTAAATAAGATAAACAAAGATGCGTCCAAGTTGGAAATAGCAACTCTATAAGAGTCGTCTGTCCGTCACTATGTCACGCGTCAGCTTAGGAGCGAATATTGAATTAAAAGCAAAATTACTTTCACTTTCACTGTCCCGTCCCTATTAAGAAATAAATTATGTTATTTAGATGCGTCCATAGATTGAAATAGCATTTCTATAAAAGTATCTGTCTGTCTGTCCGTCGATCTGTCACGCTTCAACTAGACACGCTTCATATTAAATGTATGCATCTTAAGAATGGATCGATTCTTGTCATTTTATTCTTGACTTTCAAAAGCAAAAAGAAAAAAAAAACTCATCTTTTGGGGAATTTTATCGGATTTTTCCGACAATTATCGCGTCTCAATTCCAATAAATTGAGTTCGATGGCGACCCTAACTGACAACAAGTTTAACCTTTCCTCGTTACCGGATTTATTCCCAAGAAAGAGAAAACTCCCGATGCTTAACTCAGCCCGATCGTGTTGGCCTCCCAGAATCGAACGCGTTTATCCATTTTGGAAAAGACATTTGCTAAATCGTTACTGTTTCTTTGTCCATAGCGTGCCAACATTGATGACCCGCTGGACAACTCCTTACCGCCCACACTAATAATGGGATGGCAGACAATGGACGGCATTTGGAAATGTACCAACCTCATCCCTCGGCCACCTTGTGTCAATATTAGCCGACTTCTTTTTTCACAGTTTACATTTCTTTCATACAAATTAAGCCGACATTTTTCACGAGTTTGACTAAAATCTATAAAGGGGATACAATTAAGCAAAGAATGAAAAAATGAAAATAAAAAATTTAATCGGTGACCCCATACTTCAACCACTCACACCAAAAATGAAAAACTAAAATAGATGATCAAAATTATAAAATTATTGAGAGAAAATTCTCCTCTCGTCATTGTTAAATCAAAATATCGACCGTCATACTCTCCAACTCTCGGGTTCTCGATTGAAGGGTGAAAGAGTGCCTGATTGGCCAAATTGATGGCGCCATAGACTATGGGATCGATTATATTGAGTGATGTGAAATATCGGATATATGTGCCCATTTACGCACTGGGTGAAGAGGGTGATGACGAATTTACTGTTAGAGACCGAACAGACTGGATTCGTTTTCTCACTTTTTGCATTCTGGCGTTGTCTGCTAGTGTGAGTTAATTTATGATAATCTAGAAGAATACCCACCCCAAGAACAGTTTTGCACCACTTTTATGTCTTCTTTACAATTATTAAAATCAATATATAATGATACTAAACCTTTCAAGGACACGTATTCCAATTTTGATCAAAATTTATTGCATGATTTTGATTTTAGAAAATGTCTAAAATTGAAGGATTAAGCTTAAGAAAAAAATTGAAATTCAGGAAAAGAATCAAGCAAAGAACGAACAAAATATTTTTAGTCCGTAACCATTGCTGCATCATTAGTTTCTTTGTGCATAGAATGCTATTACGGAGGAGATAATGTCTGGGAGGATGATCTCATGGCAACAACCGATACTACATTACACCTAGTTTTCTGAACCCCTTACTTTACTCTTCCCCTAACGGTCAGCTTTAATATTTGAATCATACTACGTACGACAAACAAACGTTCACTCAATATAAAAATCTTAAACTAAATAAACATTTATTATTTAACGTGGTGCGGTGTCTATTACTAAAGGAGATTCGGTATCTGTCTGTCAGAAATCGAAACTATATGCTTGCTTAAGCGATACAACCTTAACATACCTTCTCTAACTATTTAACTACTTTCCCACGAGGCAATATATGGTAGAGTTTTAATGGGTAAAAACAACAACTTGTGTTCAATTGATCGTATACAATGAATCATTTACGATTGGTATAATGCTTCGGCATTAACTAACCTAGAAATGGTTAATGTGATGAGTATCATTTTATACCCCACCCCTGATACAAAAAATTAAAAATTAAAAATAAGGATCAAAATTATAAAAGTATTCTTCGGAGAAAATTCTTACTCTTCATCGTTAAATCCAATTATCGACCGTTGTACTCTTGTAACAATATCCTGGTCAGAACGGCACCATTGTAATCCACGTTATAAAAACAAGCTACTAAACATCTTATACAAAAATTATAGCGATTATTTGTGCAGCATTCCGAAAGATATACAAATTTCTAGTCGATGAGCTGGTTTGGTAGGCGACCGCCCCGTGCGAGGAAATCTCACCAACTGTTATTTCCCTCTTGTGACAACAGTTAGCAGAGAGAAAGAGAGAAAGAGATGTTAGGGGGCATTTACTACGTGATACGGGTCTGATCTAATACCATTGCGGACTAAAGAATTATTCTGTTTCTTCTTTGCCTGAGTGGATGCATTATTATAATTTACGCACTCATACCACCGAAAAGACATGCGCCCAAAATTTACCCCGGCTATGTGTAAAAATAGCAACTTGTCTTCCATTTGTCGTATGCAATGAATCGGTTTAATGAGTTTGTCAAGTTGACAGTGAGACATCAGCTTGAGAATTGGTAATGATGGGTGAAAGTGGGCAGAATTTGATTATTTAAGAGGACAGCTAAACAAGAATTTGCTAGCATTGTCCTTGGAAACGGCAATGGTGTAGTCAGCTGTGAAGCAGTCCCGTGGTATTATGTTCCACAGACGGTTAGTTTTTGAAAGAAACTTTGTTCATGGAAGTTATGTTTAAATTAAAATAGATATTGCGTCTCGGTATTACATAATCTAAAAATTGGGTAGATATGCCGTAAAACACAGAGCTCAAATCTTACTTTGAAAGGAAAAGGGTTCATACTCTTTTTTTAATTCTCAAGACTAAAAGCCACTCGAGGATAAGGGTTAATAAAATGGATAGATTTTCACTTGAATGATGAAGAATAATATGTGAGGATTGGAAATGATGAATGAACTGAAGAAAATGTGATTACTTTTGTTGACGTTAGATTTTAAGATAGATATGATGTAGCCTGTATAGAAGTAGTCCTGTGTTAATGTGTTCTACAAATGCGAAGTTCTTGGAAATAAATTTGTGGTCGTTGGTCATCCTTGATTTAAAGTGATAAAAATGAAAGAATGACTTCTACTCTTCGTAAATCACCTTAGTCATCACAATACAACATTTACTCTACAAGGCATCCTATTAGAAGGCAATCACAATGCAAAAAATGGAAATATGTCGGCGTTGAGAAGTAAGACAAAAGCAAGTGATTTTACTTTATATATTTTTTCAAAGAAATTGTTTTAGATAATTTTTACTTACTTACCTCTCAACGCCGACATATTTCCATTTCTTGCATTGTGATAGCCTTCTAATACTCTTCTATATACGTATTACACACAATGCTTCAAGCAAACTACCTCTCCTTATTATATATATATATATATATATATATATATATATATATATATATATATATATATATATGCGTACAAATTAATTGGAATTAAAATACAGAGTGTGACAACAAACTAAAAAAACGGTTAGTAAGACCCTTCCAACTGTTTCTAAATGATAGACCGCCCACTGTTTTCAAGTGTGTTCAGAACCGAAAGCAAGTATGTCCATCTCTAGATTGGAAGTGGGATCTAAGTGGGAGAAAAACGATGCAGATGGTGTTTCTGGGTGTGGATGGTGTCCATTAAAGATAAGTAGAATTTGAGGGAGGCTGCGATCAAAAGTGGGGAGTAGGCATCTTGAAGGAGATTTTCTTTGATCTTAGCTCAAAGGCCAAGATCGAACCAGAGTCCCGCATACGATGCAATCTATATTTAAGGGCATATTTTGAAAGGAGACAATTCTGATCGACAATCGCCCTCATTCAGCAAAATAATGAATTTATTCCCCCTACTGATACTTAGAAAACCAAAACTCAGAAAAATAATCAATCATCTCGGCCTCAAAGGTGCCCTATCTGACCGATGACAGTTTTAATTTCATTCGGAACAACAACAAAATAGATAGACGAAAGAAAGAAAAAGTGTCACATTTGGAGGAGTGCTTCGTTCGAAGGGAAAGGTGGAGGTCATTTTCCTGGGGTGGTAATGGTATCACTTTTATTGTGGGGCGCGATTGTCTTGACACGACATTGATGTAAGAGTAAATAACACTTGTTTTCATGGCGATTCATCATTTCGGCTTCACGAATTCATCTTTTCATAGCAAAGTCAAATTAAACATAATTGTAATTAAGAGCCATCGTCTTCTCCTCCTTCTCATATGTTATAGGCCAAATGAATTCCGTCACTAATTATGGGATCGGCTATGATGAGTTAAAATTCTACTGCGTTCACTTCTTCCCCTTCACTTTTCCTTTTCATCTGAAGGTAGTCTTTAATATTTTAATAATACCACGTACATCAACGAAACCTTTTTGCCTTGCATTGACTTGAGTTGTCCATTAATTGGCAATGAAACATTCACGATGTTCGTGCACCACGATGCTCGCTCACCCATTGCGGCCAGAAGCTCTTATCCAAAGAGACCAGTATTCTTCTCCAGAAACGTCTTGATCCAAACATGAGGCCCATTTGTCGCTTGACCTCTGGGGACCACTGGTGCTTGTTTCCAGCAGGTTTGTCGTGTCGAGATACATGCCTAGTCAACGCTAAAAGTCAGCGTTTAAAAAGTGCAGACATGAGTGCAAGGCTACTCACTACAAAAATCTTAAGCTATATCAACAATTCTTATTTAGCGGGGTGCCTTATCGATCAAATGGATACCGGTGCGGACTATGGTGAATTCAAATTCTATCGGGTCGACAACATTCACCAAAAAACCAATACGGTTATGAAAGGCGTTAATCTACGATTTTGCCGTAAGTCGTAAAATAACGATGTATATTCAACATAGATAAATAAAATATACTAGTAGTATAAAAATATACTTATGGCAAGTAAGCTACACAGAAACGTTTGTGTTTCATTCCAGAGGGAAGTCATCAGACTATGACCCCTCCTTAGAATGACACGCAAACGTTTCTGGTTAGACCTTGGGTTTATTTTCAGCGGCCTCGTAACTCTCGCTTCCCTTATTTTGTCCTGTAGTTCTCACATTCCATGAGCAAGGTTTCTGACAAAGGGGGAAGAATTGCTGTTTCCTGGGTCGGAATCTATCCATCTGACACTTATCGTTGGCTAGTTTTTGACCTTGAATTAATATTTTTAGCTCCTTGCATCAAGTGAATTCATGCCTTGTCTGGAGCAATTTCCATAAAAAAAGATTACTTGCCATAAGCATATTTTTTACTACTAGTAGGCTCTACTCACGTATTGAGCAATGTTGATGTAAATACTGAATGAAAAAATATATACTTTTTTATCTATGTATTACAGAATATCTGAACAACATTGGTACTGTCGGTTTCAATTCCTACAAAGGTGAACAGCACGTGACTGTCCTTTTTGGACTCTCCTCAACCTCTGTTGTGGTTTGTTGCTTTGGAAAATGCCGACTTGCGCGACGCGTACTGCTTCACTTTGTGGGATTTGAAACCGACGGTACCAATGCTGTTATGATATTCTGTAATACATATATAAATAAATATTACGCTCTTATTGTTGAATTTTTTTTTAATAATCGAACACTCTGCTGGAGTTTTCTTTCACTGATCTTACCATGGAAAATATATAAGTAATATATTATTTTATAAGTATATATATATGAAATATCAAATCAAATGTACGGTGTATAATGTTTGTGTTTTTGTATATACACCCGTAATCTTTTCAGCTAAGCAACTCAAGAGTTTAAAGTTGCAGACATGCATTGATAAGGTTCACACAGTTATGGGGTAGGGACGTCGGCAATAATTAGGTTACAGTCCGAGAAGAGCATGTAGGGGATTCTGACCAACTTTTAAAAATCCAAACGTCATACAGCATGCAAGCTGTTTTTTGTTTGGTATCAACATTCTCTATCCAGTCAGTGCCAAATAAATTATCAGTACTGTTGCATACTCAAGACTGTAAGTTTGAATAGAAAAAGTTTACGTGACACCTATGAGTCAGATGTGACTCCCAGAAACGGAAGTTGATGAACTTATCTGACTTCCAGGCAGAGAGAATTGTAACTCTTGTCGACTGACAACTTAAGCAGGTAGACGCGGACGTGGTTGTTCCACAACAGGTGGGGGCAATCACGCACAATGTAGCTAGGTGTAGCAATACAAGTTATCTATCAGTCCATCAATCTGTCTGTCTGTCTGTCTGCCCCTCCCTCTCTCTCTCTCTCTCTCTCTCTCTCTCTGTCTCTCCCTTCTCTCTCTCTCCCTCTCTCTCTCTCTCCCGTGCGCACGCAAGTAATCCGTCTCTCTGGTTTTCCCGTGATTTTCCTTTCTTATTAATACACCATCTTATAAACTAACATCAGCGTCTGAGTGATTTTGTCTACGGACGAGCAACGGGTGTATTAATGGTTTATACACGTCACGGACAACCGAAACCGGTACAGTATTATTCATAACAGATATCGATTCTTTTGTAAAAGAGCCGCTTCACAAATAGAAAAATGAACTTTGCAAAAAAATTAGCCCTACCTGTTATGCGCAAAAACCATTAACCTACATGCGTCGAGTTATGGTTTGAGTTTAGGTAAGGTTAGGGTTAGGGTCCAGATGTCTCCGTTTATTATATTTTCACTTACCGATGCGTGTATAAACCATTATACACCCGTGTCGTCGTTGTGAACCCAGGTTCTTTTCGCTTGCTAATAAACTCACTCCGCTTGTCTATGGATACAAAACCACTTGAACGCCGATGTTGATTCGTAAAAAGGTTTATTTAGAAAGAGAGATAGTCGCAGAAAGCATTAGAGCGACGGGTCACTTGTACGCGTGGAAGAAAGAGAAAAACAAACAGATAGATAGACATATAGCTCGTCTCGCTACATCTAGTAACAGCACAATGGGCCTGTCTTTCCTCCTTGAAATCTCGCCAGCTAAGAGACAGAAAAGATTCGCCCAGAAATCCCGTGGTTTCGCGACTTTCGTCTGCGGTCACCTCTTATTCTTCAACGTGTCACTCAAACTTTTCCATGCAAACACGTTCCTCGTTATGTAACACGTTGAGATCAATGAAACCCTTATTTCTCGCCAAACAAAATGCAGAATAAACGCCACTGTAGAACGGATGGTTGAATTATTGTGGAAGCAGAAATATAAGAGAAACGATCTTTTTTATGAAAATACTCAATGACATAAATGGATTCCATCCTCTTGAGTAAGTAATAAAACGTTGTTTTATTTTTTTTACTATAACCCAGATTTTGCCCGTTTTTTAGAGAAGACGGAAATATTTTTGGCTGCGTTCTTCTACAAAATTTGAAAATATCTTTGGTTTTTAGTTTTGACATTGAAACTTACGTTTGAAATTAACTTCTCTTCAAAATATAAGATGTGTTCACTCACGCCACGCACGACTTTCTATGTTATAATTAAATAGGGTTTACCGATTTTTTCTCAGATTTTATGTATTTATAAAACCCACATCGGCTGTTGTGTCAAATAGAAATTCAATATTTTTGTTAAACATTTTAACTTGCACGTATTTTCTTATTTGCAAACTGTTTATTTCATTTGCACTTTCGACATTCATTGGGCTTTTTATTTGTTTTTAGAATTTCACTTTACAATGTGAACTTTTATTATCAATTCTATCATATGTTAAGTATTCTTATCAATTTTATAAGGACATTACCTTATAAAAATATAATTTTCTAAAAGTGAATGTATTTAATATCCTTTGTCTTATTTCAGCATCTTTTTCTTGTATTATCCCAAAATAAAAATTAAATGTATTTTATTAATAAAGTTATTACTGTTACAAAAAGTTGTTATTTTGAAAATAAACATATGTTTTAATAAAATTATTAATGACACTATAAAGTGATTGTTTTGAAAATTAACATGTTTTTATTAATAAAATTATTAGTGACTTATAAATTTGATATTTTGAAAATTACAGTGTAACATTAATAAAATTTTTGTCGACACTATAAATTTCTTATTTTGACAATTAACATGTTTTATTAATAAAATGATTACTGACACTAAAAATGTGTTATTTTGAAAATAACATGTTACCATTAGAAAAGTATTATAGACATTATAATTTTTTATTTTGAAAATTAGCATGGTATCATTAATAAAAGTATTACTGACACTATAAAGTGATTGTTTTGAAATTAGTATGTATAAAAACATACTAATTTTCAAATAGTTTAATTTAAAAAAATTATTACTGACACTATAAAGTGATTGTTTTGAAAATTAGTATGTATAAAAACATACTAATTCTCAAATAATTTAATTAATTAAAGTATTACTGACACTGTAAAGTTATTGTTTTGAAAATTAGTATGTATTACAACATACTAATTTTCAAAAAAATTAATTAATAAAATTTTTACTGACACTTTAAAGTGATTCTTTTGAAAATACGTATGTATAAAACATACTAATTTTCTAAAAATTAATTAATAAAATTATTACTGATAATATAAATTTGTTATTTTAAAAATAAACATGTCTTCATTCATAAAATAAATACTAACACTCTATTTTTTAATTTTTAAAATAGTATGATTTTATTAACATTTTTACTGACCCTATAATTTTCTTATTAACAAAATTAGAGTTTTAATTAATGAAACTCTTACTGCCACTTAAGAAATTTTATTTTAAAAATAACATGTTTTATTGATAAAAATTATTAATGACACTATAGTTATTTTATTTTGTAAAATTAACGTTTTTATTAATAAAATTATTACCGACACTATATTTTTTATTTTGAAAATTAACATAGTTTGATTAATAAAATTATTATTGACACTATAATTTTTGCTTTGAAAATTAACATAGTTTTATTAATAAAATTATCACTGTTGTTTTCAAAAAAAGTTTTATAATATTTTTTTACTGACGCTATAAATTTGTTATTTTGAAAATTAGTAAGTTATTATTAATACAATTATTAATGGCACTATAAATTTATAATTTTGAAAATTACCATGTTTTCATTTATTTAATTTAAACTGAATTATAAATTTGTAATTTTGGAAAATTAAAACGATCGTTAAAAGATTTTCTGTCTTGAATAGACACACACCTTTATCCAAAAAACTGTTCATAAATCTATGAATTTTTTGTTCTTAAATATATGTGTTAATAAAACGTTCGATGAAACTATAGCTTCAATTACATTCATTGAACGTAATAAAAGTTTTTATAAACAGAAAGCTGTCAGCCTTTGGTTTCGTTAATGTTTCAAATGTGACTGTTTCTTGCTTTATGTTTTCTTTGTAAACGACTATAAATGTTATCCAAATGTTTGTTTAGGATGAAAGACTTAGTTTTATGGGTGAAAATAAAAAATATTAGATCTCTAGTTAAATTTGACAAGAGATTTAGAAAACATTAATGCCATTCAAAAAAGGAATGACAAAGAGATACTTTTGCTAATGTTTCATAAAAGTCGATCGAGATTTCTTCAACGAGAAAAAAATGGGTATTTTGTTGACAACGTAAACGCAAAAAAACTTTTTCTATAACAACAAATCAAACTGATTTCAATTGTGCCGTTTTTCTTTTTGTCTTAAATTTTATGATAATTCTTATTTCTATTTTATTTTATTTTTATTCATAAGAGCTTAAATTTAAGAAAGTAAAAACATTCGGGGAGATAAGCCCCGGGAACTACCGCACCCGAATAAAGATTTGTGCCTCTAGACTTATGGGCTAGCTTCAATCACATGATCATAAATGAAATTGACGGTTTTTATTTTGTTCTTAATTTTCTATTATCGATCAAATACAGATCTGTCACGTAAAAATTGTGTATTTTTTTGATAAAAACAGAAGTCAACAAAAAAACACATTCCTCCATTTTGACAACAAATAAAACTGATTTTTATTGTATCTTTGAAAAGAAAGAAAAGTTCTTTCCAATGATAGTAGCTCGACGATTCTTGCTGCTAAATGTCTTACAAGGAGGAAATATAAATTGGATTAACAATAGAGTAGAGAAAGATTAACAACGTCTCTTCTATGAGAAAGAGGTTGTAGGGAAGAGAAAATTAGATTGCGAAGAGGAGTTTGTACTTTTGCATATGCGGATCTACTTCGGCAGCGATTTAGGCTAATTCGTGATGCATGTTTTGGGAAGATATATGTTCGTTTCGTTTGCTTTCAATAATTTTTACATTTTATCCAGCTCGATAGTTTCTCCTAACATAACTGCACGGGCATTTAACTAGTATACTAAATGATCACCATTATGAATGATATCTTGAATGGAAATATTTGTAACCGTTTTATCACACGTGACAAAAGAAAAGAAGGAAGAAAACACATGATGACGTTTAATTTGTGTAACGCATCAGGTATATGAGTTGCTGTTGATTGTCTTACAAGTGAAAAAACAGAGATTGGAGCGCAATCAAGAGGAATGTCTTCTCGTCCTGACACCATCTTTAATATAGAAGAGATGCTGATAACTATCTCGACTGTATCGTTATATTCATGGTAAGCGCTCGACTGAGTTTCAATGCCTGATATCTTCTGTAAACGATTCACAGCAACCACAGTAAATTATTTACCTTTCTCTCTCTCTCTCTCTCTCTCTCTCTCTCTCTCTCTCTCTCGCTTCACCTGTCTTTCTATATATAATATAATATAATATATATAATGTATATGCTTCATGGCCGTTGAGGATATGATATCGCATGTGCTATCGCAAACTATATATATATATATATATATATATATATATATATATATATATATATACCGAATACCAATCGAAACTTCTATGAACAAAGCTTTTTTTCCAAATAACATCCCGTATGGGGAACAAGATACTACGAGTCTGCTTCACAACCGACTGCAGCATAGTCGTCTTCAAGTCTAATGTAAACAAATAAATGTTGAGTCGTCGTCTTGGATAATCAATTCCTCTTAGAAATTCAAATTCTGCCCATTTCACTCATTGTTTTTGGTCCTCTTGTGGAGGTAATCATCATCCAACTGATTATCTCTTTAACACTTATCCTCGAGTGGCCTCCGCGCCTTGATAAGTGGTGACCCATTAGTAAAAGAAACATTCCATGGAAATAGCAATATAGTAGAGAAAGACTAACAACTGTGAGAAAAGAAGAGATCATCCCCACTAGATTGCGAAGTCGATGTTGTACTTTGTTAAGGCAAGAAAGGATGCTGTGAGCAGTACCCCCCCCCTTAGATGTGGCAGCCGTACTCCATCATAGGAAATTTAACGCGTATTATAAATAATCACAATTATAAATGCTATTTTACATGGAAACATGTATAACCTCTTTCTCGCGGGAGAGGAAAAGAAGGAAGAGAAACACGTGACGAAGCTTAACTTGTATAGCGTCATGTCTATGTCTGTGCGCCGTTTATATCTCTGAGGTCTAAACCATAGATCTTTCAGTTAACGAACGATCAAATCATGCCAAGACGTCACTAATTACGAGTGTCAAGCATTTTGAGTCGTGTCTTTGCTCACAGTTTCTCTGTTATCGTTGTGTCAGGTCAGGAGTCAAAACTATCATGAGCCGATGAATCATAAATGAGACAGGATTATAGAACAGATATATTACATGGTCGAGTAACAAGTCAGAATTAAGAAACTTAATTGAAATCAAGTTCATTTTATTTAAGTGACGAGTGGCAACAGAAAGTTGATATCTACATAGTTTGTCGGTAACGAGGAAATAAAAGAAACAAAATTGGATGTGTAGTACTATACCTCTTTAATGTTTGCAGTTGTAAAGACTTGCCTAATCTTCTACCATTTATTATGAATCTTTAATACGTCACAAATATAACTCAATCCTAGAATAACTGTATATTTTAGAATGTGTTTTGTGTTACTAAATTATATCGGAAAAACCTTAAGTAAACAAACGTTGATTAACTCAAACGATTTCGCACGATGTCATTTGGGAAGACGAATTGGGATAAGCCTTTAAAACAATGAATAAGGAAACCAAACATGCGCAAAAACGCCAAACAATAACACATTTCCTCAAATGAAACAACACTCTTTCAAATCGAAAAACATTACTTCAAATGGATTTAGATATCTGATGAGAGCGGATCATCGCTTGAAACGCGTTATATAAAATTATAAAATGACAAAATAACAAAATAATAAATAAATGTTTTTAAAAACTTTTTGCAAATTTTGGTAGCCTTACTCCTTTACATATATACTTTTCTCTCGTTTGAACTGCACTATCCTCTGTTCTCTCTCTCTCTCTCTCTCTCTCTCTCTCTATATATATATATATATATATATATATATATATATATATATATATATAGTAACGGCCAAATATACGAAACTCATGATATTGACTCACGGGAATTACATAGAACTATTTTTGGATATTTTTTTTTTTTTTTCACTTTTTTATTATTATTTTTTTATATTTTTGTATATCTCTTTAAATCTCCTCCGGTTTAAATCTCAACTGTTACTTTTCACCCTCCCCCTTTTTTTCAAACCTTATTAAACCTTCCTTACACTAAATTTAAACGAACATACACAACACTCTAAGGAAATAACGCGTCCAAACGAGAGTGACACGTGGCTTCACATTCCGAAACAGATGGCAACAGAAGCTGAAGAGAGCCGGATAGCTAAGTCCTTCCGTGCTTGAAACCGACGGTAAGAGGGTTGTACAAATTTTTCTGTACTAAAATAAATAAATATATATATATATATATATATATATATATATATATATATATATATATATATATATATATATATATATATATATATATATGCAAACATTATTAAAAATAACAGAATCCGTCTGTTTAATTATACCTTTTTTTATTTTTTCAATTTTTCTGATGGTTAAAAAAGACCATAATTAATTAAAAATCCAACATTAATAAATAAATGTTCCATAAGTTTCACCGACGTTTTCGATTTTTCGTCGAATCATCATCAGGGGTCAAAAGCAAATCAACAAAAAAGCGGGAGAAAGAAGAGAATGTTTTCAAAGATGGTGCATAAACGCGTAGAGAACGTTTTCTCATGTTCCAGGAAAGACGTTAACGATTAAAATTCAGCGACACCGGAGTGGCATCACAGAACATAATTGCATTACGTTAAACATTTTAAAATGTTGCCAATGGTTTCATACGTGATGTTATTAATTGTAGGTTGTTGTTTTTTCATGTAGATAGCTTCCAGTATTTTTATTTTTATTTAAATTGGTTTCGGAATGTATCATTTTAGAATTTGTCTTAAATCAGAGTGAGGGCATTTGTGTTTTTATAGATGTAAGAAAATTTAGCTAGAGTTTACAAGGTGCATGGTGAGGCGGTGAAATAGGGTAGTGGGTGTAAAACCAATGTAGCTATTAGCTTTATTATTATCATGGGGGTTACATTCTCCCATATATATATAAACATCATTTTATAAAAAATAAAATAAAATAAATAAATAAATATTTATTAGCTCCCTTCGGTATTTTGAATCATGTCTAGGTAACTGTAAAATATTCTCGTTGTGAGTGACAAATCCCCCCTTAGTTTCGCATTTAATAGAAACTTACTACTTAAGTGAAGAATTCTGGGTAATGAAGCTTATCTTAGTATTGACTGAAACGATTTATAAATAAGTACTAAATATCTTCCACAATAACACGGAAGTATAACAATTATAATAGTTGCTTGAATGGATGGCTGAGTCTATGAAACTAGCTCTAAACTGTTGAACTTAAAAGAGTTTCGTATCCAAATGACCTAAATAGACATCTGAAGGCTAATTGATGTAACTTTAGTAAGTAAAAAAATTCCCTCAAGTGAATTAGAATTTTTATAAATAAATTATAGAACTTATTAACTATTTTAAGAAATATTACTGAATTAAAAATGTATAAATGTCCGCACAATTTTTAGGATGTACTAGCTTTGAACGAAAAATTCAAAATGGCGTTTTAGTGGGTTCTTCCACGTGTGAGTTAGCTCTTTTTCTTTGTTTTTTGTTTGATTTCACCCAAAAATGAACCATAGTATAGTGTAGTTTTCTTCAGGACACTTTAATCCAAGAACTTTTTATTCTTTGTGAATTTTTTCTGATGATTTTGTAATGTTGCAGAGACGATATTGACATAAAAACGTTGTTTGGCACAAGACAAATGAAACGGACCGTAAAAAATATATCTCACAGAAATGTTATGTTTATGAACTGTATTATATATATATATATATATATATATATATATATATATATATATATATATATATATATATATAGTTGAGTATATTCGTCCGAGGAAATTATTTCCCCGAACAGAAGTGTTTATATACCCTTACGAAGATTAAAATTGATATATAATGACACGAAACCTTATGTTTAGAATTCTTACTCCAATTGTGATCAAAATCCATTACATGATTTTAATTCTAGAAACTGTCTAAAATTTTAGGGTTTAAGTGTCTCAATATAAAATTGAAATTCAGGGAATCTTGCTAAATTGGTGTCTAATGAATATGGATAAAATTCAATACATATCTGGAAAATTTGAATTTTAAAATAGGAGGTTATGCCTCATTATGGTCTTCTAAATACCCAAAAGAAATTGAAATTTGGGGAATATTTATTAATTCATGTCTAATAATTATATTTAACTTTTACACAAATCAGAGGTATCTGAATTATCACGAATGGCTTCCACTCCTTTTGCATGAAACTAAATTAAATTTAATATAGCCCATATTAGCTTATTACGCTAAACAGCTGTGTTTAAAAACTCATAACAATCGTTAATTAGTGTACAACGAAATATATATAAACACACACATACCTAACGCTATATATATATATATGCAAAAACCCCGACTAGATGTTAAAATTTACAAAAAAATATTGTGCCTATGTTAATTTCCAAAATCTATAATGATTCGTTCATTAGTTTAGGTGATTATCCTATACATTATATATATATATATATATAGAGAGAGAGAGAGAGACAGACAGACAGACAGAGAGACAGAGAGACAGGCAGACAGACAGACAGACAGAGACAGAGACAGAGACAGAGACAGAGAGAGACAGAGACAGAGACAGAGAGAGAAAAAAGAGAGATTGAAACAAATTCCGACGACAACACAGTCTCTTATCAAGCAAATTGGTTTAATTCAGAAATTACAACTGTTTCGTCATCGTTACACAATCAACATATTGGTAATCACACTACCTGAATTTTGTAGAGACGATGATTAATCAGAAATGTAGAAAAACAACTTACTGTTGTACATTTTTAACAAAAATATCCATATGTTTAAATATACGTTTTAAAAAAATCCATAGTCCGCCATCTTTGATTAAATAAAAAAGTCCGCCTCATTTTGGATTGAATATTTATTAAAGCAACACACACTGAGTTATCTTTTCTTTCAAAAATCACAAAAATGATAAAGACTCAGTATTGAAACTTTAAAAAGATAAAACAAAATTTGGATCAAAAGAAAAAATTGACCGTTTTGTAATTGGTTTATATTCTGAATATGTCTCAAAAGTAAGCCAACCTACTTTGGAAATAGATTAGGAGAAAAATAATTTAGTCAAAGAGATGATTAACTAATGAATAAAAATTAATAATAGAGAGTTCAATTATGTAAAACGAACCATTAGATGGTATATAATTTACAGAATTAACTAAATTCTTTAATCCTTGGTAATAGTAACAGCTGTAGATTGGTAATAACATCAAAGAAACTTTAAAATAAACACTTATATAAGGAATTACAATAAAATATAATAGAACTAAAGGTATAAAATAGACAGTACAATGATGGTTAAACCAATTTTAACTGAGAGATACTTTTTTATTAGTAACAAAATATGTACAGTTACTTGACATTAATAACTCGCTTTTATATGAACAAATATGGAACTGAAATAAAATAGAATTAAAAATACGAGGGAGTGCAACGATATAAAATAAATTTTTAACTCAAATATATTTTAAGAACATTTTAATCTATAGTAGTAACTATATATGTAGGCCAGGGATACAATTCGTTAATTATTAGCGTTTAAATGAACACAAATATACAGAATACATATATATATATATATATATATATATATATATATATATATATATATATATATATATATATATATATATATATATATATATATATATATATATACCAAAAATACGTCCTATAAAGTTATGGACGACTAATAATACAATTTGTTGCATCTTAATCACATAGGAAGTGACAGAATCCAAATTGAAGTAAACAAAAAGCAACGAATGCTATAAAAACAATTATAAAAAACAATTATATATATATATATGTATATATATATATAAATATATATATATATATATATATAATGTAAAAGGTATTTTTAAAGCATCTTTTAAGAAATTTAAATTTGAAATTAGACAAAATGCTTTTGAAACCACGTATAAGATGCAAATATTTTTTTTTCGGATAAAAAACCTTCATCAGAGATCGAAAGTGTTTCATAACGAATGTATTACTTTTTTATATAATTAGTAGGGTCCTTTCGTCATGATGTAATCGAAGTGTCCGTTCGTTGTTATTAAAGCGATTTTAGAAACAACTCTGTTTATATAGAACTTTAAAAGCACGTGGCTATTCGTAGTGTATTTAAAATAGAAAAAAGTTGTATATATATATATATATATATATATATATATATATATATATATATATATATATATATATATATATATATATATATTAGACGTTGGGTCGCAACCACTACGACTCTTTATTTTACTTTGATTTCATTTAAAAATTCATAAAATGTCTTTTAAGAATTTTCTTTTGCATAACTGAAAACAATAAGTTTATTTACTTCTACATAATAATCATCATTATTATTTTTATTATTATTTTCATCATTAATTCTATTTTTATTATCAGTGTTATTTTCGTTGTAATTTTTATTATTATATAGAGGTATGATCATTCTTTATTCTCATATAGAAGTAAATAGACTTATTATTTTGTTATTTAATTCATATACGTGTGTTTGGTGTGTAAAGAAACGCGTACGTAAATTAGATGACGACGTTAACAAAATAGACTCATTCATTTACTAAATGCTCACAGAGACGTTGAAATATTGGAGAGTAGTTAAATCAAGATCAGATGAGAAGAGGGCGAGACAAATACAAGTACATAAATAACTTAGAGCGAGAGAGATGGGTGAATTGTTCAATTAATTATAAATTACAGCTAATTAGATCAATCAAAATAGATTTTTCAAACATAACTCAATCCTAGAACTAAGGTGTATTTTAGAATGTATTTTATGTTACTAAATTATATCGGAAAAAAACTTAAGTAAACAAACGTTGATTAACTCAAAAGATTTCGCACGATGTAATTTGGGAAGACGAATTGGGATAAGTAGGGGCGGGCAACCTTTTCAGAGTGAGGGCCAGATGATACTTTTGGAAGGAGATCGCGGGCCGGAGTGAAAAACGAAATCTCAGAATTACTATATTTTGTTTACATGAATAAATTGTACAAAAATTGCATTGAACACTCTACAAATCTGATTTCTTTTTTCTCAAGAGACTTCTGTATGTGATGTTATAAAAGGCGCCGACGAAGAGCCATTTTTGAATCATAAAAAAATAATGACGGGGAAGTAGCAAGTTGATCCAGCATTCGTTTTGACACACCTCACATATGATCTATGTTTCATGCCCTTTCCTCGTCTCGCGTTTCTTCTTTGCCTGCCTCTCTCTTTCTCTTTTTCTATTTTTATCTCTTAATAGTTAAAGAAAAATGAAATATACATGCATCATCGCTCGCTGATATTCATACATTTTTATCTCACTGTAAATCTTAATTGAAACCTACTTTTACGTCTATGTCACAAAATGATATGAGTTTTACTGGGAAGTCCGCGGGCCGGATTGTAATAATAAAGCATAGCAGGGTGGCGGGCCGGACTCTCAAATTTCGCGGGCCGGATGTGGCCCGCGGGTCGGAGGTTGCCCGCCCCTGCTTTAAAACAATGAATAAGGAAACTATACATTATTTAACCTTTAGCCCTTTTCCATTTGTGCAATTTGTAAGTTTTAAAGGTCGAACTATTTGTAACATTTGTTTTAAATGAATTAGCAGTCTGTTATGAAATAGTCAAGTGTTTAAACCTGAATGAGGCTGTTTGATAAACATAAAACTACCAATGATGATTTGTTTGATACGATTGTGTTTCCTCTGGTTCTTTCTTTCATTCAACCGACCGGTTAAGAGGGATTTTAGAAAAAAACATGTACGCATTTTGAATAATTCGCAAAGTGCCCCCCACTTTGAGAATAATAAACAAAATGCGTACACCCGGCTTAATCTCCAATCAGAAGTATAGCGCAATCTACATCTTAAATCATTTAATTCTGATTGTTGACCGACACTTTTACTCACGTGAAAATGAAATCATCAAATATTTCTCACATTTGACATGAAATACCTTGACAAAACTAACGACTTTCGGCTGTTTAGAGCCACGAAAAGATCGACTTTATTGTCTTTAAATAAGCAAATAGCGTTTGGTTTTAATCGACGAGGCGTCATAATTTGTCTTTGGAACAATTCGGTTTAAAATGGGTAAAGTCAGAATCATTTACTTTAGTGACATCAAATTAATCACGGATCACCATCTTTGCTAATCGGACGATCTCATTTTTGTAATGTGTGCGTATTATTATATGGATCAATTTTTATACAACTTAACATTTCTTTCTCTCTATTTTACAATATTTAATCATGTTTTTGCTGAGAACTTTAATTGATTTTGTTTATTTATTTTTTTTTTTGTTTCATGGATGTTTTTTTTTAAGCTTGTAAGTCCTTAAAGCTGTTCTTTAGTGATTGTTCATATATTGTTGTTCCTTCTTGGCATGGGGTTGTAGAATTAAAGATAAAGTCCCATTCTAACATGTTATATTATACTTTATTTGGTCATCTTCGTTAAACATGTAATAATAGACAAGGTGTTAATAATAAGGAGGTTGTTAGAAATCGATGAGTCTGGACGAGGGAAATGGTATTGAGGGTCAATAATTGGGGAAGGTTAATCAAAAGTCTGTTCGTATGTAGATAGGAATAAGAGATAGTTTGTAAGTCTAGCATATTGTTATTGTTTGGAAGTAAGTATTATGTCGAGATTGCATTGAGAGTAAGTCCACGTGCGGACAGGTCGGCATCTTGGAGAGTGAAGCCTTCGCGTCGACGCCGATAGCCCGTGACTAAAGGCGGACCTATTTTGCGCGCCATGAGAGGATTTTGGTAGTTGAACTGAGCGACAGTGGTGAGTTAAGCGGCTGGGCCTTCTCACGGCTAAAGGTGCGATCAGTACCGGTGAATTCCCTTGAATAATCTTGGGGGAACAGTGTTCTACTCGCTAGAGATTGTTTCTGATTGGTTAAATCCCAATCGAAATTAAGTGTTTTCTCCGATCTGCGTTAAGCGTACATATCAAGCAGATATTTCAGACATCGTAAATGGCGGCTGCTTTTTTTTTTTTTTTTTTTTTTTTTTTTTTTTTTTTTTGTTGTTGTTGTTGTTGTTGTTGTTGTTGTTGTTGTTGTTGTTGTAGTAGTAGTAGTAGTAGTAGTAGTAGTAGTAGTAGTGACTACTATTGGTCAGGGTGGCAGGACTTTCGAACCACATCATAGCGTATTTTTTCATTTTAGTTATAAAAACAATGGTGAGTATAATTATTTACCCATGAAAATATTGCATCTTCTATGCTTATATTACTTACATTATCAAGGTAGCGGGACTTTTGAGCCACGCCATAGCGTATTTTTATTTATTTTAGTTATAAAAAACAATGGTGAGTATAATTATTTACCCATGAAAATATTGCATCTTCTATGCTTATATTACTTACATTATCAAGGTAGCGGGACTTTTGAGCCACACCATAGCGTATTTTTATTTATTTTAGTTATAAAAAACAATGGTGAGTATAATTATTTACCCATGGAAATGTTGCATCTTCTATGCTTATATTTTCATTAATGGAATACATTATCAAGGGATTGCTTCCCTGCAGACTACTACATGGTCGTCTTTAAATCTAAAGAGTAGAAAGTAGACATTGAGTTTACTTTGGGTAGCCTTGTAACTCTCGCTTCCTTTATTTTGTCTTTTAGTCCTCACATTCCATGAGCGATTTTTCTGACAAAAGGGGAAGAATTGCTGTTTTCTGAGTCGGAAACTATCGATACACACCTTATCGTTGGTTAGTTTTTTTTACATTAAAGTAGTATTATTTTAGCTCCTTACATCAAGTCGCTTCATTCCTTGTCTGGAGCGATTTCCATAAAAAAAAACTATCATAAAGCATTCTCATAAACTAATCAAATTGTGTTCATTCCATTCAGCAGTTTAAATACTCTCATAATATTCTTCATCATTCAACTGGTAATGCATAAATCTCATAAACATTTATTTTCGAGTGGTTTTTTGGCTTTTATAAGCGGCAACTCATTAAAAAATCTTAAAAATAAAAAAAAATAAAAACGGGATTTGGGGGGTTTAAACGAAATTCCCTTTTTTTAATCATAAGAATTCTATATCGCTACATGGAGTATCAGGATTTGATAGGTGACTAGGTGGGTCTTGGCCACAAACGTTGGGAACCACTTATCTAGAGCGTCCCAACTGTATCATTGGCGACGGGGGTGATAAAATGACTATTGAGCGATTGGCTCGGTAACCTTGGTACCAATAAGCGTTTGCTGGACGTTAATTTATATAAAACGGTACATAAAAACGGTAGATCGAGTCTACTAATCTTCAGGCTCCATCTGGAATAAATGCTGTCTAATCTTGAGAAGCTTGAAGTTGGAACAGCGACTTAGTTAACATGAATGTAATTAGCATCGCTTCAAGGCGGATTCATCTATCAAAGACCTGGAAAATGAAGGTTAGCAATCTACTTCGAATCGGTGGTCCCAAACAAGAAAGACGTTACACTCCTTGACCACACTTGAATTAGATTTAAGACAAAAAAGGAATGAAAAGAGTTAAAGGTTATCGAGTGCACGTGTCTTATCCTTAGAGTTATTGTTTTTTGTTGTTGTTGTTGTTGTTGTTGTTGTTGTTAACAAATGCTGGCTTCTCCCAATCTGAGAAAAACAAATTGCCCTGTCAAAAGAAGTTAATTGCGATTACGCTCGTTTATAAACAGCGACCTTCCAAGCCCCGTCAATCCCCTCCACCCCACCCCAAGACTTAATGGCCTGTCTCGGACGGTGTGAGCCTGCTTTCAGCGGAGGCTGCCACTACGACAAGAGAAAGAGGTAAACAATGATTTAACCTTTGACAATTCTGCTCGACTGAGCCGGGTAACTCCACGAACAAACGGCACCCCTATTGGGTAAGCAAGACTGGCCGTAGGGCCGAGCAGTTGCCACTTATCATGTCCGCGACAGGCAAATAACGTTGTTCAACACCTGATAAGATCCCTCCAAAAGCAATTAATGACATTCGTAGTATTATTGGTAGTAGTAGTAGTAGTATGCGTGTTCGGGGTCGTATGATGACGAGCAGGGGGGTGAGAAGAAAATGGTTAATGTTGACGCAGATAAGGATAGAGAATAGGCGCACTCGGCGTAATAAACACGGCAATATTATATACATATTATTTACATGCTTATGTACGTACTTATTTATCTGCTTACGGATAACTGGCATTCTCCTGTCTTAAAAGACAATGGATACGATCATTTTTTTTACTAATGAGTCACCACTTAATCAAAGCCAAAAGCCACTCGAGGATAAGTATTAATGAAATAGATAGATTGGCATTTGAATGATGAAGAATATTATGAGAGGATTGAAAATTATAAATTGAATGAAAAATATGTGATTACTTATTAGCACAGTTTGTTACAAGTATTTGTTGATATTGAATTTGAAGACGACCATGTTGCCGTCTGCGGGGAAGCATTTCCGTAGTGATGTATTCCACAAATGGAAAGTTTTTAAAAATAAACTCTGTTCGTGAATGAAAGTGCTCTGGCAAGAGAACGGTTCAGCTGTCGCTAAATGCTGAAAGAAAAAGTACAGAAGACAGAGATAAAGGATAATATGTATTAATATTATTAAGTTAAACAGCAACACAGACAAGTTTTAGTAAAATTAATTGTATTTGCGGCAAATAAGAAGCCAAGCTATAAATAAAAAGAGTCCTTTTTAACGTCCGTTTATAGACGGCCCCCTGGATTGTTCATATTCAATGAAATCGAATTCAAATTAAAAAGAAAATAATTTACGTGTTGACTGGACTACAATCCGATTCACAAGAAGACGAACAAAGTAATTTTTACATCCTGCTCGTCAAAATTGTGTGTGTGTTTATTGGCCAAGGAGAATCGCCTAGGACAATCAAATTGGTATATTTCATAAATCAAGGGAGCTAATTCATCGTCATAATGAACACACAAAGATAACTGTTTAGGAGAAAAGAGAAGATCACTTTTTTTATAGAATATTCTGTTTGATTTGGGCACACGGAAGAAGAAAATAAAGTTATTTGCAGTTGTGGTAGGAAGACGCGTTCTTGCTGTGAATGTATTATAAAGAGGAACCATAAAAAGGAGCTCGGTCGAGCACTTTCTATGGAAATAACGATAAAGTGAAGAAAGACTAGACATGTCTCTTTTTTAAGAGATCTTTCCCCACTAGATTGCGACGTCGATTTTGAATTCTGCAAAGTAAGAAATAGTGCCACAAGCGGCACCTCCCCAGATGTGTCAGAAATACTCCATCTTAGGACGTAGCTGACTCATATAGACAGAGAATTGCAGGGTATCCTCACGGTGATGAGTGTACGAAAAGTTTTGCAATCTCCAACCGCATACCTCTTGATCGACATTGCTTAAATCAAATGTCAAAGAAAAATCCCAGATGACCGGAAACAATTCTGTGTTTGTTTTAGATGAGCGAAGTAAATCAATTTTGAGCCGGGTCAGTACTTAGGTGGGTGACTGTTTGGGAATACATGGTACAGTAACTTTTAGAAGTGGAAGGACCTTTCCAACTGTGGAACACGTTACAACAAGATTTCTTCCCTGCAGGCTACTACATGTTCGTCTTGACATCCAATGTCAAAAAATACTTGCCATAAACCGTTCTCATAAGTAATCAAAGTGTGTTCATTCTCTTCATCATTTTCAGTCTTCGCATAATATGACAATGCATTAATCGCATTAACTCTCATCACTGAGTAGCTTTTAGCCTTCATAAGTGGTGACTCATTAATATTGTTTTTTCTTAAACATGCCAATTGAATGTGTGCGTATTCGTTTGCTTTTGCATTGATCGTGACGTTCTCTCAAGCCGATCCTTTTTTATCGGCTTTGCAAGGAGGCGCTGAACTCGACAAATCGTCAACCGAAGCCATAAAAGATGTCATCTCCCAACGATTTTTATGGGTTAGTTTTTTTTATATATACATTTGGCAGACTACGTTTTCTTTATAAGGGATGATCTTATCGTTTGCATTGGCCAAGTTTTAGAGTTCCCCGTTCGAAATGCTGAGCTTATTATAGAGGCCTCCTCGTACTTCAATAAGAGACGCTGTCCGTAAGTGTAAAATGGCAAATTGAATGGACACATTTAGATGCGTCCAACGATCTCCGTTAGCGGCATTGTCTGTTGATTTATCTGCACACGCCCCAGTTTAAAATATAATTTTTGTCGGTCTCGACCCTTAAGTTTCAAATGAAACTTTTGGTCTGTCACGCTTAAGTTTGAAATAGCATTTTAGATACACACAGAGAAGCTATGTACGTTAGTCTGTCTATCACGCCTAAGTTCAAAATAGTGTTTTTATTACCAAATACACATTCTATTTTAGTTACGTCCAACCATCTATATCAGTCGGTGTGTCACGTTTAAGTTTGTAAAAGCATTTTCGTCGGTCTGTCACGCTGAAGTTTCAAATAGTGTGTTCGTCTGTTATGCTTAAATTTGAAATAGCATTTTTGTCGGTCTGTCACGCGGAAGTTCGTATAAACATTCTGGCTGGTATGTAATGCTATAGTTTTAAATAGCATTTTCATCGCTAACCGCGCAGATTGAATGGGTGCATCTTAAGAATGAATGCGTTCGTGTTTTTTGTGTGTAGTTGTTCACTTTATCTTAGACATGGCCATTAGCTTTCCAAAGCTTACTAGGTAATGTCTAACATGAGTCAAACACCTTGCGAATCATCTTATCGGTAAAACGAGGATCATAAACGACACGCACAATCTGAAGCCAGAACGACATTAATGGCGGCAAATGAAAATATCATTAAAACATTGCAACACAGGCATGAGTAATTCTGTTGAATGGTTATAGAACAAAAGCTCATCGGATAAAAGTTGAAAAACTGATATAATCTGAGCACAGTCAAAAATAAATCAAACAAAAACAGGATTATTAATCAAAGAAACGTTCTTTAATAATTGAAGAGTTTGAATACAAAACGCGATAAATCCAGTTTCTTCAAAGTGAGACATTAGACCTCACAAAGACGAATATTTCAAATCTAAAACTCTAAAAGTTTACTTGAATTTAGAGCAAGATTATTAGCCAAATATCACATTACTTTAATAAAATGACATTGGATTTGAAGATGATCATGTTTTAGTCTGCTGAGAAGCAGTCCCGTTTTAATGTGCTCCACTAATGGGAAGTTCTTGGAAATAAACTCTGTTCATGGATATTCCGTTTTATTTGGGCACATAGAACAAGAAAAGAAAGTTATTTACAGTTGTGGTAGGAAGCCGCGTTCTTGCTGTGAATGTATTACAATGAGGAACCAGAAAAAGGAGCTCGGTCGAGCACCTTCTATGGAAATAACGATAGAGTAGAAAAAGACTAGCAATGTGTCTTTTTTTTAGAAATAGTTTGTAGATAACAGAAGAGATCTCCCTCCACTAGATGGCGAAATCGATGTTGTACTCTGTCAAGGCAAGAAGGGATGCTCCAAGCGGCACCTCCCCAGAAGTGTCAGAAATACTCAATTTTATGACGCATCTGACACATATAGGCAGAGGAGTGCAGGGTGTCTCAACTATGACGAGTGCACGAAAAGTTTTACAATCTCCAACCGCATATCTCTTCACTCAGCATTGCTTGAATCAACTGATGAAACGCAACAATTTCCCCAGCGATAATTTAACAATTTTCAAAATGGCTTTTACCGCGTTTTGCATTCAAACTCTTCAATTATAAACAAGAACGTTAGTCAGTCGTGAGACTGCATACACCCCTTTCTGACAACGTAAGGACTTCTCTCTGTCGTACTTCTCCATATTGTATGAAGTATTCCCAAAGTTATGCCATGGAAACGTTGATAACTCAAAAACAATTTTTCTTATCAAGCTGAATTGCGCATGGTTATTACTGTTATCAAAGAGCATCAGATCCATAGAAAAAAATAATATTATATGAAAAATTACTAACGTAATTCTATGATTTTATATGAATATTAGTGTGAATACTGACGGAGCATAATATTTTCCGTCATTTTTCCGTCATTATTAACCATTTTTCGCAAGTGTCTACGATTATTTCATCGCTCTTAAGAAAAACGAGCGACAAAAAAATAGGAAAGAAAGAAAGCAAAAGGACAAATCAAGACTTTTTTTCGCTCTATTTTATCTGGTCAATCAGAAAAAATATAAATGTTATTAAATTAGTATTCGATGATTTAGATGTCAGTATGAGGATATCTGACTGTAAGAGTAAGAACTCCTCCTCTTTCCTTTATTTATGACTAATAAAAAAAAACAGTCAAACCTCTACATACGAATTTAATTCGTTAATTATATCATAATTAATTATATTTTACTTGATTATATTTTAATCTTATTGCATTTTATTATATTTTAATTAAATGTATTGTAATTAATTATATTATAATTATTATTAATGTTTGGTGTTATTTGTTTGTGATTTTAATGTCCTATTTTCCTATATATATGCAGTTGTTTTATCGCTATTAACAGTCATTAATTAAAGTGATTTAATTATTATAAAAGATAAATTTCTAAAACCTTTCTTAAAATATTTGTTGATTAATTTCAAGGGAGGTAATTTAAATTAAACTAACATCGCTAGCTGGAAAGAAACACATACTGACGAGACATAAGTCAGAACAGTTCATAGATAAGGGAAAGGGTGACCGCTTGCTTTCTTGCTTGCTTTCTCTCTCTCCCTCACACACACGCACCATCGCTCAGGCGAATTGATGTTTCTTTCTTTTTTTATTTCTTTACAGTCTTATTTACAACGATGAATAAATTTGTATCAAAGTTACCAAAATGTTAATGTTTTTCTATTTATATGAATAAATGCGAAAGTTTTTGTTGTGTGTTTACAAGAAACTGATGAATGAAATGTTTATTATTTAACACTTTCGTTTTAAGTATTTCAAGTAGCGAACTTTTCGCAGCGATAGTGAGTTAGCTACGCCAGCTAAAAGTCATAAGAATTGTTCTTTCTAAACTATTTTTTAAAGCTAACTTATGTTTTTTTTTAACTTTTAAGCAATAAAATATAAAAGCAAGTTACTGATTTTGCTTGTTCTGGGCTTCCATATATTTTTCTACCCGTATGTTATTTATAAACTTCCTTTTCCATTCAAAGGAAAGAGCATTGTTTGGCAAAATTAGCCACGTTTTCAGTGAATAAAGTCACTTGGGAAACCCATAAATTATATTAAACATAAATTTCAGGAGAGTAGAACGTGGGCCTTAGGTTTACTTTTGGCAGCCCTGTAACTCTCGCTTCCCTTATTTTGTCCTTTAGTCCTCACATTCCATGAGCGAAGTTTCTGACAAAGGGGAAAGAATGGCTGTTTTCTGGGTCGAAATATACCCATCTAACATTTATCGTTGGCTGGTTTTGATCATGAAGTATTTTTTTTAGCTCCTTACACGAAGTGGCTGCATGCCTTGTCTGGAGCGATTTCCATAAAAATTAAAAATTAAAGAAATGTGCCCACCCGCTACACTAAATAAGTGGCCGCTGTGATTTCGGAAAGTCGACTTCGACGATAGAACACCTTGCTACTTCACGGCGTGTTGCCTCTTGACCCATCCGAATCAACTGTAATTCAGAACTCAATGTCTAGAATAGAATTTTGATTGGCATTAAGTAAGTTACGCCCACAAGACGATAAAGGACCGTATCAAGACACACCCGACTCGGCCAATCGCTCCTACCCCCGCTAACCGGTGCCCGGTCAGCTGGGGACACCTGAACAAACATCTCACCTGCCATGGCATAAAGTTTGCAAAGAAATCCAGAAGAATAGAAAGTTGTTTTTGGAATATTATCATGGAAATTGATATTCATCGCCAGAAAAGACCACCAACGCTGAAATCTTCAAAACTAGCGATCGGGAATGGTGCACACAAGTAAACATGTGTCATACTACGTCGAAATAATTCAATCAAATAACTGTAACACAACGTCGCCTCCTTGTTATATAATGATCTCATGAGTACTATGTTATATAGCCATTCATGAGTACTATGTTATATAGCCATTCATGAGTACTATGTTATATAGTCATCTCATGAGTACTATGTTATATAGCCATTCATGAGTACTATGTTATATAGCCATCTCATGAGTACTATGTTATATAGCCATCTCATGAGTACTATGTTATATAGCCATTCATGAGTACTATGTTATATAGCCATCTCATGAGTACTATGTTATATAGCCATCTCATGAGTACTATGGTTATCTAATGAGTACAATGTTATATTGTATTCTTATTAGTGGTGGGACGATTATCGGAATCAGAATCGGGAATCGGAAAAATAGGGAGTTTTGTGGGTATCGGAATTGGTATCGGAATCAGAAAAATTTGAGCCCAATTTCCGATTCCAAAAACAATTCTTTTAATTTTTTTTTTAGACTTAATTATCTATTGCTGGTACTTATGGAAAAAATAAATATTTATCGATTTTAAACTACCAGTAGAACTAAACTCTATAGATCATAATAACAAATTTAGGTAAAATGGCACGTTAAAAATGGCAAAGGTAAACATACCACTGGTAGATACATAGAAGAAATGGCACAAGTGAATAATATAGATTAAAATCTCACAATGACTTTAGAAAAATCTTAGATGCAATGCATTGAAGGAAAACATTCAGAAATTTGTTGAATTAAAAACAAATTATATCTAAATTTAAAAGCTAAATACCCTCCCCCCCCCCAAAAAAAAAATGAGATTCTACTTTTTGTAGGCAATTACGTGTGTGTACCCTGAAAACCCTGGAGGAAGAAAATTCTATTATTTTAGAATGTAGAATAGTGGATCAATTGCGCATATAAATTTAATGCAAAATGATCACCCATTTCTAGATCACTGACTGACCAAATAGCGTTTTAACGGCATGTAATCAGATTTTTTTGTTAAGGGTGATAAATAATGTGTGTTGGGGGGGGGGGGCGCGGGATAAAAAACTCTCTATAAATCCTACCACTAACTATGAATCCAGGTGGAAACATCTCCCCCACCCCACCGCAAAAAAAACAATAACCGTCCCTTAACCTTACCACAAAACCTAATTTCGGGTGGAAAAAGAAAATCGCCCTCCTCAAAAAAAAAAAAAAACATGTTTGCATCTAAGATTTAGCACGACAACAAAAAGGAAACTTTAATGCTTTGGATTCAATATTGAATGTTTGGGGTGGACTTATCCGCTATTTAAAAATAGCGGATAAGTCCACCCATAAGTTTTTAAACATAGCAGAGGGAACCTATCTCCCCATAATCGATGTTATTTGTTTGAAAACAACAGAGTAAATACTTATTTTTAAATATTTATTTGAAAATATGAATGGGGGCGGGCTTTGCTCCTATTTACAACTATAAGGGAAGGGGCCAAGAAAATTAGATAAATCTAATAATAATATTAAAAATATTTATTCTGAAATATGGGGGGCTTAGCCCCTATTTAAAACTACAGGGGAAAGTGCCTAACGCCCCCCCCCAAAAAAAAAAAACTTATGGAAATAGATGTTATTTGCTCGAAACAAAAGACTAAATACTTGTATTATTTGGATTAGTCTGAAAACTGTTCTCATCTTGGATGTTATTCTTACAACGTTTCAGCCGATGTAACATCCTACCTTCTTCAGGTGCGTTTTGTCGAACTCGGGGATCTTTATGTTAAACTTTATTCTTATTTATTCACGTGTGCCATTTTTCGATAGCATTTATACCTGTGCCATTTTACCATGCGCTGTTATTATTCTAACATCAAAATACGATGTAGATTTAGTTTACTCATGTCAATTAATGAAACTTTGCGTAAATCTGCGAGGTAACCTTTAAAAGTTACATTTACAAGGGTCCGAAAAATGGTAAAAATTAAATAAAACTTTTTTGTCAAGAAAAGCTATTGACAAACATTATTTACAATTAAATTATATAAGATAATTAGATATAAAAAAATGTTTTTAATATTTTTTAATTCATTTATTTTATGCCGTTGGGCTTTTGTCCGTCAATTAAATTATATGGTGGGTTGGGTTTTTTTTTCGGTAGGCTTTTGTCCGGTCTCCCAGCATTGGCAGACATTAAAACGTTAAAAAGATGTGCAAAAGATGTGAAAAAAAAATGTTTGAACATTTTTGGGGGTGTGGAGTTTAATTAGGTATATATAAATTAGTGATTTACAGATTGTTACGTCCCTGTGTAAAAAATCCACAGTTTGGTGTCAGTTCTTCTTTGTTGTTTTTTTAGTTTCCATGTCTGTGAACGAGTTGGAAAAAGAAATTTCAAAAGATATCAAACTTACAACGCTCTTTTAATTATACACAACAAACTTTTAAATTATTTTTATACCAAAAAAAAAACAAGCTTCAACAGAATTTCTACTCGCTATTTACTTGCCCCCGCACGAGAGTAGAGTTAGACACAGAAATCCAGCTCAACAAAAAGAGGTATTCTGGATCATGAGAAAAAAAAATTGCCTCAGTCTAGAAGGATTTCTCCTTTACTGGCGGAGGACAGAAAAGATGCAGTGTGGTATCAAACAGGTGTCAATTAGTAGGCATAAAACTTCAATTTTATATACGTTCAAAAATAAATTAGAATTGTGTATTAGGACAAACAAAACGTTTTATGTTATTGTGTGAAAATAATATTTCAAATTTTAGAGCAAACAAGCAAGTATTTGTGTTTTATTTACGATTTCCCGAGTGAGATTTGGAATTTGAGTCTAAATAAGTTTTATATAGTATGACCTTCAAATCACGAGCAGACTTTCACCTTGAAAGCCACATAAACAAACCCATCAGTATCCTTTTTTAAATACCAAACAATTACTAGATCAAAGATAAAATAATTTAAGACAAAAATAACTATCGTCGCAGTGTTGTCTATCTGCTTAGCACAGACCGCTGTGACGTCAACAGAAACACGGGACTCAATGGAATGATCTTTTCTTTCCAAGTTTCACAGTTTGAGCATCTCTGGTGCATTTTATCTAAAAGCACAAGGGAATTCTTAGAGAGAATGATGTTCAAACACATTTCTATTGTTAACACTTTAACCACTTTATCCAGAATTTCAAAGTAAAGCTTCCCAGTGAGTGACTTTGTGTATTTGTAGTATTTTTACACGTATATTTCTTCTTTATTAATTTATAAAATAAAAGTAGAATAAAATTAGAATTGTATTTACAGTTTCACTGTAAATCATTTGCATGATTCAATTACAATCCTTCAATTCATAATTACCGAATTCGGTTTTATCATATCTTGTCAAAATTACAAAACTTTTCGGACACCGCAAATGTTAAGATTATAAAGAAAAATTGATAAACTTACGTGTTTAATATTTTGATGAGGAGAAGAAGTCAGTTTGATATGTAAGTTTGATGTAAATATGTGGAATGAGGTGGCATTCTCTCGTGAAACTAACTTGACCCACACCGTGACCCTATAAAAATTATAAACACAATTTTTTTTTTCAAAAAAAACTTTTAAAAAAAACTTTTGTTTTTATAATCTTAAAAGTAGTTGCTTAACCGAGTGTGCCATGAAAACACGTAATGTGCGTAGGTGATTTTAAGCGTAACAGTTGTTTAAAAGTGTATATCCATGTAAAATTCACACCCTTAACATTTCAGAATTATCACGTGGAAGTAAGTGGTTTTCATTTTAATTGTATTTAGCATAATTTAACTTAGTTACGAACGTACGCAATTACATTTTTATTAACCGAATAAATGTGACAGTTCAATTTAACTTTTGAGACATATATTTCAATATTTTCTTAGAAGGTATGACACAGAATGTTGGGATTAGATGTGTCCTGAATGTGGTTACGTCACCTCTAAAAGTCGTTTGTTAGAAATGAACCTCCAAGCGGTACACTTTGTAATCTTTGAAGAGAAAAGAAAGAAAAAAGGGGACAGTTTTCTGTCGCTTTTTTACTTCCTTTCTCTTTGCAGTATTTTCATTCTTTAAATATGTTACTTATTTCATGATAAATGCCAGTAAGGGTATGCGAGCACAACAGGGCTATGTATTTTACTGGTAGGAACTTTTCTTCAGCGCACCTCACACACTTTATCCACCCATGCATAGAGATTTATACTGTAGTGATGTGATAATGAAATGGTTTGGGTGATATGTAGTCATACCCTTAATTAATGACAATAAAAGTGTAAAAATTTGGGAATTTCCTTGCTTTTGTACATTTAGTGTATATGAATTTCCATCTTAACCCTATTAAGGGCATATGATTTAAGTATACTGGCATTTCTCATGGAATGTCACTACTTTTGTAAAGGCTATGCCTAACAAAAATCAGCTGAATCCATCAAATAGTTGGCACATACGTAGGTACACACAGATAACATGATTTCATGATTCAACTTTCTGGATCTCTGGGTTGCCTTGACTAATGATGCTGAAATTCTACACACTTATAGAACCTATTAAATAAAAATGTTGTGCAAAGTTTTAACTAATTTGGTTTATTGGTTTTTGAGTTATGATTGATCAAAGAAATGAAATTTCCAGCATAGGCCGTTTTCGAAGTTTATTAAGGGATAGAGCGCTCTCGCGCCTCCCTTGATTAAAAACGATTTTCCAAAAAGTTCCTAGTCAACTATGTAACATTTTGTCAACTTACGACGAACTACTGCTAATCGGCTTTGTTTTAAGAGAGAAATAAATTTTTAGTCGCCTCACTATTTTCAATCAATTACGGGGGAAACATTTGAGAAAAAATTGTTAGAAAGGCTTAGCCGTGTAATGTACGCCTTCCAAGAAGTGTATTTTACTTTTGCGAAAATATATGCACACATTACACGAGGTTTTAAAACTACTAGAAAACAGAATCTGTAATTGCATCGGAATCGGGGGAAGTATTGGAATCGTCCCACCATTACTTCTAATATGAACTGTGTTATATAGTTTCTAATGAGTATTATGGTATATAGTCATCTAACGAATAATACAATATATATTCTAATGAGTAGAACGTTATATAGTCATTTAATGAGTAGTATGTTATATAGATATCGAATATCGTAATCTAATAAGAGCAATGTTATATTGTCATCTAATGAGTGCAAAGCTATATAGATATTTAACGTATACTATCTTACATTGTTATCTAATGATTATAAAGGTTTATATTCATCTAATGAGTACTATGGGCTATAATGAGTATTGTTATATCGTTAGCATGAGAATGATAACTTAGCAGAAGTGACGTGGGCGACGGATGTGAGGAGAAATCAGTTAGTTTGGATTGAACAAGCGACGCGAAAAACATGTTTGAGATTCCTTAAAATTGGTTGGAACAAAATGCTTTCCTCTTTCTCCTATCCCGCTTTCTTCTGTCCTCTCTCCTTCTCTCTCTCTCTCTCTCTCTCTCTCTCTCTCTTATGCCTTATTGTTTCACAGTAAATAGGAACTTATCAAAATAAGCCCATCTTCTTCCATTAAGAATGTGTTTTTTTATTGATGATAAATCATCTAGTTTCTGTGTCTACATTTGATTCCAGATGGTCCACCGTCAGGTAAGATCACTACGAGACGCGTGAACATCGAAGTGCCGCGTAAGAGCATGTACTATTTTGATTGCTGATTGAGGTTTCCATTGCTAGGCGGGTCATTATTAAAAAATGCTACCATTTTCACAGTATTCTGAGGGGGATATAATTGTTTTTAAGTTGAAGAGAAATACATTTTCTGCTGTTAAGAACAAAGTCTAAGTTTTAAAAATAAACTGAAGAGTTAGAATTAATTTTTTTGTAGGAAGAAAGCTATCGATTACTATATTTAAGAATTCTACTAACTTTAGTTCTTTGTCCAGAAAAGACCTCCAAGGAACTCCAGTACTTACGGAGATTCCTGAGTCTTAATGTACGTAGCACTCAAACGCTTAGCAAAGATGACAAACTTCTTTTGCAAACAAATTACTGTGTATTTTTCTGTATTGCCTAGAAAAAAAGCAATGTTTTCAATTGCTTTTTTGTTTTGTTTTTGATGTTTTTTTGTTTTTTTTTTGTGAGGGAAAGCAGGTTACATATGGAAGACGGAAGCCGATAAATTATTACTTTTGATTTTTTTATTTATTATTATTTCGGTCTTTTGGAAGTTTTTGTTGCCACATAGACATAGTGTTAAAGTTAGCTTAAGTTTAGGATTTGTAGTAGGGTTCCATTGTTTTTTTTGGTGGGAAAAAAGTTGGTCCAATAAAATTCTTTCTGTGGACGGCCTTTCTTCTGGCAGAAACTCATGCAACGATCTACTGAAGGTGAAATAGTAAGAATTGATTCATTATGTTCATTACTTTTAGGTACTTGTCTTGTCTGTAACCGTTTTATTTTCATTCGTATCGTTTGCCAATTTATCGTCTGCATGTCTCGGCCAAGTCCGAAATTTACGTCAAAGCTCGGGAATCTCTGGTAAATTCTTGAAGGTCTATTCTGCACAAGTACCCTACTTTATCATAGTGATGTGCGTGTACGAATGTATCTATGATTTGTACTAACAGCAACAATTGTTCCTATTTATTTGCCTCCTCACGAGGGCAGAGTTAGACACAAGGTTAGCTTTTAATGTGGAGAAAATCCAGATCCCCAAAACGGAGCACTCTGGATTTGGACAAAAATGAAAATAGCCCCAGTCTAGCAGGATTTCTGCTTCACTGAGCGAGGACAGAAAATATGAATTGCAGTATCAGAACAAATACTACACTTTGCTCCCCAAGGAAACGTTAAGGTAACAACAACAACAACAACAACAACAACAACAAAAACAGCAACTGTTACCTCAAAGTTTTCCTTTTCGGCGAATGTCTTTACAAAAGGTCAATGCGAAATTGTGCAAGCCGCATAATTTTGCTTTTACTAAAAGGTCACCATTTATCAAGGCCCAAAGGCCACTCGGGAATAAGGGTTAATGAGTTTGTCAGGCGGACGGTGAGACAACACCGTGATGATTGGACACGATGGTAGGAATTTGGCAGAATCTGATTATTTAAGAGGACGACTCGACAAGAATGTGCTTACATTGGACTTGAAAGTGACTATGTTGTATTCAGCTGGGAAGTATCCCCGAGATATTGTGTTCCACAGACGGGTAGTTTTAGGATAGGAACTCTGCTCACAGAAGCTCCGTCTAGTTTTAGGTACACTGAGAAAAAAAAAATTATTGGTAGTGGTTGTAGCTAGACAAGTTTTAATTGTGAATTTTATACAGGGGGCCTAGATTGGAGCTCAGTCGAGCACATACCATAAAAATAAGGATACTATACGCGAGCTTCGTTGGCATCCGCCATTCACTGTAGAGCAACTGTCGCTTTTATACGGTCTAAGCTGTGAATGTTGTCAACGATGCTCATACTGGTCTAACTAGTCGACAGCTATAATTATCATTATGCATCTATGTACGTATGTAAGTGATGTCTAATAATGATAGCCTATCAATTACAGAATTTGTTTGAAATGACATCGTAAATACTGGGCCCATAGGAAATGCATTTAATACTATAATAGGCGATTAAAATCTATTATTGTTTCAGATTGTTGCATCATGGTCATTAAGTGTAGACAAAAAGCGAGTCGGTGCTTTTGTACGCGAATGGGCGCCATGTTGAACGCACTTTTGTTTAGCTGCGTGCAAACATCTCTATACGCAGCTCTGTCCGTCTTTCTATCGGACTTCAGTTTGAAATAGAATAGTGATGGGACGATTCCAATATTTTTCCCGATTCCGATACAATTACCGATTCTGATTCTAAAATCGCCTAATCTCCTAAAAAAAATTAGAAATTCATTTTTTTGGGGGGGTGGTGATTTAGCGGAGAGTCCTCGTCTACTTTTAAATGTAAATATAATTTTCTTTTTTATTTGAAAAACTTCTTAATGATGTCTCTTTATGTATTGTATCGAAGATTTTGATGAACTTATTGTGAGGTTTTCATCTATATTTTTCACTTGTGCTATTCTTCCTATTTATCGACTCCTGTCATTTGTATCGCGCCATTTTCCGAGGCCATTTTAACCAAAATTCGTTATTATGATCTATAGATTTTAGTTTTATTTGTAGTTTAAAATCTATAAATATTCCATGATAAATGCCAGTATACTGAAATCATATGCCCTTAATTGGGTTAAGATGAAAATTCATATACACTAAATGTACAAAAGCAAGGAAATTCCCAAATTTTTACTCTTTTATTGTCATTAAGGGTATGCGAGCACAACAGGGCTATGTATTTTACTGGTAGGAATTTTTCTTCAGCGCACTTCACACACTTCATCCACTCATGCATAGAGATTTATACTGTAGTGATGTGACAATGAAATGATTTGGTTGATATGTAGTCATCCCCTTAATGACAATAAAAGTGTAAAAATTTGGCCATTTTCCTTGCTTTTGTACATTTAGTGTATATGAATTTCCATCTTAACCCTATTAAGGGCATATGATTTAAGTATACTAACATTTCTCATGGAATGTCACTACTTTTGTAAAGGCTATGCCTCCTCAATACAATACATTCTCATAACTGATATAGTTGGTAGTTTGGCTAATCAAGGTATATGGTAAACTGAAATTAAAATGCCATCAACTAGATACTAGAACCTCTATCTTTTCAAAACATCAGCTGAATCTATCAAATAGTTGATGAGATACAGGGTGACACATACGTACGTACACACAGATAACATGATTTCATGATGTAACTTTCTGGATCTCTGGGTTGCCTTGACTAATGATGTTGAAATTCTACACACTTATAGAACCTATCAAATAAAAATTTTGTGCAAAGTTTTAATTAATTTGGTTTATTGGTTTTTGAGTTATGATTGATCAAAGAAATGAGATTTCCACCAGAGGCCATTGGTGTAGTCTATTAACGGATAGAACGCTCTCGCGCCTCCCTTGATTTATCTATTTATCATTAGTACCAGCAATGGAAAATAAAGTTTTAAACAAAAACAAAACATTAAAAGAATCGTTTTTGGAATCAAAAATTAGACTTTTTTTTTAATCAATAGTCCCAACACTAAAATAGATTGAATTGAACCTTATTTTGCAGGGCGGCCCATTAAAATGCACCCCATTAGATCGTTAATAAAATTCACACTCTTTTCTACAATCCAACCATATTTGCTACAAATAGACTATAACCTATGTCTGACTTGTCCAACAATTTTCAATTATGAATATCCAACAGCAATTGTTTTATCATCATTCAATGATATGCGGGGACACTTTGATTATAGTCTCATCAGTAGCAAATGTGATTCACACTCATCAAACCTTAACCCCCCCCCCCCCCCAAAAAAAAGAAAATTATTTGTCGGGTTATATCAACGATAATGTCTAATAAAACAATGTCTATAAAATTCCTGAACTGAGTATTGATTTACTTCTCTCCAGGAGTTAGGCACAAGGTCAGTTTTATCTTACTCCCAAAAGTAAGATGTTACCTAAAGTCGGGTCGGGAAAGTGGGGTTTGAAAAGCCAGCGCCCGAGAGGTGAGCACTCTGGCCATTAAAAATTGCCTGGGCAGCCCCGTCGGCATTCCCCGATAGGGGCGCCTCAGGCAGTAAGCAATAAACTTACTCCTCCCCAAAGAGGGAAGGCGAAGCCTGGGAGGGTGGACCTCCTAGAACTGCACATGACAGACCCATAGACCGGCGTAAATCAAGCCCCGAATGCCAAGACAATACCAGTCTATGGGGTGCAGTATCCATCGGAACAGATACTACACTTTGATCTTAGCCAAAAGGCCAATGTACGCCGTATTTATTTACCTCCTCTCCAGGAGGTTAGACACAAGGCCAGTTTTATCTTACTCCCACAAGTAAGATGTGACCCAAGGTCTGGTCGGGAAAGTGAGGTTTGAAAAGCCAGCGCCCGAGAGGTGAGCACTCTGGCCATAAAAAATTGCCTGGGCAGCCCCGTCGGCATTCTCCGATAGGGGCGCCTCAGGCAGTAAGCAATAAACTTACTCCTCCCCAAAGAGGGAAGGCGAAGCCTGGGAGGGTGGACCTCCTAGAACTGCACATGACAGACCCATAGACCGGCGTAAATCAAGCCCCGAATGCCAAGACAATACCAGTCTATGGGGTGCAGTATCCATCGGAACAGATACTACACTTTGATCTTAGCCAAAAGGCCAATGTACGCCGTATTTATTTACCTCCTCTCCAGGAGGTTAGACACAAGGCCAGTTTTATCTTACTCCCACAAGTAAGATGTGACCCAAGGTCTGGTCGGGAAAGTGAGGTTTGAAAAGCCAGCGCCCGAGAGGTGAGCACTCTGGCCATAAAAAATTGCCTGGGCAGCCCCGTCGGCATTCTCCGGTAGGGGCGCCTCAGGCAGTAAGCAATAAACTTACTCCTCCCCAAAGAGGGAAGGCGAAGCCTGGGAGGGTGGATCTCCTAGAACTGCACAGGACAGACCCATAGACAGGCGTAAATCAAGCCCCGAAGGCCAAGACAATACCAGTCTATGGGTGCAGTATCCATCGGAACAGATACTACACTTTGATCTTAGCCAAAAGGCCACCCCATAAAAGAAAACGTCCACCGATGGAATCCTTAATAAAATGTACAATCTTTTCTGCAATCCAACCATATTTAGTATAAAGACACTTTAGTCTATGCTTAACTTGTCCACCAAGTTCCAGTCAAGAATGTTCAATATTTTTTTTGTTTCATCGCCGTTCAATGATATGCGGGAACACTTTGGTGATCGTATCATCAGTAGGAAGTATAATCCGGAATGGGTTTGACGCTCACTGTACATAGTCCCCTCCGATTTTTATCTTTGGGTTTATCTCAATGACAGTGTCTGTCAAAATAATCCGCAGACTATTCCTGAACTGAAGATCGCCATCCCAGCCAAAATCAGGTGATTGCCAGGAGAGGAGTGTGTCAGAGTTATTGACAACTTTGCACATCGTATTGACATGTGCTTATCATTGAACTGAGATCAAATAGAGAATGTTGGACATGAATGACTGAAACTTGGTGGAGAAGTCAGACATAGAATTGAGTTTATTTGTACCGAATATGGTTGGATTAAAAAAAAAGGGTTGTAAATTTTATTTACAATTTAACTGGTGGCACTTTGGGGGCACTCTGTATCTTCCTGGAATGTGTTATTAATTTTCTGCGGACACCTTGCACCAATTTGAAGTCTCTGATTTTTATTTAAACAATCCCAGAATTCCAACAATAACAAATGGGTTTCATTTATTTATTGATTTTTATTTTGAAAGAAAGTTGAAAAAGGAATTTCAATGTATTCTAATTATCAACCACAATTAAATGAACTAGCAAATATATGCTCCCTCCGGTCACATATTTTTGCTAATAATATTTTTAGTTAAAAATATTTTTTTTTTTAATTTCGACCCCACCCCAATTTTTTTACCCTCCCCATAAATATAAATATTTTTAGTTTAAAAAAATTTGTTGCCCCCCCCAATTTTTTTTACTCTCCCCCATACATAGAAATAGTTTTAGTTTTTAAAAAAATGTTTGCTCCCCCCCAAAAAAATTTTTTTACCCTCCCCCATAAACAGAAATATTTTTAGTTGAGAAAAGAAAAAAATTTGAATTACATACAGGAATATCCAAATTAAATGCCACCCACCCATGTAACTGTTAATAAAATTCACAATCCGTTCTACAACCTAACCATATCTAGTAGAAATAAACTTAAGTATATCTCTGACTTGTCCACCAGGTTTCAGCCATGAATGTTCAGCAATCTTTGTTTTATCATTTTTAAGACACCGTGAGGGTAATAATCAGATTTCCTTATCAAAATTCATTATTGTATGAGTGTTGTCACTGTATCTCTTCACAATCTTGTCATGTTACGTCATATCCAGGTGTGTTTATCATGGACTGTTGGACATTCATGACTGGAACTTTGTGAACAAGGGGTTAATAAGATGTTTGGATTATCAGTTGAATGCTGAAGAATATCATGAGAGGATTAAAAATGGTAGATGGAACGAACAAAATTCGATTACTTATGCGGACGTTTGCGTTTTCCTCTACCAGTATAAGAGTCAGAAACGTCCTACAATGGAGTTTTGCTACCACATCTCCAGGGAGGGGGGCGTCTGCTCAGAGCACACTTTCTTGCCTTGACAGAGTAAAATATCGATTCGCAATCTAGTGGAAAATGGTCTCTTCTTTTCTTTTCCCTACATCCACTTTCTAACAGAAAAGACATTGCTAGTCTTTCTCTACTCTGTCGGTATTTCCATAGAAGCTCCTCGACTGAGCTCCAACTTAGTTTTCTCTTGTAAGATATTCACAGCAAGAACTCTTCCTACCACAACTGCAAAGAACTTTCCATCTTCCGCTGTGTGCCAAAAATCAAACGGAATTTCCATGAACAGTGTTTCTTTCTAAGAATTGTCCATCTGTGGCACATATTGTCACGGGACTGCTTCCCTGCATACTACAACATGGTCGTCTTCAAGTCCAATGTAAACAAATACTTGTCGAGCCGTTCTCTTTAGTAATCAAATTGTGTCAATCCCATTCATTATTTTCATGCTCCTCATAGTCTTGTTCATTATCCAACTGACAATCTCATTAACTGTTATCCTCAAATGATTTTTGACCTTGGTAAGTGATGATATATATATATATATATATATATATATATATATATATATATATATATATATATATATATTATTATTATTATTATTATTAAATATTAAAGTATTTTTACCTACATACGATATAGTTTCGGGCTTTTACCCTCGTCAGTGCAGGAGTGGTGGTTGCAGGCAGTCGCATGGGATCGAACGAAGTTTGTAGATTCAGGCTAGAATTACAAGCAAACGCCCAGGACCACATACACACACACGCATACACACACACACACACACACACACATATATATATATATATAAAGTATAAAGGTATACTCAATAAAGATATACTCAATAAAGAATAAAAGGGAAATACCAGTAGAGGGCTCAATTAAATTAAATTAAGAGCGTAATATTTTTATTTTTAAATACAGATTTTAATCAGACATGGACCAGTGGTTTCTGACAAGAAACGGGTTGAATTCCCGATTCCGTCGTCTTCAGCATAGTCTGAAATAGTAAATGATGGAATTTCTTCAAAAAACATCTAACTGTCATGAAACGCTATGTACACATGATTTTGAAATGGAGAGCCGACGATAAACGCTTAGGTCAGAAAAGGCCGTTAAAAGATTCTATATTTAGAAGTAAAGCAAGAAAGAAAAGAGAGAAAGAAAGAAAGAAAGAAAGAAAGAAAGAAAGGAGGGGAAAAATAAAAAAATTAAATTTATAATAATAAAATATTACTTTTATATTTATATATATTATCTTCACATATATATATGTAGAAAATAATTAATTAAGGTACGCAACTCTAATTAATTAAATTATCTAAAAAAGGGGAGGTAACTATTTATCATTATATAAAAAATATATATATGTTTTTATGAATTTCGATCATTTCAATTAATAATTCTCAATTCAAAGTAAAAACACAAATATAGATAAATATATAAATAAAAAATATAAATATAGATAAATATATAAATACATAAATAAAAAATTAATATATACATAAAAAATCAATCAATATATAATTAAAATATCAATATATAAATGAAGAATCAATATATAAATAAATCAAAATATAGATAACAAATATAAATAAAAAATCTATATAAATAATAAAATATATATAAATAAAAAAATCAATAAATAAATAAAAAATAAAAAATCTCTATATAGAAAAAATATTAAAATAAAATAAAAAAATCAATATATAAATAAAAAATTCAATATATAAATATAATCATAATATGTAAATAAAGAATCAAAAGTCAAAATGTAAATAAAAATAAAAATAAAAATAAAAATAAATATAAAAATAAAAATATAAATAAAAATAAAAATAAAAATATAAATATATAATTATATATAAATATATGAAAATTATATATAAATATAAATAAATGAAAATAAAAATAAAAATAAAAATAAATGTAAATATAAAAATCGAAATATAAATAAATCAATATATAAATAAATGAAAATCATATAAAAATTCAAAATTCAAAATATAAATAAAAAATCAATATATAAAATTTCAAAATTCATATATAGATAAAAAATATATATATATAGATAAAAAATAAATATACAAATGCATAAATAAAAAATCAATATATAAATAAAAAATAAACAACTAATATATAACCATAAATAATCAATCAATATATAAATAAATATATAAATAAAAAATAAAAAATAAATATACACATACACATGTACACATACACACATACATACGCACACACACACGTACATATATATATATATGCATATATATACATATATACATATATATATATATATATATATATATATATATATATATATATATATATATATATATATATATATTATATACACACTCACACACACACAAACACATGCATGTGTAAATAAAAAATCATCAATATATAAATATAAATAAAAAATAAAAAATCAATAATCAATATATAAATCAAAATCAATATATAAATAAAAATCAATATATAAATAAAAATCAATATATAAATAAATAAATAAATAAATAAATAAAGATTCGAGAAATAAAATTTAAAAATTAAAAATATATAAAAATATAAAAAAATATAAAAATATAAAAAAATATAAAAATATAAAAAAATATAAAAAATTTAAAATTTAAATAAGAAAGAGGGAAAAAATGGAGAAAGGAAAAAAGGGTTGTGATCAGGTTCGTAGAACGAGAAGTCTGCAGTAGAAGTGTCTAAGTGTCTGAAAAATGTATGTAGGGTTCTAGGAAGGCTTAAGTCACTCGATCCATCCAATAGATAAGGAGTGCTTGTTTACGATGTATACATCCCTTAAAAACCTCATCGCGTACATTTAAACATCTGGTGTTTGGGTTCACGATGGCCTTAAAAATATGGAACTTCTCAGCATTACACAAATGGCAAACATTAGATATAGGTGAATAAATGGGTTTTCTCTCTATGATTTTCCAATTAATAGAAAAGGGAGTTCCTTCTTCTTTTAGTTCCCAAATTCGTTTAGCCAAAGATGTGTTTGCGCGATCTTTGTATCTAAAGGAATATAGGTGTGAATAATACCTTTGTTTAAAGGAACCTTGTGTCATGCCGTAGTATACATCTGTACTGTTATCAGTTTGACTCGTAACCACAGCTTTGTATACAACTGAGTCAACTTTACAATTTCCCTCGAGGGGGCAAGAATTTTTATTTTGGCATGAGCATCCGGTGTCGACTGCCGTGCTTTGTTCTCTGGTGATGTAACTCCTTATAGGCCGCATGGTTGAGTAGCTGACCTTGATGGTGTTTTTATTGAAAAACTTATGTAAACTGTTTGTTGGAGGGAAATGTTTGTTTAATAATGAGAGAAAAATATGACCTACTCTTGATTTTGTTCTGCTGGAGAAGGGCGGCGAAAACCAGATAATCGATCTCTTGCTTTTGCGGTTGTTGTTCTGTGGAATATTCTGGTTTAGGATGTATGAGATTCCATCGTGGAATCCGCTGTCGCGGAGGGCTTTATTATAATATGGAGCGGCCTGTGTGAAAACTTCATAATTGGAGGAGAGGTTTGAAATTCTAAGGCTTATATTTTTAGTAAGGTTTTTGAGGATTGATGGTGGATGGCATGAGCTTTTATGGATATATTGGAGTGATTCATTCGGTTTATGGTAGGGTTTGTGAGTATTATTTTCGAGGTTAAGAGTAGAATCGAGGAAATCTATTTTATATTCTATTTTTATATTTTTAATTTTTAAATTTTATTTCTCGAATCTTTATTTATTTATTTATTTATATATTGATTTTTATTTATATATTGATTTTTATTTATATATTGATTATTGATTTTTTATTTTTTATTTATATTTATATATTGATGATTTTTTATTTACACATGCATGTGTTTGTGTGTGTGTGAGTGTGTATATAATATATATATATATATATATATATATATGTATATATGCATATATATATATATGTACGTGTGTGTGTGCGTATGTATGTGTGTATGTGTACATGTGTATGTGTATATTTATTTTTGATTTTTGATTTATATATTGATTGATTATTTATGGTTATATATTGATTTTTTATTTTTTATTTATATATTGATTTTTTATTTATGCATTTGTATATATATTTTTTATCTATATATATATATTTTTTATCTATATATGAATTTTGAAATTTTATATATTGATTTTTTATTTATATTTTGAATTTTGAATCTTTATATGATTTTCATTTATTTATATATTGATTTATTTATATTTCGATTTTTATATTTACATTTATTTTTATTTTTATTTTTATTTTCATTTATTTATATTTATATATAATTTTCATATATTTATATATAATTATATATTTATATTTATATTTTTATTTTTATTTATATTTTTATTTTTATTTTTATTTTTATTTTTATTTTTATTTACATTTTGACTTTTGATTCTTTATTTACATATGATTATATTTATATATTGAATTTTTTATTTATATATTGATTTTTTTATTTTATTTTAATATTTTTTCTATATAGAGATTTTTTATTTTTTATTTATTTATTGATTTTTTTATTTATATATATTTTATTATTTATATAGATTTTTTATTTATATTTGTTATCTATATTTTGATTTATTTATATATTGATTCTTCATTTATATATTGATATTTTAATTATATATTGATTGATTTTTTATGTATATATTAATTTTTTATTTATGTATTTATATATTTATCTATATTTATATTTTTTATTTATATATTTATCTATATTTGTGTTTTTACTTTGAATTGAGAATTATTAATTGAAATGATCGAAATTCATAAAAACATATATATATTTTTTATATAATGATAAATAGTTACCTCCCCTTTTTTAGATAATTTAATTAATTAGAGTTGCGTACCTTAATTAATTATTTTCTACATATATATATGTGAAGATAATATATATAAATATAAAAGTAATATTTTATTATTATAAATTTAATTTTTTTATTTTTCCCCTCCTTTCTTTCTTTCTTTCTTTCTTTCTTTCTTTCTCTCTTTTCTTTCTTGCTTTACTTCTAAATATAGAATCTTTTAACGGCCTTTTCTGACCTAAGCGTTTATCGTCGGCTCTCCATTTCAAAATTAAGTGTACATAGCGTTTCATAACAGTTAGATGTTTTTTGAAGAAATTCCATCATTTACTATTTCAGACTATGCTGAAGACGACGGAATCGGGAATTCAACCCGTTTCTTGTCAGAAACCACTGGTCCATGTCTGATTAAAATCTGTATTTAAAAATAAATATATATATATATATATATATATATATATATATATATATATATATATATATATATATATTTGTAACATTTTTTAACCCAAAATTAGTTGCCAATTGTAAGTGGTGATTTTCATAGAACTGAAAATCTAATGAACCTTTATCCTCGAGTGGCTTTTGGCCTTGACAAGTAGCGACTCATTAGCATAAAATCAGGTCTACTTCATTCACTTGCGTTCTATTACAATAGGTATCATATACCCTATACTCATGGCTTCCGTTCAGTCTTGAGAGACATTGGATACTCCCAGTAAAGGGCAGTTGCGCATGTAATTGTTAAGCAAGGGTTGCGCAATCCCAACCACACATCTCCTGGATCGACACTGCTTGATTTCAGTGGCAGGGAAATAAGCGGAGGGCACCTACGGCATCTGTTATTCTCAAATGGTCACCCATTTAATACTAACAAGGCTCAATGTCGCTTAATTTCGGTGACTTAACGGGAACTGGTGTGTCCACTTGATTATACCCTATACTAAAGCTAAAGGTAGCATAGCAACCTGTTCTAATTATTCGCACCCAATAAACGGTTTCTGCCTCACCCCCAGTATTTTCTAAGGTCACAAGGTTAAATTACCTCATTTCGGAGTTTGCACAAGTAACTCAATATTTGCATCAAACTATAAAATGGCTCCAGACACACGAATAGAAAAGTCAAAAATTTACTACTAATTACCATCAACATTTATGTTCAAATTCGACTACGATTAACTTAAAAGTCACTCTATACCGTGGGTGCCCAACACGTCCATCGCATAGGTAGTGCGGGTAGATCGCGTAACATTAACATTTTTTATATATATTTAAGGAAATAAATGAATCTATCCTTCCTCTGACAATTGCCACTTGATTGATGGACAGGGCGATCTGACTGCACCTTATCCTCGCCATGCATGCGCGGTTAAACGCGCTTTTGCTTATATATATATATATATATATATATATATATATATATATATATATATATATATATATATATATATATAAACAAGGGGTAAAGTAAAACAAAATACCTTTTAAAGCATGTTAAGATGCGATAATGTTTTATTGAAAAGAAAAATCGAAACCGATTTTTTTATTTTTTTTATAAACTTTCATTTTTTTTTTAGTTTATATTACAGATATATTTCGCCGAGTCAAGAAGAATACCCGTCCCAGGGTGGGTAAAATGAAATGCTCGAACAGAACAGTGTTGCACTACTTTTGGCCCCTTACGTAGATTAAAATCAAGATCTAATGCTACTAAACCTTATGTTTAGCATCCTTATTCGAATTTTGATCAAAATCTATCACATCATTTTGATACTAGAAACTATCTAAAATTTAAGGCTTAAACTTAAGGGATCTTTAGAAGAAACTGAGATTCATGGAATCTTGCTTAATTGGTGTCTAATAATAACTATGTATGAAATTTAATGAAAATCTGAAATATCTAAATTTAAAAATGGGAGAATTTAATAACTGTACTTAAATATATAAAGAACTTGAAGCATAAAAACCTTCACCAAAATGACTGGATTCAGCATTAAATAACCTGAAAAAGGTGAATATGTCATAAAACAAAACAACCAAACCAAACACCATGAATAAATACTTGAACATATCATGAAGTTGAAGCATGGAGACATTTACCAGGGTGATCGGGTTCAACATTGAATAGCACGAAAAGGGTTAATATGCCGTAGAACAAAACAAAAAACCAAACATCATGAATAAATACTTGAACATGTAAAGAACTTGAAGCATGAGAACTTTCGCCAAGATGACCGGATTCGGCATTAAATAACCCGAAAAGGGTTGATATGCCGTAGAACAAAACAACCAAACCAAACACCAAAAAAATTCAAATGCATAAAAAATTTAAAATGATATTAAAATACGTAAACATTTTTTAAATGATATTAAAATACGTAAACATTTTTTTTAAAACGATATTAAAATACGTAAACATTTTTTAAAATGATATTAAAATACATAAACATTTTTTTTTAATTATATTAAAATACGTAAACATTTTTTTAAATGATATTAAAATACATGAACATTTTTTAAAATGATATTAAAATACATAAACATTTTTAAAAATGATATTAAAATATATAAACATTTTTTAAATGATATTAAAATGCATAAACATTTTCAAAAAATGATATTAAAATACAAAAACATTAAAAACTAATGTTTTGGCATTAAATGACCCACAAGAGGCTGATATGTCGTAAAACAAAACAAACCAAACAAACTAATCATATATATATATATATATATATATATATATATATATATATATATATATATATATATATATATATATATATATAAGAGGTTTATGTAGTTTGCTTGAAGCATTGTTTACTTGTATATATAAATGTGTACTTAGAATGCAATACAATGCAGAAGTGTGACAAATAGACACAAGTTGAAGCAAATAAGACATATAATGGTGGAACAAGTTAAATAGCAGGGCTTTACGGAGTCCTCCAAAAAAGAGCGCGCTCCATGGCACGCTCCTTTTTGCTGGAGCGAAGGAGAGGAGGGCTCATTTTATATTCAGCTGGGATCGAGCGGGAGCAACTCCATTTGGGACTAAAGAGCAGTGGTTTTATCGCTCTGCGCTCCTCGCTCCAAAATTATTTGATTTTTTTTTAAACATTAGTTGTTTTTTATATTTAGCAATATAAAGGGAAAGAAAAAGTCTGAGCTAAACTCTTTGAGTTATTTTTTAAATTATATCTTTGATAAATGTATATGAGATAGGGAGAGAGAGAGGAAGAGAGAGAGAGAGAGAAAGAACGAGAGAGTTACACATGGAAACAGAAACTGAACTTCTCCGGGTTTTTTCACATCTACATGTTACACTTTTGATATGACATTTTTCTTAAGGCAGGAGACAATTTGGCACCTAATGTCTTCAAATGCGCCAGTAAGTCTATAGATGTCTTTGAAGTTATTTTCTTAAAGATTTGAACTTTTTTGTATTCATGACAAGGATATTTATTGCTGATAGAATAAATAAGCCAATTTTTCTTTTAATTTTAATTGAGCTTTTATGCCACATTTTTACCGCCGTCTTTTTGTCGACATTTTGTTATTCTTAAATTCACATGTATGTTTTAACCTTTTCATGTTTGCTTTTAAATTCGTTTCATTCCGTTTAATCTTACTTTTGTAAATAGAATGTTCAAAGTTTGTTGTTTTGTGTGTAATAAAATGCTAAAGCAGTAAAAATATTTTTAGTCCAAAGAAAAAAATATCTTTAGTCCAAGGGAAAAATATCTTTAGTCCAAGGAAAATAAAAACAATAAAATCCAACATGGCTGCCAGCGATTAAAACCTGGAATTTAAGTTAGATTCTCAACACTTTAAAAAGTAAATGAGAATTTTATTTCAGGACCAAAAATACAATTAAGACCAACAATCAGTTTCATCAAAAATTTGGGCGAATACCAAGCGAAATGAGCGAAAAAAACAGCGATCCCTATTCTACAATTAAACCGATGTTTAAACTTAATTAGATGAACGAAAATGTCTTAAATTTTAATTTAAAAAAAACAAATAATTAGACTTTCTGACTAATTAGTTGTTTTTTTAGAACCGAAAGTAGATTAGATATCTTTATTTATCTTGAAAAAAATCTATTATCGAATATTAAAATTGTAAACAGTTTGTTTTTAGTATAGATTTAAAATATAGACGTTTTCACCTTTTTTATTTAAATTTTTAATTTTAATAAATGTCTTTGCCCGACCTAGGTAAACTTGCTCCAGTTGATTTTTCGGGGGAGGAAAATTTGACCCGATATTTTTTAACTCCCAAGGTCTAGGCCAGATATTTTGTATGAAATTTTAAGACATTAAATGGATCTATGAATTGTTTATTGACAATTTATTGATATTGTTTTGCCAACTTATGAAACATATTTTTTTATTCAATCTTTAAAAAATAAACTTCTCTGTGTTTTTTCTGCCCCAAATTGTACTATTGAAAAGAAAATGGATAAATCGATTTATTTGAAAGTACTTGCACGTTTCTCTGTGATAAATAATAATATACATTATTCAATATAGTTACGTTATTAAAACAAACAAATATTAAACAACCACTCGACGATTAATGTTGCCTTAGTTTTCTTTCCTCCTACAGAGAAATGTTTTCTTTAAAAAATAATAATGTTTAAAAGTAAAACTTTATTTACTTAAAACAAATCTAAATTCTCTTCCAAAATGAATAGAAAAAATATCGGGTCAAATTTTCCTCCCCTGAAAAAAAAGGTTGTTAATGTAATGAAAATTAAAATTGTTTTAAAATACTTCAGGGATTTTTCTATTTCTATTTTATACCTCAGGAAACGAAAATTTACGTATGGTTCGTCCGACATGTTCTCCTATAAGCCTTAGCACATCTCAAAATATTAGCGAGATTTTGTCAAATATTATATTACGGTTTTACACTTAAAGTGACATCCCCACCCATATTGACGCGATCCTTTGAGGCCCACCCCAGCCCTCGACCACTCATTGGCAGAACATAACGTTTATGAAAGAAGGTACATTTTCATTATGGAGCGCTGGGAAAGAGTCGCTCCGTTTGTATAAGAGTTTGAGCTGGAGCGGCTCCTTTTTGAAAATGGGGAGCATGAGAGGAGCCAGCCCCAATTTTAGGCGTTGGACCAGGAGCGGGAGCAGCTCCAAAAGTAGTGGAGCGCGTAAAGCCCTGTTAAATAGTATGTATACATTGTATTAAGAGTGAAAGTATTTAACTTGTTCCACCATTATATGTCTTATTTGCTCAAACTTGCGTCTATCCGTCACACCTCTGCATTGCATTGCCTTCTAAGTGTCACATTATATATATATATATATATATATATATATATATATATATATATATATATATATATATATATATATATATATATATATATATGAGCAATGGAGCAAATAGTTTCACCCTTAATACAATGTATACATACTATTTAACTTGTTCTACCATTATATATATATATATATATATATATATATATATTATACACTAACGGTAAGTAAAAACATTCATCTCTTATTTGAATGAATTTCGCGCGAAAATCTTCATCATGGCTAACGATTAAAACAATTACTCTGGACAAATAACACACACAGTACGAAGATACCACGATTCGTATGTTCGGATGTAACATCCGCATTGAATAATATGATCGGAAGAATTAATTTAAAAAAAAAACATATTGTATGGAAATAATATATAGTGAAACAAAAAATATCAAAAATAAATGAATGCCTAATGCAATTCAGTTTTTTTTTCAGCATAGAGAGTAAAGTTTTATGGGCACTCAGGTCCCCTCTTTAAAAAAATTAACGTTCTATGAATTTCGAACATTAAGTATATAATGAGGAGATATGTTATTGAGGTCGTCCGAAACAATTATATGCGAATAAAAACTGTTTTTGTGAATTTGTAAAAATGTGTTCTATATATTTTCTGATGGTTTCATAACATAACCCTTGTGTTAGAAAAAAATTCTATATTTAAAAAATTTCAATTATTATTAATATATATATATATATATATATATATATATATATATATATATATATATATATATATATATATATATATATATATTCCCACTATATAAATCTACTTTACTGTAACTAAATACATCCGAACTTTAAATTGGATGAAAAAGCTTTTTAAAATATAATACATCGCATCAACTCTGATAATAAAATAAGATTCATCATTTATTATTAAAAAAATTAAAATATCGAACCATGTAGTTAAAAATAACACTTATCAGGCCCAAAATAAATATATTAGGAAGAACCAATGTAATATATCAGTTTCAATACCCCATGGGAGAATGAATCTCTAACAATAACAATAAAACTAATTCTTACATCGGTTTCACTACCACACCACTTTCTCGAAGACTAACCTTACATCTTTCTGACACTAGCTCAATTTGACAACACCTAAAACAATATGACTACCTCGCTCCTTCTCAATATAGACACATCCTAGTTAACAATACTAAAATTATACACCACGATACCAATATCAAAAGATTTTAAAATATCTTGAAGCCCTCTACATAAAAACTAAACATCCCACAATCAATAATGTGAACTACGAAACTAGTCACAACATTTTAAAGTGTCTAACATAGTAATAAACGTTACAACATTATTAGCCATTATACAATTATACGTTTGAATCTTGAACGCGCTCAGAACGTAATCAAATTCTTAGCAGTTAAGCAATCAAACTTTTGAATCTTGCACGCTTTTAGAATGTAATCACGCTCTCATGTAACATCTCAATATTATATACGCTTTTTTAAGTTGTAAATTACTAGCCGTTATAATAAAAAAAACTCAACAGTAAAAACATAGTTGTAAAGACACCAAGACTAACATTGCCTAAAGATGATTTGACGAATGAAATCGAAAGTACTCGCGAAAAAGTAAAGAAAATGGAACGAGAAAACCACGGAAGTTACATACGCCAATTTGACCGAAACACTAAATGGACTATTCGGAAAATCGAAAAAAAAAGTCGTATCAAGCAAAAACACTCCGCGTAATTTAATAATGTTTGCCTAAATGAAAATATGCTGCCTAAGTACACACACAATATATATATATATATATATATATATATATATATATATATATATATATATATATATATATATGAAGCAATCCAACAAAAGATATAAGCGTCAACTAATATCTTATAATTAGTGAAACATCCGGATAAAAAAACTGAAGCTCAATATACTGGATAGAGCATTAATATTATAATATAAAATGAAGTAATAAAATAAGGTGTCAATCAAATTTTATTAGAATTCAAAGTTCATGCAAAGCATCCTTAAGTCCTTAGCTCATGAGTTTTCAAAGGATGCTTTGCATGAACTTTGAATTCTAATAAAATTTGATTGACACCTTATTTTATTACTTCATTTTATATTATAATATATATATATATATATATATATATATATAAAATATTTATTATTTATTACCTACAGACACCGATGTTTCATGCTTACGTAATCTTCAGTGCAGGAAGCTAATTCTCGGCGGGCGCGAACTCCGATCACAAATATATATATATATATATATATATATATATATATATATATATATAATTAGCAATGGATGTATTCATTTTTTAATTTTCTACGTACTTTATATATATATATATATATATATATATATATATATATATATATATGTGTGTGTGTGTGTGTGTGTATGTGTGTGTGTTTGTGTGCGCGCTCACGTGTGTATCATTTTCTTCTTTTTTCTCTGTGTTTCGTTTTCTCTCTCCCTTTCTCTCTCTTTCTCTCTCTCTCTCATTACCCCCTTTCTTTCTATCCCCTTCTCTCTGTCTTTCTTTCTATCTCTTTCAATTTCGCTCTCTGTTCGTATTTATATTAACCTTTCAATTGACATTCTTTTTCACCCTTCTCACTTTCTCTTTCTCTCTCTCTCTCACTCTCTCTCTCTCTCGCACACACTCACACACACTCACTTTCGCTCTCTTCAACCGACCCTATCACATTCGGCACACTTCTCTTTTTTCTTGAATTGTGTGTCTAATGACAAGAGACATAGTATATTACACGTCGACAATGAATGCATTTGTCGCCTGCCTCAGGTAAACCACAATGAAGGTCTAGCCACAATTGCCCCTTCCTTCAACTATAACTTAACATCCGCCTCCTCACCACAACATACTCCCTCTTAACATGAACTTGCCATTTCCGCTCTTTTGTTCAACCGGGTACCTTGGTTATTTGATAAGAATTCTTTCTATTCAATTGCTATTCGAGATAAACTTCCAGAGGGCGAAAACAATTTCAATCCGCTGTTTACAACCCAACTTCAAATCTATAACTCGTTGGGTCAGTATTTGTTATATTTTTATATCTAATATATAAAGAAAAGTTAGTTAGATTCTCAAATTCACATGTCAATAGGATTGCATCTGACAAGTCGACATTTAACTCTGACTAGCCAGTGAATTACCATCATTTTCAGTCTGGGTTTTTCAAAAACAAAATTTTACTATTCAAATCGATTTCATCGATTAGGTGCTATATCGCAACAGAAATTTGTTTCGGTAACATTCTGGAGATTCACTCTTATATGTAATACAGCAAAAATGTATAAAATGTATTATGTACTTACGTCGTAGCTGAAAAAGACTGTACACCGAAAATTACGCAAATTAATCCAGTATATTTTTTAATAAAATAAATATATATCGTACTTATAAGTTGTTTTTCCGAAATAAGTCAATTTAAGATTTACAGTTATGTCACTTGTTGAAAAATGGCTACCGAGATATTCCCTTGATTAAATCGTTTTCTTTTATTTTGTTAGTAATTTGCACTAAAAGATGTTTGTTTCAAAATAAGTTTTGTAAGAAAAAGAAAAAACATCTTGGCTTTTGTAATGTAAATGAACGTTATTTACTTATATATGCTCTGTTGTTACTGGTTTATATTCATCGAGCTTAAATTGGAAAAGGTTGGTAAACATAAAGTACTGACAGTATATGCAAAATATATATTTTCACAGTAATATATATATATATATATATATATATATATATATATATATATATATTATTCTATAGCTGTACCTTTTAGACCTCTTGATACATATATATATATATATATAGGTATATATATATATATATATATATATATATTATAGTTGTGCGTTTTATCTTGGTATTAATTGATTGTATATTTTATAAGGGTTCATCTTACCTCTCTTGGTATATAGACATATATATATATATATATATATATATATATATATATATATATATATATATATATATACTAAGAGAGGTAAAACGAACCCTTATAAAATATACAATAAATTAATACCTTATATATATATATATATATATATATATATATATATATATATATATATATATATGCTATCTCTCTTCATATATTTTATAATTGTTTCTTCAATATTAATTACTTTTATATTTCATAAGTGTCTGTTTTACCCTCTTGGTATATTGATATATTTTACTTTGTATCTATCCAGTTTTACCTCGATCTTATCGTTGCTCCTTTCATCCACTTGTACTACCAGATCAGGCTGTCTGAAGATGCCGGTTTCCTGACCAAAAATGAACCAAACATTAATGTTATTGTTCTTCTTTCATTCCCTTTGCAAAACCTAACCATGCTCTGCAAAGCCAAAACCAAAAACAACATGTATTCCTCTACAAAGCAACCAAACCAAACACCATGAATAAATACGTTAACATGCAAAGAACTTGAAGCATAAAAACCTTTGTCAAAATGACCGGATTCGGCATTAAATAACCCAGATTTACACTGGATTTAAAGACGACCTTGTTGTAGTCTGTAGAGAATCAGCCTCGTGGTAATGTGTTCCACAGATGGAAAGATTTTTGAAAAACTCCATTCATGGAAATTACTACTATTATAATATACTGTTCTTATTCAATTAAAATCTGCTGTTCTCATTGAAGTAAGAAAAACAAGAACCCAACTCGACCGGAACACATTGACTGAAACAACAATGGTAAAGATGATCGTTCGAATTATTCATGTGCAAAGATTGTTTACATTTCACGGTCATTGTTTTGAAGGAGTGTTCTTTATGCCATCCGTTCGTTTTTGTGATTTTTCAATTAAATCCTCGCTGACCTCAGGTGGTAGATCCTCTTCTCAACGGACCCATTATTTATGTATTGAATCTTCTTGCAAACTTTCTGGCTTCTCTTCAACAAAAGAGCTGAACATTCTCCCGGCTGATTTTGCCTTCTGTTATTTGAAAGCCAGGCATATTTAGCACCAGTGACTTCTCGAGTATCTTTTTATGATTGGACTTTTCTTTCTTCCTCTTCTTGTTATTCGATCCCAAACATCTGGTATTATGAATGTTTCAGGTAAGCAGTTTCTGGCGCAAGTGAAGGACCTTAAACCATGGCGCTTGAATCTTATTCTATAGAATTTTGAATTTCAATTACACAGAGGTGGTCCGTCCGCCTTGTCACATAGATCGTTGTGCACATTGTAAAAAGTCAACTTTGACCACAAATAGGAATCATTTTTAATGCTAATTTTCGAGGTATTTCCACCTTAAAATTAACATCTTCGTCATCTTCAAGTCTTATGTCAAACAATACTTGTCGATCTGTTCTCTTGAATGATCGAATTATTCCCCTTCTGACCATCGTTTTTAACCCTCTTATAGTATAGTTCAGAATCCTACTTACAATCTCATTACAGTTGTCTTCCTCTACACTCTCGCGATTTCCGTAGTAAATGGTCGACTGAGGTTCAATCTGTGCCCCCCTCCCTGAAAAACATTCACAGCTCGATTTCTACCGCGATTGCAAAGAACTTTCCATTCTTTCACTATGTACCTAGAAACAAATGAAATTTCCATGAACGGGGTTTCTTCCCAAAACTTTCTTATCTGTTGAACACACAGCCGCGCGACTGCTTCCTTGCATCTTCAACTCTATTGTCAACAAATACTTATCAAGCCGTCATCTTCAGTGATCACATTTTGTCCGTTCCATTCATCGTTTTCAATCCTCTCATATTATTGTTTATCATCCAACTGACAATATTATTAACTCTTATCCTTGGGCGACTTTTTGCCTTGGTAAGTGATGACTCATTAGTATCTCAAAAATGACAATAACTCATCTATATCCCCAATTACTGAACTCCGACCACAAACTGAGCTGGGGAACCACAAAAAATAAATAAAAACGCTTTGATTTTTACTTACATTTCACGGTTAAGTAAAGAAGATAAGTTTTATTCTTAATAATTATCGCTAATCATCATGTATTTTTATTACTTTAAATTAAATTTAATAAAATAATACTTTCTACGCATATTTAGCAACATGGGTGAATAACTCACCCGTGTGTTTCTGTATATATGTAGATCCCATGTACGTGCGGGAAAACGCTTGCTTCTGTTGTTGCTGCTGCTGCTGCTGCTGCTGCTGTTGTTGTTGTTGTTGTAGTTGATGATGACGACGACGACGACGACGACGCTGATGATGATGATGATGAGGAGGAGGAGGAGGAGGAGGAGGAGGAGGAGGAGAGAGTCGGACTTCTCCATAGATTTTACGAAGATCGTGCCTCAAGATTGTCTGGTCTGGATGAAGTTTCCCTTGTTCATCGCAGCTATTCTTCTAAGAGATTGCAGGTGTTTACCCCCGACACCGAAAACAGCGGTTTCGTGCGAAGTTGGGAAAGGTTTGGCCCATAACACACAAAGGAACGGTGCAAAAACAACAGTGTCACTCTCACTCCATTGATGTATGGTTCCGCGCCTGACACGCTTGCCTCGTGCAAACGCAGAGACGACCAGGGGATGACGGATCTTGACGCCGACTCCTACTGGATTTTCACCAGAGACCTCTGACACTACTACGTTGCTAGTAAGATAGTAAGTATTAATATGTAGCTTTTATTTTAATTGCATCATATACTAACTGGCTTTGACGGCTCGCTATCGCTTCGCAGAGTTCAGTACTTGAAATACTTGAAACCAAAATTTTACATAAGCATTTTATTTATTTGTTTCGTGTAAACAGAAACAAAAACGTTCGCATTTATTTATATAAATAGATTAACATTAACATTTTTTCATATAAATATATTAATATTAACATTTTGGTTATTTTGATACAAATTTATGTATCTTTTAAATAAGATCGTAAAGAAATGAAACGAAAGAATGAATCAATTCGCCTGAGCAATGGTGTGTGTGATGGGATCTCTTTTTTGTAAAACCTATGATTGAAAAACGTATGGTACTTGTTGAAAATCATATGCCGTAAAACAAAACAACCAAAGAATGATCTCAAACATAATTACCTTCTAAATATGAGATATGTCTAACTGCTTTCTTGAATCTTTAAAATACATAAGATTCTTTTGATGACAACTGACAATGATACGAACGTCCGTTGATCACGGATCAGCGCCACTTCCGGTTTCAAATCTCATGCACAACATCTGGTCTTCAATAGTCAATAGCGAAAACGTATTCGTACCGGAAAGCAATAACTAGGAAGATCTCGTGTGAAATCTCTTCTCTCGTTTTTTTTTTGTTTTGTTTTTTTCTCGTTCAAAAGATTGGGTCAGATAAAATGTTTAAAAAGAAAGGACTAAATACAAAGAATAAAAAAAAACTTTTTTCTTGTGAATTTTCCTGCTTGAGAAAATTAAAATAAAATCAGAAAGTAGAAACTTCGCATGAGTAACATGAGATCGTAAACATTTATTTTATTATCGAGAACCTGTATCTGTCTGTTGGTCACTTATAGGCTACAAAGCTATTGAGTAGAATTGCACAAAATGCTGCATGGAATATACTTTAGATTCCTCAGTGTGTCATAGGATCATGAAAATATTCATACTAGTACTACTACTACTACCGCTACTAATACTACTACTATCACTGCTACTATTACTACTACCACCGCTACTATTACTACTACTACTACTACTACTACTAATAATAATAATAATAATAATAATAATAATAATAATAATAATAATAATAATAATAATTGAAAAAATTTAAAATTTAAAATTTTTTAAAAATTTTAATAAAATTTTTTTTTAAAAATAAAATAAAAAAAAAATAATAAAAAAAACAATAAAAACTTATAGACTCCAGAACTATCGCATCAAATTTCGACATGAAGCACGCTTAGCGTTTGATACCAAAATCAGACTGCCAGAATCTTAGGTATTCTGGTGTGCCTAATTCTCTGTCGGTCTACGGTATGGTCCTTTGCAGTTCTATGAGGTCCACCTTCCCAGGCTTTATCTTCCCGACCTGTAAAAAGGGGTTAGTTTATAGTTAATCGCCTGCGGCGCCTCTACCGGGGATGCTCAGGAAAGTTTTGTCCGGTCGGAGTGCTCTTCCTCTATGGCGCTGGTTTTTTAAATCCCATTGCCCTGACCGTGTGTCTAATCTTCTCGCCGTGGGAGATAGATAAATAACCTATACCAGATGAGCCATGAAGAGTTCACATTACGCTATTACTGCAACTATTGTCATGGTCGGCCCTTTTTCCTGTGTACTGACACGTGATTCTGTTTTTCTAATTCTAAATTGAACAAAAGAGTGAAAAATAAGTCCGAGAATATACTCAAATGTCTTCGACTTCCATGAGTTGTCTTCGACTGTAATACAAATTTTGTAGATGTCATAAAAAGAAGCCGAGAATTTCATTGTTTAAATAACGGGATATATACACATTATAAATATATTTATTTATTTATTTATTCAAAAATGTATTATGATATCTTATAATAATTTATCCCCAAACCAACGCACCCGTTTTACAATTGTTTTTAAAAATCTACGTACTAAACGAAAAATGCAGGGAGCTTACGATAAGAAAATTCTTATCATGAAAACCGAAACTTTTGTGTTCTTCGTTTCTTATGACAAGAATGTGTTTATAGTAAACTAACTGGATTGTAAACCTCATATGTTGGTTTGAATATAAATTATTATAACATGATATCATAAAAAATTTGAAATAAATATATATGTATAAGCTCTATTTGATACTAATTATTGAGCTTTTTTTACCTGAATTTCTATCCCTTCGGTAATCATTTTAATCCATATAAATTGAATTTGTATATATATATATATATATATATATATATATATATATATATATATATATATATATATACAGTAAGTTATGAAAATATATTTACGGCAATTAAGCTACAAACAGGCGTCCGCTTTTAATTTTAATCACCGTTGGGAATCATCAAGCTATATATATATATATATATATATATATATATATATATATATATATATATATATATATATATATATATATATATATGTTCGTTCTGTCTGTGGAAATAAATCCAATAGAGTGCTCGATTATTCTATGAGAGCGTAATATTTATTTATAAATTTTCGAAAAAGTTTAGATCACATTGTACCAATATATATATATATATATATATATATATATATATATATATATATATATATTAATAATGGAGATTATGTATCTGTCTGTCTGTCTGTCTGTTTGTCTGAAGCCGAAACTCCATAAGAGTAATATTACTATTTACTTAGTCTGCCAGCTTCTATATATAGTACTACAAAAACCGCCGTAAACATATAAATAAAGTAGAAAGAAATTTCAAGACGAGACTGCGATTAGAACAGAAAACGTATCAAGAATCTTACTTAAACTTATAATGTTTCAACTTCCTTATATACTGTTACAAAAAGTCGTTCAGACACTAAACGGTTTTTCCATTTACATAATTCATTCCTTTTAAACTTCAATTAAATTCATATTTACAAATATACACTTATAACTGCTATTATCAAATTTACATATGTATTTACAATATTTTCCGATAAGGTAATATTAATAAAAATTATTCATACAATTAATTAAACGCATTTCATTAAGAAACCAGCGTATCTTTAACCCATACTTTGAATGGCAAGTACTGTTAAAATTGCAAAGTCATCCTTTCAGAAGTGACGTCATTTTGAGAGGATTTTTTTTTACATTATAATTCTTTATTTTCATTACGTTGTTAAGACAAGGTGTTTTGTTGTGAATTAAAGTTGAGCGAGGCATATCCCGGCCATTAGTAAATGGATGACAATTTTGGAAAAATAAATTGTTGACTCATCATTCCGGTCCTTCCGAAATTGACGTCATTGTGAGAGGAGTTTTTAATATTATCATACTTTATTTTCATTACGTTGTTAAGACAAGGTGTTTTTTGTAAATTGAAGTTAAGCAAGGTATTCCCGGCCATTAGTAAATGGGTGACAATTTTGGAAGAATTAATTGCTGACTTATCCTTCCAGAAGTGACGTCATTGTGAGAGGATTTTTTCACATTATCATTCTTTATTTTCATTACATTGTTAAGATAAGGTGTTTTGTTGTAAATTGAAGTTAAGCAAGGCATATACCAGCCGTTAGTAAGTGGGTTACCATTTTGGAAAAATAAATTGCTGACTCATCCTTCCGGTCCTTCCAGAAGTGACATCATTGTGAGAGGGTTTTTTTATATTATCATTCTTTATTTTCATTATGTTGTTAAGACAGAGTGTGTTGTTGTAAATTAAAGTTAAGCATACATATCCATTGGTGTGGTAAATTAAAGTTAAGCAATACATATACATTGGGGTGAGGTCGAAAAAAAATTTTTTTTATTTTTAACTAAAAATATTCTTGGTCGGAAACAAAGAAACTCAATATCTAACTACCCAAGAAATATGACTGGGGCTCCATCGGTTTACGGGTGAGCGTTCATTTCTGACGCGGCAGCCTAGCAAATCTATGCGACCGGAGGGAGCATATATTTTCAAGTATATATAATTCATTGTTTAGTTTGGGAAAAGCAAATCCAACAGAGTGATTGATTGTTTAATTATAATAGCATAATATTTATTTATTATTAATATAACAGAAGATCAGATCAAATCAACATGGTACCATTGGTTTGAAGCCGAAAGAGTAGACCCAGACTTAATAAAAAATGTTCTTTTGAGTTTTATTTATATTCATAAATCGCTGTCCGGCTCTCTTTTATATATATATAAAGAAAATTGTAGGTCATTGGAAAGAAATACGTTGTTATTTGTATGCTTATTTTCCCTTTCCGTAGTTAACTAGTGAGTGTCTTTTTGCAAGACTTCAGAAAAAGACTTGGAGAAAATAATCATTATAGAAAGCAAAGAGTGTAAAGGTCGACAAAAACAAAAAAGAAGTAACAAACGAGAAAAAAGAGAGAAAGAAAAAATGATTCCACACTAGATTAAATGCCTCTTATAGATTCTGGGAGTTGAATTCGATAATCTTTTTTCCTAATTTGCGTTATAATCGCTAATTGGTATTTTTTTCATATATTTTTCAACAAAAATAGCGTAGACTTTCCTATTAAAAAAATCAAAGAAATTTGAGTGTATAATGTGTGTGTATGTCTAAAAACAAAAATTTGTCCGGAATCAGTGGCCTGTTTTAATTTGAAATTAATTTTCCGCGTTTTTATAAGTGAGATAATCTTCATCTATATCGACTCCGGCAAAATCTTTTATTATTACATAAACGTTGTAGTTAGCTAAAGAATAATATTGGATATCTATATATAAGTGATTGGTTACTTTATCATCCAAAAATGTTAATTGGTTATGTAAGGTATTCTGTGTATAAATATCCTATAATATTTTAAAACATATATCAAATTTAATCGATTCTTTTAATTGGTTTCTCCAAATAGATCCCTAAAAGATTTTCCAAAAAATAATTTTTCTATCTTACTTCAAATTATGTATTAATGTTATTCTAATGCTTATGTTTGGACATGTGCCATTCGCATAAAAACTCTAAACTCTCTGAAGAATTGTAAATACTATGAAAAATCATAAAGATCTTTCAATAAATTTATTTCCAAAATCCCTTTTTCCAAAACAATTCTGAAACCCCTCCCAAAATAATAAATTCTTAAACTGTGAAGAAACCCTTTTCACAATAATCAATCACCCCTCTGAAAAAAACAATATTTTCAGTATGTACCTTTTAACAAAATTCTTTTGGAAAACGGGGGTCTTTAATTTTAAAACTTTTCTTAATATATTTCCGACGTAAAATTTAATAATCTAAAAAAATTCAAAAAATATTTTATTAAAAGCTCTTTTAAAATCCTTTAAAACATTTTTCAAATCTTAAATAATTTTTAAAAATTATAACTTTTAAAAACATTTTAAACTCTAAAAAAAAATCAAAATGAATTTGTAAAATCAAAAATTAAAAATTCCTAAAAGTTTATAAATGTTTTTAAAAAATCTTTAAAACCTTTTTAAGAAAAGCCTTTAACCCCCTTCAATAAAATCTTTAAACTTTTCTCAAAATTGCTTTTAAATCTCTAAGAAAAACATTTTAAAATCTCTCAAAGAAATTTCAAAGATAATTTTATAAACCCTACCAAAAACATTCTTTAAAATATATTTAAAATATATATATATATATATATATATATATATATATATATATATATATATATATATATATATATATATATATATATATATATATATATGTATATATATATATATTAAAAAGTAAAGAAATAAAATCATAAAAATTCCTCAAATAGAAAAATAAAACTCCACAAAAGTTCCTGAAATCAGTTTTCTGTAGGAAGTTCTATTAAAATTATTTTCTAAAATTATCAATTTTTTTTAATTTATTCATGGTAGGCTTAACGTATCTGGTAAAGTGTATTATTGTGGTTATGATCAGTTTATTTAGAGTTCCTGTTTTCTATGGATGCATCATTTGAAAATATCTCTCCTTTGGTTTATGCAATTCCTGTTTAGGTCATTAATAGCTCGTAGCATATGAAATTTCTCCGATCTACAAATATTGCAATAGTTTGAGCTTGAAGAATATGCTGATTGTTTCTACAATTTAAGTCTTTCAATTTTCATACTCGAGTTGCAAGTGTCGCTTTATCTTTTTTAAGTATATATGTATATGTAAAGTATTTACTTGTAGAACAGACAACGTACATCATAAATAATTAAATCAATTTAATATAACTCAATTACATTTAAGACCCATATATTATTTCAACCCTGACACGGTACTTATTTTAAAAGGGACACGTCAACAACGCACCGTTTTTAACGGTATATTCAGACGTCAGCTCTATTTATTTTCGTTTTTTTTTTCGAGACGATTTTTTAAAATACGAAACATGTAAATAAAACACTAAACAAAATAAAACCTTTAAAACACAAAAATAAAAATAAAATAAATAATAAATCAGATACACAAATTAAAACCCGGTATCATAATTAAAAAGAAACTTCAATATTACAACTTTTAAACGACGTATTCACTTCACCTCTGTATTTTCACTTTTCATGACACCGGTAATCTGGTACGATCTACAAACAACACCCTAAACAAAAAAAATACCAAGCTACAAGAGAATAAATAAATAAAACATTTAGTAGAATAAAAGAAGAACTTTCTTAAAACAAAGAACTATGAATAATAAATAAAATAAAATTCGATTAATTCGCAACCAATATATTTTTCCAGAGAGACTTTCCAGAAATGCACCGGTTTTTTTTTTTTTTATCTCATCATCACCAGATCACTTTCAACAGTGATCAGCAGTTATGAATCTTATCTCTACGCTTGTGAACTCATCCCGACAATAATAGAGATCAGAACGCTTTTTGTTTACATTCGCGCGACACTTTACCTAGAGAACTCTATCTCTATATGAATTTTAGTGTGGAATTACCTGTCCGTACGTGCGTTATTACTTTCCACACCCATTTACTTTAATGATATCGTCCGATTGCCAAAAAAATAATTGAAAATATGCTGGTCTTGTTGAGGTAAAAGTTGTGACTTTACACATTTTTAAATAATTTTTTTCTAAAATCGAATTCTGTCATCCCGTTTTAAATTTAAAACCAACTGTTTGCATTCATTTTACTTTGATGTCATTTTAATACACATCCAAGTGTTACAATATTAGATAAATAAATAAATAAATCAAGGGAGGCACGAGAGCGCGCTATCCCTTAATAGACTCAAAAACGGCCTATGCTAGAAATCTCATTTCTTTGATAAATCATAACTCAAAAACTAATAAACCAAATTAGTTAAAACTTTGCACGAACTTTTTATTTGATAGGTTCTATAAGTGTGTAGAATTTCAGCATCATTAGTCAAGGCAACGGAGAGATCCAAAAATGTCAGGCATGATTTTGTGTTATCAGTGTGTACGTACGTACGTATGTGCCCCCCTGTATCTCATCAACTATTTGATGGATTCGGCTGATTTTTGGCAGAGGTAGAGGTTCTAGGGTCTAGCTGATGCCATTTTAATTTCAGTTTACCATATACCTTAGTTTTCCAGAAAAATCCAAAAAACCTTAAAAATGACTATTGTATTGAGGCATAGCCTTTACAAAAGTAGTGACATTCCATGATAAATGCCAGTACACTGAAATCATATGCCCTTAATAGGGTTAAGATGAAAATTCATATACACTAAATGTACAAAAGCAATGAAATTCCCAAATTTTTACGCTTTTATTGTTATTAAGGGTATGACTACATATCAACGAAACCATTTCATTATCACATCACCACAGTATAAATCTCTATGCATGAGTTGATGAAGTGTGTGAGGTGCGCTGAAGAAAAATTCCTACCAGTAAAATACATAGCCCTGTTGTGCTCGCATACCCTTAATGACAATAAAAGTTTAAACATTTGGGAATTTCCTTGCTTTTGTACATTTAGTGTATATGAATTTTCATCTCAACCCCATTAATTTTTCTTCAGCGCACCTCACACACTTCATCCACTCATGCATAGAGATTTATACTGTAGTGATGTTATAATGAAATGGTTTGGTTGATATGTAGTCATACCCTTAATTAATGACAATAAAAGTGTAAACATTTGGGAATTTCTTTGCTTTTATATATTTAGTGTATATGAATTTTCATCTTAACCCTATTAAGGGCATATGATTTCAGTTTACTAGCATTTTTCATGGAATAAATATAGGCATCGGTTTTATTTCTTTAATGCTAGTTGACAATTATTTTTACAGAAGAAGGAAGATACAATATGTTCTGTATATTATTAAAACTTTAAATACATTTATTATTTCAATAGATATGTTAAGATTAACAGTAAATTATACCGATAAATAGGAGGTGGTGGTGGTAAAATGATTAACGGCGCAGATTGTTGGTCCAGTTGTGTCAAGTTCGAATCCAGTCGGTTCGATAATATCACTTTCGCTTCTGGGTGTTGCCAACCTTTATTATGGTCCCCAATGTGAGCACCCCCTCAAATGCCCACAACAAAATAAAGCTGGTCATTAAAGTCAACCCATACTAGTCCATAAGAAAAGGAAGAAATCCTGGAATTTCTACGGAGTCCACTACCTAATAAATAGTCCTCAAATTTTAGTTTATTTTGGGAATTTTAAAGGGGTTTATTAGGTCTAATATAGGCACAGCCGTCTGTTTGAAAATTCTAATATTTCAGATTTGCATTAGATTTGATCCATAGTTAGTAGATAGTAGCTAAAATTCATCTAAATTTCGCTAAATTCCATTTTTTTTAAACCCTTAAATTATAGACATTTTCTACACTCAAGATCATGTAACAGGTTTGTATAAAAATATGTATAAGGATATAGTCGAATTATATCTTTATTTTAATCTTAGGAAGAGGACATAAAAATGGTGCAGAAGTGTTCTGTTTGGAGAATTCGTTATACCCGTCCCAGGTATTCTTCATATATATATATATATATATATATATATATATATATTAGTATGAATTTCTATTTATACAAACATTTCAGAATCTTCTTTGTCAGTAGCCTGAGTATGCTAGACCTTGAATAAGATCATATCTGAAAAGGTGAAAGACGTGTGTAGCCAAAATTTTTGTATAAATAAAAAATTATACTAAAATATAACTCTACCCGCTCTACATTTTATTGAGAACTATTTTATGAACACCATAGTTTAATGAGACTAACCCCTTTGAAAAAAAACTACAAACACTATATATATATATATATATATATATATATATATATATATATGTATATATATATGTATATATATATATGTATATATATATATATATATATATATATATATATATATATATATACATATATATATACATATATATATATATATATATATATATATATATATATATATATATATATATATATATATATATATAGTGTTTCTAGGAGTTTATTATAATAATATTTCATGTATCCACATAAAATTTTATACGGAGATATAATTTTTTATATATCAATTTTCAGTATTTACTTCAACTTCTTGATAAGAAGTACTACGTGGGTATGGCCTCCCTAGATTTTATAACCAGATATTACGACCATAAAAGCACATTTAAAAACAAAGAACGTCGAATTAAAACAGAACTAGCAAATAATTATTGGGAGCTCAAAGAAAACGGACGCTCACCAATAATTGAATGGAAAATAATACGACAGGCCAGTACATGTAGAAATTGAGACGACCCGTGTAGATTATGTCTGAATGAGAAATTTGAAATTCTAGCCCTCTAAGACCTCCCAAATCTATTAAACTGTAAAGGTGAGATAGCAAACAGCTGCATGCACAGAATAAAATTTACCTTAGGCTAACAATACATAAATAAATAAATAAATTTAAAAAATACTAAACTAAAACCCAAAAAGTTAAAATCTAAAACCTTAAATAGAAATACAAGGAACCACTGATTAAAATAAGGTCAATCATCATATTGACACAACAAAGAAACAGGGATAGGCCACTATATAGAAAACAGGACAATAGAATAGGAAATAAGGAGTAAAAAAACCGAACCTTAACTCATGAGAAACCCAACGATTGGCTAAGAGAACGAAGAATTTGATAGGTTAACTAGCTAGTCGTGTATATAAAAACACCCGGCAAAACTAAATCCATGCATTTTAGCCTGAATATTCCTCCCGGGGATGAAACGCGAGAGTCTCTGTGTTACTTAATTGCCATAAATATATTTTCATTACTCACTATATATATATATATATATATATAGATAGATAATGAAGTGATGAAATAGATAGTTTGCATAGTTTGCAAGTTTTTTAACTCATTAAGTGTTCAAACAAGTATCATTCGGGCCTAAATGTCCGGGATTATCGGTGACCATAAAATACAATTTCCTGAAGCACTCAAGGTTTCAAAATAACATAGAACATTGTTCGGCTTCTTTGTTTGGACTGTTTACAGAGTTTGGATCATTTACATTAGATACAACTCTCTGTCCATAGTTCGAATCGTGTTTCATCTGTTTCAGGACTTATATTGAGACATTTTTCCCTATGATTTTTTTCAAAAAAATGTTTTCACTTTTGCATTTTCAAGAAAATTTCTAATAATAAATTAATATTTAACTAGCGGGACCCGTGTAAATTACACGAAATGTTTTTTTTCAATACTAATTATCTTGTTCCTAACCTATACATGTTTGAATAAAATATGATAAGATTTGACTTGTATATTTATTTTTTAAAATGAACAATACATTAAACAATTTCTAGTGAAAGTAATATTTCGACGACTAAACCGTACTTTGTAAATGCTTTAGATTAAATTAAATTTGGCTCCAATTCATAGGTAGCATACAAAGATTCGGAAGGTCGTTGCTTTTGATGTAAACGTGACACACAAAATAACACACACGTAATCGTATTACTATGTCGTCCCCTCCCTACGCCCCTCCCCACCCCCTCCGATGTAGAAAAAAATCTTAGAGGTTGAATGGGATCGAACTATAAACCAGTCGGGCCGACGTCAGAAACCGACGTCAAAATCCCACGTCGCTAACCGTTGCGCCTAAAGGAAATACTTGGAAATATTACGAAAAGTAGGTGACTTGAATGCTGTTCGAAATCTAGGTGCGGCACGCATACGCAGAGCTTTTGATGTAAGCGTGATACACGAACACACACACTATCGTATTAATCTATAGATTGTTATTGGTCAGACCTTCTGACGATAAGTGCGTTATCTTTTAAAAGTCGTGGTTTAAATGTCATTTTGTATTTGTATTCCTTGTTTGAACACTTGATGAGTTAATAAACTTGTAAACTATGCAAATGTGATCTATTTCATCACTTCATTATATAAATGCTCTATCTACTATATTGAGCTTCACCGTATTTCGATAGGATCTAATATAATTTTTGATTTTTATATTATCCATTTATAACCAGTGGGGACCGAATGTAGTTATCCACAGACAGACAGATGTATCACCATATCACGGCTCCTCGGTGAGACTTTGTTAGTAGAGCCTTGAATGACCAGATTAATTTATTCATATCGAATGTTCTTTTGTGTGTTCTGATTTAATTCCAGCCATGTCTTTCTGTATCGATGGAATAACTCATGCATAAATACCCCCAACACACACACACACACGCACACATACGCACGCACACGCACACACACGCACGCACACACACACACACACACAAACACACAAGTCTTGAATAAAATATTTCTTCGCTTATAGTATTGTGTGTGTGCACGGTTGCGTGTGATTCGAAACGACTGGAACACGGGGGAAGGAGGGCGACAGCGGCAACAACTACCGGATGAATTTAAATGACATTCGACGCACACACACAGCCAAACAGGCAGACCATCAGAGCCCCGGGGCGAGATAGGCAGGATTCGGACCATGCAAAATTATTACCAATAAACGGTAATCACAACAATTAGCCTATCGTGAAATGATAAACACCCGTCACTTACAGAATGAACTAAGTCCAAAAAGGACAATAAATTGTAGTTATTTTTGTTAAAAAGATCATATTTATTTACCTGTATTTAGTTTGTTGTATTCTGTTACCTAAAATAAGAAAGGCCAACATTCGTAGGATGCCAACCGTGTCCCCCAATGTTGGCTATCAAAGGAGCCTCGTCGATCATGATGTCCAGATCTGCATTTTGGGTCCCACACCTTTTATATTATGTTGGTATCACTTTTTCATGGTTTTGTTGGTGCATGCGACAACACCAGGCCCAGGCTTATTTTACCTGTGATCTTGTACATGGATAGTGTTTATCAATCCCATATGTAGAAATTACACTTTCGCACACATTGTACGTGTTAGATGGTTACAATAAAGAATGCTCATCAGTATTTGTTTTAAGGGCCTGTAATTCGGAACCTAAGCGTTTCTGGGATTTTTTTATTTTGTTATTACTTACACATATAGAACATAATCTCGAAGTTATGCCATCGACTTTACAAACAGCCTATATAATTGATTTACAATATTACGTTCGAGTGTATAACCAACCAGGATTCACATGTTGGCTATCAAAGGGGTCTCTGCCGATAATGATGTTCAGATCTTTCTCCTGAGCCCCACGGCTTTTATATTTGTTTGGTGTCACTTTACATAGTTTTGTTGGTGCATGTGTCGCATATATTTGTATAATATTTCCAATATTATGTATGGGTGCATTAACAGTAGCAGTACGATACAACATAGCTTTGCTCTTCTTCTGTCTCCCCATTCGAGCTCATCAACCTTTATCCTCGAGTGTTCTTAGCCTTGATAAATGGCGACTTATAAGTGAAAATAAAAGTTGTGGCATCAGTTGATGAGGTTCCAAGGCGGCTTGAGAAGCTAGTGGCGAATTATGGAGCCCATATTGAATTCTAAATAAAACGCCATGCCATACACTCGTCTGTTCTCGTAGGTCGCATTTGCAACTTCATGTGGCTATATCCTACATCTCTTCCGGTATATTGCCTACTCAGCCTTATACTGGTTTAAATGTTTGTTATAATCCTTTTTTTTTCTATAAATAATTCTCAGACTACAGTGATTAATAATTGTTATGGGTTTTAGGTTCCGATATTTAGCCTACGCAACTTCATTGGCTACACTTCTTCTGGCGTTTCACCTAACAATCTCATGTGGATTTAGATTGAGAATCGATCAAAGAGCATGTTAGTTATAATATTGCTTTTTTCTATAAACAATCCCCATGTTTGGGTTATTTGTGATTGATATGTTTTTAGGTGTCCGTATCTCGCCTCTGTAACTTCGTGTGGCTGCGCCTCTTCCGACATGTCACCTACGCAACCTCATGTGGATTAGATTAAGACTCCACTAATACTACTTATAACCTTGTTTTTTTATGAAAATTCCCCAGGCGAAAAAGATTTATAGTTGGTATGGGTATTATGTTCCAGTATGTCGTATACTCTACTTAATGTGACTATACCTCTTCCGGTATGTCGCCTACGCAACTCTACGTGAGGTCAGATTGAGAATCGCTCAATTGTTATGATCTTGTTTTTCTATAATAGGTGATTTATATTATAATTCGTATGATGTTTTAGGTTTGTCTCGGATGTTCCTAACTAAGGCAGACGTAAAACCTAAAGCAGGTAGTCAACAAAAGGGCGCTATTCTATAACAGGTTTTACACATATCTATGTTAATTTATTTTTGGGGGTTGGGGGTTATGGTCCTCATCAGTTCGGGAAGACAGCACGTCTAAGAGAAGAAAAATACCGCTCTCAAGCATTAAAACAAACGGACAGACAAGCAAACAAAGTTTCGTTTTTTATATAGAGAAATTTATTTGGGGATTACTTATTTTTCTTTTCTTTTCTTAATTCAATTTTCTGCTGTTGTGAATGTCTGTCTTCGGTGCGCGCCTTCCCAAGCGAAAGGCTGCGTCTTGAACTTTAGTGATTAAGACATGGCCAGATGTTGGATGAATGAACACCAAGCTCCATCGTTAAAATCATTGCTATTCCCCCCTACACCCACCACCACGCAGACACATGTGCCAAAAGGTAAAACAGGCCGAATTACAAAAACATGTCTGACATCTTCCCACCAGAGGTTCTGTCAATCTCCATACTGAGTTTAATAACTGCACGTTTGCGGGGCGGAGTAAGGGGTGTATAGGTTAAAAAAAATCGAAAAACAGTTTATAATTAAACAATTATATTTGATTTCCCCAGGGGGTGGGAACTAACAACCCGCCCTCCGGAAGAAATTAATGAATAGAGCTGGCATGAGAGACATGGCTCTCCCATTAGAATAGTCACGTGAGGGTCATCTGGCGTTGGACGATGTTTGGATCGCGGCGATCTTTTGAATAGTGACGTTATTTGCTGATTCTGTTTTTGTCATTAACTTACCAATTCTTTGCCTTATTTCTCTCAGACCATTTCTCTCTTTTTTATCTATGTGTATTCGCGTCTGTCTATTTATCTATCTTAATCTGTTCAGATCTATGTATATATCCTGCTCATTTAATATGTTAATATCGCGTCTGTGTATTTTTAGTTATAGAGAACATTTTTTAAATATACAAATTTAGTTTTTCATCAGGTTGTCTAATTATATATATATATATATATATATATATATATATATATATATATATATATATATATATATATATATATATATATATATATACTGTGTGTGTGTGTGAGTATTTAGGCAGCATATTTTTATTTGCGCAAACATTATTAAATAATACGGAGTGTTTTTGCTTAATAAGACATTTAGCATTTCGGGCAAATTGATGTATGAAAGTTCCGTGGGTTTCTTGATCCAATTTTCTTTCTCTTTTCGCGAGTACTTTCGATTTGATTCATCAAATCACCATCAAGCGGTGTTAGTGTTGTTGTCTTTACAACTATATCTTTACTTTTGAGACTAGTTTTACTTAAGAACATGAAATAATCTCATCTCTCTCATTCTTTCCCTCTCCCCTTCTCTCTCTCTCTCTCTCTCTCTCTCTCTCTCTTGTTAACGACGCCGTATTATTGTTATTGTTTTTTTATTGTTTGAAGCAATACTTTGAGCGATAGTAAAATAATAAATGAGATGCTGAGAACAAACACTACACTTTGAATTAGTTATTAGCCAAAAATATAAAAATTTAAATAACGATCAAATTAGGCACAAGGCCATCAAAAGTATATAGAAATAGAAGTCGTTGACTATCTTTGGTCAAACGTTATAAAATGTTTATCTCAGTCACCACAATAGCACATTTACTCCTATTTAAAATATCTCCAAATTGTTGAAAACATATTTTTCATAAATACATTTATTTACAGAAATTCATTGGATTAAAATGGAAAGTGGGATCTTAGGGAAAAGGGCCAAGAAACTATGAAAATATGTGTTTATGACGAATCATTTATAAATGAATGACCCCCCCCTCCCACCCTAAAAAATGATTTAATCTATTATTGCATTATCTGTTAATGGAATACATTAGTGTAGTATCGGTTCTGCTGTCATAGGACCGTCGTCCCAGGAATTACTTCCTCCTTTTTAAGGGGGTGGAGGTAATCCTCTCATGTCTTACATCCTACTGTGAGGGAGGCTTAATATAGTATCTGTTCTTTTGTTATGATACTATTTTCTCAAGAACTACCTTCTTGGAGGGGTGGCAGGTGGTAGTGTAGTATTTTTTCTGTTGTCATAATACCATCCTACTAAACATTATCTCTTCCTTTGAGGATTAATGTAGTATATGTTCGTTATTACCTCCGCCTTTCGGGGGTCAATGCATGTAGTTCGTTCATCATGATATTATCCCAGCCTAGCAAAATGCGACCGGAAGGAGCATATATTTGTTAGTATATATATATATATATATATATATATATATATATATATATATATATATATATATATATATATACACTTCATCCATTCATGCATAGAGATTTATACTGTAATGATAATGAAATGGTTTGGTTGATATGTAGTCATACCCTTAATTAATGGCAATAAAAGTGTAAAAATTTGGGAATTTCCTTGCTTTTGTACATTTAGTGTACATAAATTTTCATCTTAACCCTATTAAGGGCATATGATTTCAGTATACTGGCATTTTTCATGAAATTACTTTAAATTCACTTCAAAGTTGGGTTAGTTGCTCAATAAAGCATACATAATTTAATTTAAATTCACACAAATAGTGTATACATAACTAGAGCTCACGCTATAATAATTCAATAAATGTTCCGAATTTGTTTAAATAAAAATAAATTATTCATACAATTGTTCTTGTTCATTTTTAAAACATACAATTTTTTGCTTGATCATAAATCCAAGATACTTTCAAAGGTCTTTATCGGTGATGATTTTCTCACCCAATTCAATTAAACAAAACCGGAACCGTTCATATTAAAAATAGTTCACTTCCTGTTACTTATTTATCCCTTTTTTCTACAGCAAACCAATGAAAAGTAATAGAAGACACTCAAAGAAAATGATTTTTCTTTTTTATAATGTCCTCTATTGGCCCTTTGATTGTTTTTAATGGAAATCGCTCCAGACAAGGCATGAAGCCACTTGACGTAAGGAGCTAACAAGAACGAAAATTGATTATCATACTTCATACAAAATAAGCAAATAAATAAAGGACGTAATTTTATCTTCGATTTTCGTTTTTACTCATTTTATTGTCATAAAAGTCTTCCTCAAAGCGTTCTGTTTTTGCTTTAATTCTTTTATATATAAACTTGCAAAAAATGGGACTTCAGCTCGTTTATATTTTCTAGTATTCATATAAATTAGTTATGTGTACATGTTTATATATCTGTATGTACATGATTCACTCCTAAACGAATTAATCGATCACTTTGAATTTTGAAGCACAACTGATACGCGTAATGGTGGATAATGTGATCTATATGTAGTTTAATTTAGTTTTATACAGAGGATCAAAGGAGATAGACGAGGAAGCCCTTCGTGAAAATTCACATACCTTCGATGTTTGTTAAATTTTAACAATAGGTATTCGACACTAATTAATCAATATTTCCTAAATTTCAGTTTCTCTACAGTATTTTAAAAGGTTTTAAGGTGTATAGTATGGGCAAAACCTCCCATTTGAATATTTCAATATTTCATATTTGCTTGGGTAATGAGGTGCCTATTTTATTATCATCTGTATTATTAAATGAAATAGGCACCTCAGTATCCAAGTATATAATATCTCTAAAAAAATAAGAATATAGTTCCTGTAATAAAATGGAGCCACACAAAAATGAACCAAGGAACAGAAATTACAGGAAACACCATAAGCTCCCCCCTCCACATCCCCCCCCCCCCCAAAAAAAATAAATAAATAAAAAATTTAAATAAATAAATAAAAATGGTGCCGGCTTAGGCCGACACCAGACAAAATATTTGTAGAGAGTCGAGGAGGATGAGAAGACCGAGGAGGGACAGCACAAACCAGACCTTCACTGGAAAAGTTCGGAGAATGCTGGGATCTTGGGGAGGCTTATTGCCACTCAAATTTCAGAGTAGACCAGCGAGAAATCAATGGTAATAGGATGTTGCCATACCGCAAGGTTCTTTGCGGTGGTTATCGAAAAGAGGTGAAGAATACTAGAAATCTGGGGAGTACAAATAATGATAAATATTCAAGTGGTTTATCTGTATGACCTAAACTGATCCAAATCATACTGTCCACATATTCAAATCATACTTCCACATAACCGACCTATAACTATATAGTTATAGGTCGGTTATGTGGAAGTACCTCACTCAGATTGCTAGTAATAGAATAAATTATTTTCTAATGATCTTACAATGTAATATTTATTTAAATATAGTTAAATCATATGATCAATGCAATGCTGATATAAAGACAGTAAATTGTAAAATGGGGGACTTACTGCTAAATATGTAAAGGTCTGGAATGGTAGAAACTTTAATCATTTCGAGAGTAACAACCTTCTCATTTCAAAAAGAAAGAAAAAAAATGAACAGGGCGTGTCAGGTAGGGAAACCCAAGATAGCGAAGTTGTTGGAATATAACACTGTGCTATCTAATATATATATATATATATATATATATATATATATATATATATATATATATATATTATATATTATATTTAATATAATATATATATAATATATATATAATATATATATATATAATATTTATAAATATATATATATATAATATATATATACATATATATATATATATATATATATATATATATATATATAATATTTATAAATAAATATGAAATTACATTTTACAATTTACCGACTTTATATTTTTTTTTTAAATGTTAAATAAATTGCTCCGATATGTCTACACTTATACCATCTGTCATTTATTTTTGTTCATTCCATATTCTACTTTCCGGTGTTCAACGTTGCATTACTCCTGTCTCAGAATACTCACCTTCTTACTTACTTAGCAGCAATGCTTCGAGCAAACTACCATTTCCTTATATATATATATATATATATATATATATATATATATATATATATATATATATATATATATATATATATAAAGATCGCACGATGTCATTTTCCAAAAACTTCGCTATTTTTGTTTATTTAATTTTCAATATTTTAGATGTCTCCGCGCATCTCTATAAGGAGCTGTGTGCGTCCCTCGGTCAGTCACGTTTAAGTTTGAAATACTATTTTCAGATGCGTCCACACATCTCTATAATAAGCTAAGTATGTCCGTCTGTCCTTCACGCATGGGTTTTTTAAAAGCATTTTCATCGCTAACTACGCAGATTGAATGGACGTATCTCCAGAATACGTGTTTTGCAGGATTTAATAATGAAAAAGAACCAACTTCTGTCTGCACGTCACGTCTTCCCATCTTCTATTATGATTTGTATATCGCGTGCAGCGCGACTTAAGCTTCCTGCGTTCGAGAGGGGGGGTATAGATGAAAGGAGCGGGGCATGTGCGAACAGAAGCCTCTTTAAGCACTTTTCCCTTATTCTGATCCTCATAATATCTTATCTTCCTTAGCCCCGCTCCCGCACTCGCCCCAAACCTTGCCGAAGCAATAAGCACCAAGGAGCCTGACAACAGGAAATCGTAAGGTTGCATCTAATTGAAAAGCCCACCGGGCCACTGTCTGCCACATTCGGTAGAGAATTGGCTATTAGAAAGAAATCCAACTTCCGTGGCGGATGAAAATGGAAAGTCGAGTCGAGTTATGGGGCAATGGTGGGTCGATATTTCGCTTCGGAATGTAAATGAAGATAATTAAATGAACCACTGCAAGCAAATGTGGTTAGTTGGGTTGGGGTCGCACGTATTCTGCCACGGTTACTTTTCTTCAAAACGGATACAGATCCGATTCTCAGGAAGCTTGGCGTGAACGAAACCGATTGTCTCTCCCGTGGGCATGTTTACAAAAGGACGGTGAGCATTCCTAGACTGAACCACTACTAAAATGGTGATAATAAAATAACATAAAAAAATATTGTCGTGAATTTGATTAAAGAAATCGCTTGACTCCATGATATATATATATATATATATATATATATATATATAGAGAGAGAGAGAGAGAGAGAGAGAAATGTGATACTTAGCAGGCAATACAATGCAGAGGTGTGACGGATAGACACAAGTTGGAGCAAATAAGACATATAATGGTGGAACAAATGAATTAGTTGCAACCTTAATACAATGTGTACATACACATATATATATATTTATTTATTTATTATTATTATTTATTTTTCCTTTTACAAACACATATATATCTGTCTATCTACACAATGTTACAATGTTATGTAATACCTGTATCAAGATGGTCTGGTGGAAATTCCGTATGATATAATATTTTTTTTATTTTAATATTTCGGGAACTCTTTTCCGTGCTCAACTCAAGTTCAAGCGTGCATATGAAGGAAGCCGTAAGATTCAGTCTCGCAGAAAATACCGGTTAAATTTTAAATTCCAAACCAGATTCAAAAATAAAATAAACTTCTTTTTTATTATTATTTTTTTCTTTTTATTAATATTTTATTTATCTACTTTTTATCTAATTTATTTATTCATCTATTTACTTTATTAAACTTTTTTTGTTTTGTTTTTACTTTTTAGAATCTTTCCTTTTTTTGTCGTTAAATTTTTAATTCTAATCTAATTTTTTTTTAACCAAGTCTATTCGTTTAAATTAATATGTCGGTTAATACTGTCATTTTAAACATTGCATTATCTGTTCGTTTTAAATTATTGCGTATATTAATATTTAGTTTATTTATTTATTTTATTCTATTTTTAAATATGTATATTTCATTAAATAATTCAATATTATCTGTTCATTAATGCAATTAATGTAAAAATGTTTAAAATATAATTAAATTGCATAATACAAAATCAAAATGATGGTTAATTTAATAAAAGTCGTTCAAGACGAGGCATGAAGCTACTTGATATAAAAGAGCTAAATAGAAAACAGGAGGTGCCTATGACCTTAGTCTTGAAAAGACCAAGGCTATAAATAGGGGGAAAGCAGTCAGTAGTAAGAGAGTTCCACAAGCCTGCAGTTCTTGGAAATAAGCTACTAGAATAGGAAGCTGTATTACAATGAGGTATCAAAACAGCGAATTGATGGAGACAACTAGACCAACGAGTTAAACCAGCTGGAACAAATGAAACACGGAATAGATCACATAATTCTGAAGAATACATGCTACTATAGTATTTGTAGAAAAGACTGAGACTAGCGACATCACGTCTGTGAGAGAGAGAGAGTGTAGAAAAGAAGAAATCGTAGGGGCAACCAAATTACAGATACGCTTCTGAACTTTATCAAGAACACTCAAATGGGACAGAGATTCACTAACCCAAATATAACAACAGTACTCCATACATGGTCTGATAATAGATTTGTAGGTGTGAGAAAGTGTTTCGAGCGATAAAGAAAGCCGACTTTTCGAGTAGCAGAAAGAGCAATGGGTCTAATATATAAACACTTAGAAAGATTTGATGTGAAAGAAAGTCTAAGAAGTTTCAGAGTTGATTACTCAAGAACAGAACCATCCATGAAAATCTCAGGAAGAAAATGGACACGCCTACGACTGAAAGACACGAGCTGAGTCTTGACTGGGTTAAACGAAACAAGCTATTTTGTATCCCAATCCACAACCAACCTCAAATCAACTTCCAGATCGGCTTCATATTCTCGTGATATTGGATGCATGAATTAAAACAAGCTCTTCTTTTATTTTATTTTATGATTGTTTTGTACTGTTCATGGGGCATCGTACCCGCTTTTTCAGAGACTCCAATTGAGATATTCTTTTAGGATCCTCGATCTCTTTAAGTGACATTATTTGAATCTTTCTTGCACTTGTTTCACCGGGTATTGTATGTTTATTAAAGTATTTTACGGAATGTTTCAAGATCTAGTGAGGAATGTTCTTTTCTCTTTCCTACGGCCTTTTTCTCGCAAACGATACCTTTGAATCTTCTATGAATAGATAAAAAGAATGAATTACTTCGTGACACTTCGAAATTAAAAAAGAAAGCATTTAAACGGTCAAATAGAAAGTTATTGTCGGCTGCAAAATTCTTAGCAAATCCTAATGTATATTGTAAGGTGTAAAACTATTTGCATCCAGTCATTTTATAAACAGAGATTAAAACAACATTAATATAACACATTTAGTTATAGTTTTATATCAGTTCGGTTCGATCAATAATTTAAAACGATACCATAATCATTAAATTTAACTATCAAAATATATTAACCAAAAACGACATACTTAGAAGAAAAGAATATGCAGGTTATGGGATAGAACGTTCGCCAGCCAGCAAATGGGGAAACACAGGTTACGAAATCATATTATATTTCATTTGATGGCTGACGAACGTTCGAACTCATAGTATGCGTAGTTTTATTTTTTTCGATTGCCAGCGTGTTAGCTACGCGAAACCCAGGTATCATTCAATGGATTCTTAATTGTATAGTATGTAAATAAAAAACCCACAAACATATAAATGAAGGAAATAATGATTTACATTTAGCACTAAAGGCAAAACACTAAATAAACGAGTGTCAACATTTATGTGATAGTATTTCTCCCACTTACTACTAGCTGGTTCGTGACGCAGAGGTAGAGCGCCGGACGTCAGTCACAGTGTCCCGGTTTCGTATCTCGCTAATTCTAGCCACACTGGTGATTTGTAGAGACGATAAGCACGTGTCTGTGGATAGTTATATATTTTTTATTTTTTTATATTAAGTTAGGTATGTGTATATGTTTATATATGTTTGTGTACAGTTTTCACTTCTAAACTAATTAACCGATCATTATGAATTTTTCAACACAGTTACTGTGCGTAACGGGTCGTAATCAATTAATAATCAATTAATAATCAATTAATAGATATTTCGCCAAATTTCAGTTTCTTTGTAGCATTTAAAACGGTATTTAGGGGCATACTATGGGTAAAAGCTCCCATGTTAAAATTCAAATATTTCAGATTTGCATTAGACACCAATTAAGCAAGATTCCGTGAATTTCAATTTCTTTATAAAACCCCTTAAATCCCTTAAATGTTAGATATTTTCTAGAATCAAAATCATGTAATGCATTTTGATCAAAATGGAAATAAGGATTCTAGACATAAGGTTTAGTATCATTATATCTTGATTTTAATGTTCGTAAAGGGGGCATAAAAGAGGTGCAAAACTGTTGGGTCTTTGGAATAAATTTTACCCGTCTTGAGACGGGTATTCTTTTGGTATAGTCATTTACAGACTGTTTCGCTGTATCACAGCTTTTCAGTGTGGCTAAAAATGGAAATACTTCAAGCAAAGATCAAAACTGACCGTTTTTTTTTCAACAGTCGGATATTCTAACTGTTAGGGCATCAACATAAGCCACAAGAAGAGGTAATCTTAATGTTTATATAAGCAGTATCAGCTGCCAAACAGTGCTCTATTCGTTTTTACGAAGAGCTTCGCATTATCTCTTATAGTAGCTGTCGATTTCCCTTAGTACAGTCCTCAACGCACGAAGAGGTCGGGGTAATATCAGTCTTTCCTCGTTGTCTATTTCTCTGATATTATTTTAAATTAATTCTATTTTCGTCGTATTCTTCTATTCGGCTCGTCTTTCATCGGAGACAAGAAAAAAGCCAACGTGTTTCGCTTCAACGACAAAAGATGGCCAACTTCTCAGTTTTCAAACAGCGCCGAGATTGGGCGTTGAAATGCGAGATCCTCAATGGAAGACGCCATCAAAGCGTAAAGTAACAATGACAAATCGCCTTCTTCATTCGATGTTTCCCGTCGTTCGTTTGCGACGCGGTTTGCGTTTTATCAATTCCTTTGCATGTATAATGACTTTGATAACATCAACAACAAAAAAGATCCGGCGGAAATAATAATTAATCGATTCGAGCTTGACTGCGTAAATGCAGAGAAGGGATTAAGAAAAAGATATTGAGGGAGAGAGGAGGGTAGAGAGGGGTAGAGAGAGAGAGAGTTGAGAGAAAAGAGGAGAAATGGAGAAAGAGAGGAGGAGATAGAGGGGGGGTTAGAGGGAGATAGTGAGAAGAGGGGAGGAATAAAATGAGAGGAGAGATAGAAAGGAGATAGAGGGGAAAGTTAGAGGGAGATGGTGAGAGAAGGAGAGAGATGGAGAAAGAGAGAGGGGAGAGGTTGTCCTTCCTCGACTCCTTATTGACCACACAAAAGCCACTCATTCATTCTTGCTTGAGCAGAAGGAGTCACCATGGTGTGCGACTTGTCAAGTGCTATACACAGTGAAACACTTTATGTTAGAATGTGTTGATTTTGCTCCCATGTGACAAAAACACTACAATATTGGTACTATGAAGGAACTATTTAAAGATATCAGAGTGGAAATCATTATGTCCTTTCTGAAAATGGTGGGGTTATACCCAAAAATCTTATATCTATAAGTTCGATAAACCAAACTTACATAGGAAAAAATTAATCAGTTGCAGACTATTTACTCAAGAAATATACACATACAAAAAAAATTCATCCAAATTTGTTAAACATTTTAAAATATTATGCACCTCAAGCATAGAATCTTTTTACCAATATAAATGAAGTCGGCATTAAATAACCCAAAAGGGTTGCTATGCCGTAAACAAAACAAAACAAAACAAAAAAGGATGGACCCCTTTCACGTCATAGAATATTTGCATAAAAAAGATTATTTCTCTGATATTTCTGTCTACACATTAACTTACACAGATAGGTATCCACCATTCCGCAATACGTTCCACAGTGGTATTTATTCTGCATGTTGTACACCTTAACTTAACTCTTACGAAACCATAACACTAACCATAACTAAATCTAACACTAACTCTAACCCGATGCTTGTCTAGATAGAACTCATAACAGTAAGTCAAGGGCGTGTGAATGCACTGCGCATGGCTGCCGAGGTCATTTTTTTGTAAAACTCATTTTTCCATTAGTGGCAGAACTCTTCTACAAAAACCATTAATACTTATGTGTCACAGATCGAAGGAAAGAGTCACCGACGGAGCTATCAACCGTGCGCCCCCCGCCCCTCCTCCCGAAAGGTTTAATCCAGTTAATAGCATGTTACGGGAGGGAAAGAAAGTTCGTTGTATTGTGGATTACTGAGAAAATTCACGGACGTAACAAATGCAATGCATTGTGGGAAGTTTATATTTACTTTCCTCTTCACGAGGGCAGAGTTGGACACAGGGTCGGTTTTTAATGTAGGGAAAATCCAGTTCCCGAAAATGGGCAACTCTGGATTGGAACAAAATTTAAAATTGCCTCAGTCTAGAAGGGCTTCACCTTCACTGGCCGAAGACAGAAAAAAGCTAACTGCGCATCAGAGCAAATAGCACATTTTCTCCCAGCTAAATTGCGGGAGGTTATTGGGGAAGATAAGAATGAAAGAGATGGCAATCTCTAGTCTTGGTTCGTTGCATTGCTTTCAGAATGAAGGGTGTGGAAGGAGAAACACGGAGAAAAAGAAAGAGAAGGGGGAGGGGGCAAAAAACAAAGTAACGGACAGAGCCTTTTATAGAATTACGTTGACGCATCAAATAAAATACTTTCTTACTTTCACACCTCTTCCTTCACCCCTTCTCTTCCTTTTCGCTGATTTCGTCCAATTTGTTTGTTTAGCGAACAAAATGCTACTTCCAAAAGCCCGACCGACGGACAGAGCTTATTATGAAGATCAGAGGATGCATCAAATATGTATATCATATGTTGTGTGAAAAAGACAAAAGTCAAAACAATTAAACACAGGAAGAAATCATCAAACCGAGAGATTTACCAGTTTCGTTCTGATCAGAGAACGTCTTCAGACAAATTGAAGATTTGAAATTTATTGAATAACGACAAAACATGAAAAAGAAGACGCAGAACGGGAGGTTTTTGGGTACGTGCGTAACTATTTAAAAAAAATATGCAGTACGTGCGACAAAGACATTAATTTGGAAAAGGAGAGACAAAGAAAAGGAAGAAAAGGAAAAGAACAAATGGAAACATGGATGAAATGCAGTAGAAAATAAGAAGTACTTAAATCATGATCAGAGTTTTTTATGCAGTGGCGAGATATATTGCATTGTTTTAGTGCAATTTTTGCTAGATGTTTTGTTAAGGAATATGATCTGAGCCTAAGGTTTACGTTGGGTGGTAATGAGAGAAGGATTACAGCGCTTTTGAAGCACTTGCGGTGTGGGGGAGAGGATTCTGTCTTGAAGAGAGTGCAGTTTGTAAAATCAAAATTATTGGTAAAAGTGTTCCTGTATGACCTCTGTCTCGGCTACAGCATCACTTTCACTAATATTCTTGAGAAAGGTATGCATGCATATTTTCTCTCTCCAGCTATGGGATAAATAGTACGGTAGGCTAGACTCTCAAGACTTCGTCATGCAACACGTTTGGAAGGAAAACTTTGAAAAAACAGAAGTGTTGTTCTCCTTATTTAAACATTGCTTCCAGCCATCTTAGATTTTCCTTGGCACTGAACGCAAGCAATGGCGGTTCAAGAGAGATGTGATTGGAGATTGCACAACCTTTGCTTTACTATAGAAATCCCGCTCAGGTTTAATCTTATTTTTTTTCGGAATTAAATTAATTGAAAAGGTTTCTAATTTTCAATTATTTTAATATTTCAAAGAAAACTTCACTGCTTCTACTGATCGACATCTCTCTCAATTTTCTTTTCATTTTACTTCAATTAGCCTTCATAAATCAAGGGGCACCTTCCTGGGGCTCACACTTGATTTCTATATGAGATACATAGCTATTCGTGTGTTTTATTAAGATTCTCCTCCACCTGTCAAACGTTCAGTTAGTAAGGCAATACAGAACATTATTTTTTCTCTCCCCAATTGACCAATTAACTACGTTATAGTTTATCTTATTGGGGTATTTTCTTGCAAGATTTCAGTACAAAAATTCATCTGGTTTGGTGGAGTATCCAGCTTAGTGCTGTTCCTTGAGGTAGCATTACTTGGGAAAAGGGGCACACTTCCTTATATGAGCCATGTATAATTGTGTCGAAAGAATATTATTTGGGCTTCGAATACTATGCTATTTTGAATATTTGGTCAAAGTTTACTTATAGGGCGAAATATCCTCATGTCAGGTTGTCTTGACAAACCCCTGTACAGAAGAGACCGACGTCACTCGAGGGTGGTGGTGTCTAGTAGGCATGATAATCATAATGTCTAGAGTTTCTTTTGGTATATGTGACATATACGGCATAATCACGTTGATACACAGGTTCTTGTTAGATCACCAAAGTTAAGCAACTTTGAACTTGGTCAGTACTAAAATGGGTGACCATTTGGGAGTACAAGGTGCTATATATGCTCTCTCCTTATCTTGGCATTGTTTCCAGTCATCCTGGATTTCCGCTTGCCACTGGAATCAGGAAGTACCGACTCAGGAGAGGTGTGATGCTATTGCGCAATCCTTGCTTCACAATTATACGTGAAGCCAGTCCATTGTCTCTGAATGGAAGCCATGATGTGATATTTAAAATATTTAGCTTTTTGATGTTGTATAAGGATCTTTTCGTCATCAAATTATGTTACAATACCTTTTAACGCTCATAAGAGGTGCAGTTCGGTATTGCACAACCCTTGCCTCACTATAAACTCTCCGTGCATGCACGATTACAAACTCACTTTATCAGTTGCATGCGGTGGCATTGTTTACTTTAAACATTAAAAATAGCGGCTGACATTGACGCCATACTATTTCAGAAAATAGACTTCTTTTTTATGTGAAAAATACTTTATTTTCAAATTCTACCAAGGAGTGCTTACTTTTTATAAAACCTCTTACATTTTAAATAGGATGTTTATTTTTAATAACCTTATTCAAAAAGTAATTAAAACAAAAATATTTTACCACTTGAAAATTTGAATATTGACAGAATCTGAAATTTACGATTCAAAATAATAATAAATGAAATCGTACATGTTTCGGAATTCTTTAGATGAAGATTAATAATTTGTATTAATTGGATTATTCGGATTACTATTCTCATCTTGGATGTTATTCTCACAACGTTTCGACAGATGTAACCCCGAACCTTCTTGAGGTAGGTCTTGCCGAACTCGGGAATCTGTACGGGATTTTGAACGTCACCATTTATTTAATGCACGAGGGTTGTTTGTTCTCGTTTCGTCAGCCATGACTGGGTAGAAGTCTTAAGTAATTCAGGTTACCGGAACTCAATCGATGCTACGTAAATGACTACTTATTTAGCGTAAAATGATCCCAATTTCCGGTCCATTCTAGCGTTTAAGGACAATTAACTTCTTTTTTTGCTATGGGAGATAAATTATATGCGTTTGCGGGGGTTTACATTTTTAGTCAATTACGCATGGTTTTACGACCTGGCCATTCAGAATTAGGGGTAATGGTGAACAATTTAATTAACTTCCCTAAAACTTTAGAATGGTCCATTTACGTTAAATTTATATACGAAACTGATCCCTAATTTTGAATTCTAAAATAATTGGGTTTGTTTTTTTGTGTTTTTGTTTTTATTCTTTCCGACAAGTTTTTTAGAGTGTTCACGCGTAATCGCCGAAAAAAGTAGTATCTCATTTTGGAGGGACGGTTATTTAGCTGAGGATGCTAATCTACAAATTTATCAAATTTACTACACCGGACGTAAATCTAACCAGACCTACCGTAGCTTAATAGACGCGAAGAAACATCGATAGAGTGCATCACCAACGACCGATTCTGCGACCACACTCCTCGCGTCTTCGGTAGTTTGGTCAAGCTGTTCGTCGTCAAGCAAGAAAATTGATCCGAGGCATTCTCCTCCCGCCTCCAGTACCTAATTGGGGCAAGCGCGTTGGTTGACAGCTGAAAACTTAAGAAACTATCATCAAGGAGAACCTCGGCCAGATCTCCGGCTCGCAGCTTGCTGGTCTTCGTCGATAGAATAGGAACTGGCTTGCAATCTCATCGAAGCTCGCACAGGTCCGCTGTTATGGTCATAGGTGCTTTACAGGCGAATAAGGAAGCCGGTTCCATCCACCCAGGGTAAATCCTGTAATATAACAAGGCAAGACTGTCGGGGGAAAATATCGTCAATCTTAATAGTGCAAAATAACAACCGCTCCCTTAATAGCCGCGAACTTCTCTTCGATGAACAGAAATTATGTCGTGATGTGACAAATTGCCTGCTATACATCGACCAGAAGATTCTAAATTAAACCTTTTTTTTTTTAATGTAGCGTAACCATGACATGGATCGAGTCGGGTATGACTAAAACAGCAATGTGTGTTAAATTTATCATATACAATGTAGCCTTTATAATATGTATCGTTTTTCAGGATAAATTAACCAAAAAGGGTTGATTTGCCGTTGAAAGGACAAATTTAACTGAGCCTGATTAGCGTTTTAGGAATCCCAGTTTGTAAAAACGGCCGAAACCAGCTTCGAAATGTTCATTTAGAGGACTCCGTGCTAAGCATGTGCGTTTTCCGGTACAATTACAGTAGGTACACAGTGTAACTTTCCGATACCTGTTTAAATGTTGGTGTATGAACATGCGCTTGTCTGTCTGTGTGTGTGGGGGGGGGGGGGTGAGAGAGAGAGTGTGTGTGTGTGTGTGCGTGTGTGTCTTAGCCATCTAGGAAAATACGAACGAACAGTGTCCTGGGTATGAGTAACTTCCGTGAAGTGGGTTTAAAACAAACATGATAAACGGCCGACACTGGGTAGGGACAACAGAGAGAGAGAGAGAAAAAAAAAGGGGTTAGGGTTCAGGACTTTCTCCTGTAGATATTGAGATCACCTGACACTAATAGCGTTGCACCTACCTACCCGGTATATGCATTTTGGAAATCCACTTCCACACGTCCGATGATTTATCCGATACTCCTTAATAACTCTCCTTCTCGAATGCGACATAAAATATCGCGATTCTTGTAGGGAGTAGAAAAAACGTGGCTGTTTTTTTTTAGGGGGGGGGGCAACCGTTCGCGATCTGTGACCCTTCCTGGGGCGGATAACATCCGTCATATCAGAGACGCACGATCCCACATTCGGCCATCTTGTTTTGTCATCTCAAATTTCGACTCTAAATTGGCGCCATAAATTTACTTTATTTTTGTTTGTGTGTTCTTTGACTTGTACTTTTGGCGCTTCGATCCCCAACCTTCACAATTCTACATAGACTTAATCATTGACAATACATTTCGGCATTAAATGGAAAGAAAGTATAGGTTGATATAGTTTGTATGAATAAATCACCGCTTATCAAGGTCCAAAAGCCACTCGAGGATAAGGGTTAATGAGTTTGTCAAGTAGACGGTGAAACAACACCTTGAGGATTTGAGGCGATGGTTGAAACTGGGCTAAATTTGATTATTTAAGAGAACGACCATGTTGTAGTCAGCTGGAAAGCAGTCGTGTGGAATTGTGTTCCACAGATGAGTGGTTCTTGGAAATAGACTTTTCTCGTGAAAGATCCGTTTAGTTTTAGGTACAGAGAGGAAGAAAGGAAAATTATTTACAGTGGTTGTAGCTGAACGGGTTTTTTTCTCCGAATGTTTTACGGGTAGGCCAGGGATTGGACCTCATTCGAGCACATACCATGAAAATAACGACAGTGTAGAGAAATACTACGTCTCTTCTGTAAAAAAAATAGTCACAAGATTTCGAAATATTCCGTAAAATACTTTAATAAACATACAAGACCCGGTGAACCAAGTGCAAGAAAGATCCAAACAATTTCACTTAAGGATCTAAAAGGATTTCTCGGTTGGAGTCTCTGAAGTAGCGGGTGAATGTCTGGCACAAGATAGGATGCTCCATCTCCAGCAAAAACAAAAAGAAATGAAAATGGAATAAAAAGAAAGAAAAGAAAGATACCGTTGGTCCGCTAGATATTAGTATTACTAGGTCAACTCCGCTTCTTGTGCGGCGTAAGTACAGACTCTGGGTATGTCAATTTCCATCTTTATCTAGCATTTACCGCTTTTTAGCTAGGACGAATTTGTGAAATTTTGTGGGAAAAAAAGTACACAACTTAGTATTTGTATGAGAGAGTAAGTAACTATGATCAATGAATTTACGTATTGTTTTTATTGGCAAAACAACATTGAAAATTATGTTTTAAGCAAATAGAATTCGCTTTGAACTAATACCGAATACTCTTTATGTCTTTCTTTTGCGGATTACCGAAAAATAAAGTCAGTAAGTTTTTTTTTATATTTATCTAATGTTTTATGTTATTTTTTTAATTCATAAAACATGTTTCCAGTTTTAAAAAAATAATTCAGACTTACGTGAGATTTGAACTTGGATATTGACACCGTAAAATGTGGACACTGCCTACTCTTTTTTTGTAAAACTCCATAAACACCATAACTTTATAATAGTATATATTACTCACATAGAGTTTTTACACAAGTCTTTATCCGCGTTTTTTTTCCTGTCTACCGACCACATGGAAGATCTTAACAGCACATAATTACTACCACTCCCTCAATAACGGCGAACTTCCTCTGATGAACAAAAAAGGTGCCGTTAATCAACAAGTAGCAACATCATCTGTTATACTAAATAAAATAAAGTACGTAAACATAGAATAACCATGACATGGATAACACAAACAATGACATAGATCAACCATAATTTTCCCTAGGGTTGCGTGAAACACTAACCCTAACCCTAACACTAACCATGACATGGATCAACCACAAATGTCCCTAGCGTTGCATGAAACCCTAATCCTTACCCTAACCCTAACACTAACCATGACATGGATCAACAAGAAATATCCCTAGGGTTGCATGAAACCCTAATCCTAACTCTAACCCTAACCCTAATCGTAACCATGACATGGACCAACCATAAATGTCCCTAGCGTTGCATGAAACCCTAACACTAACCCTAACCCTAACATGGATCAACCACATGTGTCCCTAGCGTTGTGTGAAACCCTAACCCTAACACTAACCCAAACCATAAGCCTGACCCTAACACTAACCATGACATGGATCAACAACAAATGTCCCTAGCGTTTCATGAAACCCTAACCCTAACACACACCCTAACCCTAACCATGACATGGATCAACCACAAATGTCCTTAGCGTTGCATGAAACCCTAACCCTAACACTAACCCTAACCCTAACCATGACATGGATCAACAAGAAATGTCCCTAGCGTTGCATGAAACCCTAACCCTAACACTAACCCTAACCTTAACCATGACATGGATCAACCACAAATGTCCCTAGCGTTGCATGAAACCCTAATCCTAACACAAACCCTAACCCTAACAATGACATGGATCAACCACAAATGTTCCTTAGCGTTGCATGAAACCCTAACCCTAACACTAACCCTAACCCGAACCATGACATGGATAAACCACAAATGTCCCTAGCGTTGCATCAAATCGTAATCTAAACCTTAACCCTAACTTTAACCATGACATGGATCAACCAAAAATGTCCCTAGCGTTGCAAGAAACCCTAACCCTAACACTAACCTAACCTTAACCATGACATGGATGAACCACAAATGTCCCAAGCGTTGCATGAAACCCTTACCCTAACACTAACCCTAACCCTAACCATGGCATGGAACAACCACAAATGTCCCTAGCGTTGCATGAAACCCTAATCCTAAACTTAACCCTAACCCTACCCATGACATGGATCAACCACAAATGTCCCAAGCGTTGCATGAAACCCTAACCCTAACACTAACCCTAACCCTAACCATGACATGGATCAACCACCAATATCCCTAGCGTTGCATGAAACCCTAATCCTAACCTTAACCTTAACCCTAATCATGACATGGATCAACCACAACTGTCCCTAGCATTGCATGAAACCCTAATCCTAAGCTTAACCCTAAACCTTACCATGACATGGATCAACCACAAATGGCCCTAGCGTTGCAGGAAACCCTAACCCTAACACTAACCCTAACCTTAACCATGACATGGATCAACCACAAATGTCCCAAGCGTTGCATGAAACCCTAACCCTAACACTAACCCTAACCCTAACCGTGACATGGATCAACCACAAATGTCCCTAGGGTTGCATGAAACCCTAACCCTAACACTAACCCTAATCCTAACCATGACATGGATCAACCACAAATGTCCCTAGCGTTGCATGAAACCCTAACCCTAACACTAACCCTAACCCTAACCATGACATGGATCAACCATAAATGTCCCTAGCGTTGCATGAAACCCTAATCCTAACCTTACCCCTAACCCTAACCATGACATGGATCAACCACAAATGTCCCTTACGTTGCAGGAAACCCTAACCCTAACACTAACCCTACCGTAACCATAACATGGATCAACCACAAATGTCCCTAGCGTTGCATGAAACCCTAACCCTAACACTAACCCTAACCCTAACCATAACATGGATAAACCACAAGTGTCCCGAGCATTGCATGAAACCCTAACCTTAACACTAACCCTAACCCTAACCCTTACCATGACATGGATCAACCACAAATGTCCCTAGCGTTGCATGAAACCCTAACCCTAACACTAACCCTAACCCTAACCATGACATGGATCAACCACCAATATCCCTCGCGTTGCATGAAACCCTAATCCTAACCTTAACCCTTACCCTAACCATGACATGGATCAACCACAACTGTCCCTAGCATTGCATGAAACCCTAATCCTAACCTTAACCTTAAACCTAACCATGACATCGATCAACCACAAATGTCCCTAGCGTTGCAAGAAACCCTAACCCTAAATCTAACCCTAACCTTAACCATGACATGGATCAACCACAAATGTCCCAAGCGTTGAATGAAACCCTTACCCTAACACTAACCCTAACCCTAACCATTACATTGATCGACCACAAATGTCCCTAGCGTTGCATCAACCCTAATCCTAACACAAACCCTATCCCTAACAATGACATGGATCAACCACAAATGTTCCTTAGCGTTGCATGAAACCCTAACCCTAACACTAACCCTAACCCGAACCATGACATGGATCAACCACAAATGTCCCTAGCGTTGCATGAAACCCTAATCTAAACTTAACCCTAACTTTAACCATGACATGGATCAACCACAAATGTCCCTAGCGTTGCATGAAAACCTAATCCTAACCTTAACCCTAACCCTAACCTTGATATCGATCGACCACAAATGTCCCTAGCGTTGCATGAAACCCTAACCCTAACACAAACCCTAACCCTAACCATGAGATGGATCAACCACAAATGTCCCTAGCATTGCATGAAACCCTAATCCTAACCTTAACCCTAACCCTAACCATGACATGGATCAACCACAAATGTCCCTAGCGTTGCATCAAACCCTAACCCTAACACTAACCCTAACCTTAACCATGACATGGATCAACCACAAATGTCCTTAGTGTTGCAGGAAACCCTAACCCTAACACTAACCCTAACCCTAACCATGACATGGATCAACCATAAATGTCCCTAGCGTTACATGAAACCCTAACCCTAACACTAACCCTAACCCTAACCATGACATGGATCAACAACAAATGTCCCTAGCGTTGCATGAAACCCTAATCCTAACACTAACCCTAACCCTAACCATGACATGGATCAACCACAAATGTTCCTAACGTTGCATGAAACACTAACACTAACACTAACACTAACACTAACCCTAACCCTGACCATGACATGGATCAACCACAAATGGCCCTAGCGTTGCCTGAAACCATAATCATAACCTTTACCCTAACCCTAACCATGACATGGATCAAACACAAATGTCCCTAGCGTTGCATGAAACCCTAACCCTAACACTAACCCTAAACATGACATGGATCAACCACAAATGTCCCTAGCGTTGCATGAAACCCTAACCCTAACCATGACATGGATCAACTATAAATGTCCCTAGCGTTGCATGAAACCCTAACCCTAACACTAACCCTAACCCTAACCATGACATGGATCAACAACAAATGTCCCTTGCATTGCATGAAACCCTTATCCTAACCTTAACCCTTAACCCTAACCATGACATGGATCAACCACAAATGTCCCTAGCGTTGCATGAAACCCTAACCCTTACACTAACCCTAACCCTAACCATGACATGGATCAACCACAAATGTCCCTAGCGTTGCATGAAACCCTAATCCTAACCTTAACCCTAACCCTAACCATGACATGGATCAACCACAAATGTCCCTAGCGTTGCATGAAACCCTAACCCTAACACTAACCCTTACCCTAACCATGGCATGGATCAACTACAAATGTCCATAGCGTTGCATGAAACCCTAATCCTAACCTTAACCCTAACCCTAACCATGACATGGATCAACCACAAATGTCCCTAGCGTTGCATGAAACCCTAACCCTAACACTAACCCTAACCCTTACCATGACATGGATCAACCACTAATGTCCCTAGCGTTGCATGAAACCCTAACCCTAACACTAACCCTAACCCTAACCATAACATGGATCAACCACAAATGTCCCTAGCGTTGCATGAAACCCTAACCCTAACACTAACCCTAACCCTAACCATAACATGGATAAACCACAAGTGTCCCGAGCATTGCATGAAACCCTAACCTTAACACTAACCCTAACCCTAACCCTTACCATGACATGGATCAACCACAAATGTCCCTAGCGTTGCATGAAACCCTAACCCTAACACTAACCCTAACCCTAACCATGACATGGATCAACCACCAATATCCCTCGCGTTGCATGAAACCCTAATCCTAACCTTAACCCTTACCCTAACCATGACATGGATCAACCACAACTGTCCCTAGCATTGCATGAAACCCTAATCCTAACCTTAACCTTAAACCTAACCATGACATCGATCAACCACAAATGTCCCTAGCGTTGCAAGAAACCCTAACCCTAAATCTAACCCTAACCTTAACCATGACATGGATCAACCACAAATGTCCCAAGCGTTGAATGAAACCCTTACCCTAACACTAACCCTAACCCTAACCATTACATTGATCGACCACAAATGTCCCTAGCGTTGCATCAACCCTAATCCTAACACAAACCCTATCCCTAACCATGACATGGATCAACCACAAATGTTCCTTAGCGTTGCATGAAACCCTAACCCTAACACTAACCCTAACCCGAACCATGACATGGATCAACCACAAATGTCCCTAGCGTTGCATGAAACCCTAATCTAAACTTAACCCTAACTTTAACCATGACATGGATCAACCACAAATGTCCCTAGCGTTGCATGAAAACCTAATCCTAACCTTAACCCTAACCCTAACCTTGATATCGATCGACCACAAATGTCCCTAGCGTTGCATGAAACCCTAACCCTAACACAAACCCTAACCCTAACCATGAGATGGATCAACCACAAATGTCCCTAGCATTGCATGAAACCCTAATCCTAACCTTAACCCTAACCCTAACCATGACATGGATCAACCACAAATGTCCCTAGCGTTGCATGAAACCCTAACCCTAACACTAACCCTAACCTTAACCATGACATGGATCAACCACAAATGTCCTTAGTGTTGCAGGAAACCCTAACCCTAACACTAACCCTAACCCTAACCATGACATGGATCAACCATAAATGTCCCTAGCGTTACATGAAACCCTAACCCTAACACTAACCCTAACCCTAACCATGACATGGATCAACAACAAATGTCCCTAGCGTTGCATGAAACCCTAATCCTAAGACTAACCCTAACCCTAACCATGACATGGATCAACCACAAATGTTCCTAACGTTGCATGAAACACTAACACTAACACTAACACTAACACTAACCCTAACCCTGACCATGACATGGATCAACCACAAATGGCCCTAGCGTTGCCTGAAACCATAATCATAACCTTTACCCTAACCCTAACCATGACATGGATCAAACACAAATGTCCCTAGCGTTGCATGAAACCCTAACCCTAACACTAACCCTAAACATGACATGGATCAACCACAAATGTCCCTAGCGTTGCATGAAACCCTAACCCTAACCATGACATGGATCAACTATAAATGTCCCTAGCGTTGCATGAAACCCTAACCCTAACACTAACCCTAACCCTAACCATGACATGGATCAACAACAAATGTCCCTTGCATTGCATGAAACCCTTATCCTAACCTTAACCCTTAACCCTAACCATGACATGGATCAACCACAAATGTCCCTAGCGTTGCATGAAACCCTAACCCTTACACTAACCCTAACCCTAACCATGACATGGATCAACCACAAATGTCCCTAGCGTTGCATGAAACCCTAATCCTAACCTTAACCCTAACCCTAACCATGACATGGATCAACCACAAATGTCCCTAGCGTTGCATGAAACCCTAACCCTAACACTAACCGTAACCCTAACCATGGCATGGATCAACTACAAATGTCCATAGCGTTGCATGAAACCCTAATCCTAACCTTAACCCTAACCCTAACCATGACATGGATCAACCACAAATGTCCCTAGCGTTGCATGAAACCCTAACCCTAACACTAACCCTAACCCTTACCATGACATGGATCAACCACTAATGTCCCTAGCGTTGCATGAAACCCTAACCCTAACACTCACCCTTACCCTAACCATGACATGAATCAACCACCAATATCCCTAGCGTTGCATGAAACCCTAATCCTAACCTTAACCCTTACCCTAACCATGACATGGATCAACCACAACTGTCCCTAGCATTGCATGAAACCCTAATCCTAACCTTAACCTTAAACCTTACCAATGACATGGATCAACCACAAATGTCCCTGGCGTTGCAAGAAACCCTACCCCTAACACTAACCCTAACCTTAACCATGACATGGATCAACAACAAATGTCCCAAGCGTTGCATGAAACTCTTACCCTAACACTAACCCTAACCCTAACCATTACATGGATCAACCACAAATGTCCCTAGCGTTGCATGAAACCCTAATCCTAACACAAACCCTAACCCTTACCATGACATGGATCAACCACAAATGTTCCTTAGCGTTGCATGAAACCCTAACCCTTACACTAACCCTACCCCGAACCATGACATGGACCAACCACAAATGTCCCTAGCGTTGCATGAAACCCTAATCTAAACCTTAACCCTAACTTTAACCATGACATGGATCAACCACAAATGTCCCTAGCGTTGCATGAAAACCTAATCCTAACCTTAACCCTAACCCTAACCTTGACATCGATCGACCACAAATGTCCCTAGCGTTGCATGAAACCCTAACCCTAACACAAACCCTAACCCTAACCATGAGATGGATCAACCACAAATGTCCCTAGCATTGCATGAAACCCTAATCCTAACCTTAACCCTAACCCTAACCATGACATGGATCAACCACAAATGTCCCTAGCGTTGCATGAAACCCTAACCCTAACACTAACCCTAACCTTAACCATGACATGGATCAACCACAAATATCCTTAGTGTTGCAGGAAACCCTAACCCTAACACTAACCCTAACCCTAACCATGACATGGATCAACCATAAATGTCCCTAGCGTTACATGAAACCCTAACCCTAACACTAACCCTAACCCTAACCATGACATGGATCAACAACAAATGTCCCTAGCGTTGCATGAAACCCTAATCCTAACACTAACCCTAACCCTAACCATGACATGGATCAACCACAAATGTTCCTAACGTTGCATGAAACACTAACACTAACACTAACACTAACCCTAACCCTAACCCTGACCATGACATGGATCAACCACAAATGGCCCTAGCGTTGCCTGAAACCATAATCATAACCTTTACCCTAACCCTAACCATGACATGGATCAAACACAAATGTCCCTAGCGTTGCATGAAATCCTAACCCTAACACTAACCCTAAACATGACATGGATCAACCACAAATGTCCCTAGCGTTGCATGAAACCCTAACCCTAACCATGACATGGATCAACTATAAATGTCCCTAGCGTTGCATGAAACCCTAACCCTAACACTAACCCTAACCCTAACCATTACATGGATCAACCACAAATGGCCCTGGCGTTGCCTGAAACCCTAATCCTAACCTTAACCCTAACCCTAACCATGACAGGGATCAACCACAAATGTCCCTAGCATTGCATGAAACCCTAACCCTTACACTAACCCTAACCGTAACCATGACATGGATCAACCACAAATGTCCCTAGCGTTGCATGAAACCCTAACCCTAACACTAACCCTAACACTAACTCTAACCCTAACCATGGCATGGATCAACCACAAATGTCCCTAGCGTTGCATGAAACCCTAATCCTAACCTTAACCCTAACCCTAACCATGACATGGATCAACCACAAATGTCCCTAGCGTTGCATGAAACCCTAACCCTTACACTAACCCTAACCTTACCATGACATGGATCAACCACAAATGTCCCTAGCGTTGCATGAAACCCTAACCCTAACACTAACCCTAACCCTAACAATGACATGGATCAACCACAAATGTCCCTAGCGTTGCATGAAAACCTAATCCCAACCTTAACCCTAACTCTAACCTTGACATCGATCGACCACAAATGTCCCTAGCGTTGAATGAAACCCTAACCCTAACACAAACCTTATCCCTAACCATGAGATGGATCAACCACAAATGTCCCTAGCATTGCATGAAACATTAATCCTAACCTTAACCCTAACCCTAACCATGACATGGATCAACCACAAATGTCCCTAGCGTTGCATGAAACCCTAACCCTAACACTAACCCTAACCTTAACCATGACATGGATCAACCACAAATGTCCTTAGTGTTGCATGAAACCCTAACCCTAACACTAACCCTAACCCTAACCATGACATGGATCAACCATAAATGTCCCTAGCGTTACATGAAACCCTAACCCTAACACTAACCCTAACCCTAACCATGACATGGATCAACAACAACTGTCCCTAGCGTTGCATGAAACCCTAATCCTAACCTTAACCCTAACCTTAACCATGACATGGATCAACCACAAATGTCCCTAGCGTTGCATGAAACCCTAACCCTAACACTAACCCTAACCCTAACCATGGCATGGATCAACTACAAATGTCCCTAGCGTTGCATGAAACCCTAATCCTAACCTTAACCCTAACCCTAACCATGACATGGATCAACCACAAATGTCCCTAGCGTTGCATGAAACCCTAACCCTAACACTAACCCTAACCCTTACCATGACATGGATCAACCACTAATGTCCCTAGCGTTGCATGAAACCCTAACCCTAACACTAACCCTAACACTAACCCTAACCCTAACCATGGCATGGATCAACCACAAATGTCCCTAGCGTTGCATGAAACCCTAATCCTAACCTTAACCCTAACCCTAACCATGACATGGATCAACCACAAATGTCCCTAGCGTTGCATGAAACCCTAACCCTTACACTAACCCTAACCTTACCATGACATGGATCAACCACAAATGTCCCTAGCGTTGCATGAAACCCTAACCCTAACACTAACCCTAACCCTAACAATGACATGGATCAACCACCAATATCCCTAGCGTTGCATGAAACCCTAATCATAACCTTAACCTTAACCCTAACCATGACATGGATCAACCACAACTGTCCCTAGCATTGCATGAAACCCTAATCCTAACCTTAACCCTAAACCTAACCATGACATGGATCAACCACAAATGTCCCTAGCGTTGCAGGAAACCCTAACCCTTACACTAACCCTAACCCTAACCATGACATGGATGAACCACAAATGTCTCTAGCGTTGCATGAAACCCTAACCCTAACACTAACCCTAACCTTAACCATGACATGGACCAACCACAAATGTCCTTAGCGTTGCATGAAACACTAACCCTAACCCTAACCCTAACCCTAACCCTAACCCCAACCATGACATGGATCAACCACAAGTGTCCCTAGCGTTGCATGAAACCCTAACACTAACCCTAACCATAACAGGGATGAACCACAAGTGTGCCTAGCGTTGTGTGAAACCCTAACCCTAACACTAACCCTAACCTTAAGCCTAACCCTAACACTAACCATGACATGGATGAACAACAAATGTCCATAGCGTTGGATGAAACCCTAATCTTAACACTAACCCTTACACTTACCATGACATGGATCAACCACAAATGTCCTTAGCGTTGCATGAAACCCTAATCCTAACCTTAAACCTAACACTAACCATGACATGGATCAACCACAAATGTCCCTAGAGTTGCATGAAACCTTAATCCTAACCTTAAACCTTACACGAACCATGACATGGATCAACCACAAATGTCCCTAGCGTTGTATGAAACCCTAATCCTAACCTTAACCCTAACCCTAACCATGACATGGATCAACCACAAATGTCCCTAGCATTGCATTAAACCCTAACCCTAACACTAACCCTAACCCTAACCATGACATGGATCAAACACAAATGTCCCTAGCGTTGCATGAAACCCTAACCCTAACCTTAACCCTAACCCTAACCATGACATGGATCAACCACAAATGTCCCTAGCGTTGCATGAAACCCTAATCCTAACCTTAACCCTAACCCTAACCATGACATGGATCAACCACAAGTGTCCCTAGCGTTGCATGAAACCCTAACCCTAACCCTAATCCTAACAATAACATGGATCAACCACAAATGTCCCTAGCGTTGCATGAAACCCTAATCCTAACCTTACCCTAACCCTAACCATGACATGGATCAACCACAAATGTCCCTAGCGTTGCATGAAACCCTAATCCTAACCTTAACCTTAACCCTAACCATGACATGGATCAACCACAAATGTCCCTAGCGTTGCATGAAACCCTAACCCTAACACTAACCCTAACACTAACCATGACATGGATCAACAACAAATGTCCCTAGCGTTGCATGAAACCCTAACCCTAACACTAACCCTAACCCTAACCATGACATGGATCAACCACAAATGTCCCTAGCGTTGCATGAAACCCTAACCCTAACACTAACCCTAACCCTAACCATGGCATGGATCAACCACAAATGTCCCTAGCGTTGCATGAAACCCTAACCCTAACACTAACACTAAACCTAACCATGACATGGATCAACCACAAATGTCCCTAGTGTTGCATGAAACCCTAATCCTAACACTAACCCTAACCCTAACCATGACATGGATCAACCACAAATGTCCCTAGCGTTGCATGAAACCCTAACCTTAACACTAACCCTAACCCTAACCATGACATGGATCAACCACAAATGTCCCTAGCGTTGCATCAACCCCTAATCCTAACCTTAACCCTAACCATGACATGGATCAACCACAAATGTCCCTAGCGTTGCATGAAACCCTAATCCTAACCTTAACCCTAACCCTAACCATGACATGGATCAACCACAAATGTCCCTAGCGTTGCATGAAACCCTAATCCTAACCTTAACCCTAACCCTAACCATGACATGGATCAACCACAAGTGTCCCTAGCGTTGCGTGAAACTCTAACATTAACACATAATTTTCCTCGACATTTTTTACGGAGAATGTATACTAGGTATATAATGCAATAAATTTCGGAAGAATATACCCCTAACCTCATTGACAAATCCGTGTTTACCCGAAAGATCTGACTCAGTTTAGTTTCTTCATTCATGGAAAAATTTCATGAAGATTTAATGAATCATTCTTGAGAAAATCAGAAGACAAACGGATTAACAGACTTACTAACTTTTAGCAATATTTATATAAGGGTGTATAAAAAATAAAGTTAAAATCGGCAGGATATGACGTCTTTGAAGGAAGTCCGTGACAGAAAAGTGAAATAGGGTTTCTGTCTCTGGGAATTTGACGGCGAAGTGATCAGACGTTGGTTTCGAGTCTTCTTACAAGGTGGTTGGGAGAAGAGATGCGATTGATCTTGTTGCAAAATTACTGTGGGAAGTAAACCAAATCCCAGCGCAACTAATGGTGTTATTAGTTGTTCTTTTTAATGGCTCTATTACTGCAGCCACTAGGAGAAAGAAAGAAGACAGGTTAAACATTTACTCGACTGTCACATCACCATCACGAGTCGTGGTGTTTTTCATACGAGATGTCAGTCCGCCACAGTTTAGGTCATGTACGTGTGACCTTGTTATCTGTCGGGCTGATGTATAGTCCTTGGTAGTCCTAGGGGGCCACCCTCCCAGGCTTTACCTTCTTTCTGATAAGGGGTTTGTTTATTGCTAATCGCCTGAGTAGCACCTGCCAGGGAATGCCGACGGGGCTACTCGGACAATTTTTGTAGGTACTAGTGCGCTAATTTAGTGATCTGGCTTCTCAAACCCCCTATCTGACCTTGTATTTAACCTCTCAGGGGGTAAATAAAACTACTACGACCATGTTTACAACTAGACGTCACTGACTACTTCAGGGAGACGAACAGTTATCTGTTGACGAAACAAAAATTGTCGGCATCGAAGAAGACTTCCACACTATGCTACAAGCTTTCGGGCTATGAGCCAGGTGTAGTATCCGTTATTTCCTCAGTCTTAGACAATTTTTATCTTTGACTCAATCCAGAGTGTCGCTTTAAATAGGAACTAGCTGACACTAACAAAAATATAAGTTCTTTCTGATTAAAACTGGGGACTAATTAATTTACTGTAATAAAAGATTTTCGGTAAAACTATGTACCCTTTTTTAATTGACTAAAAACTGAGGTTTTACTCTTTTTTTAGACGATTACATGTAAACAGACTGAAAAGTTGATCGAAAAAAAGAACTTTAAAAAAACATTATTTTAGACTTTAGAATTATGGATCACTTTCGCATATGAATTTAAGGCCCAGTGAGCGTTTTAAGGGCACTCATTTAAACGCTATGTGGTCCGGAAGTGGGAGATCATTTTAAGTTAAATTTATATGGGAAAGTTATCTCTCACTTCAAAGTCTAAAATTCTATTTTTTTAATTTGTTTTTACCGTCAACTTTTTTTAGGCTGTTTACATGCAAAACAGTAGAATCACATTTTATTTTTAATGAAATTAACACAGTGTGCAAGCCTCCAGTGGTACCAGCTTTTTTGTGTTAGTTCTTACTATTAGATCATCTTTTAAAATTTAAATCGCCATTTCTTTTTAAATCGAAAGAGTTATTAGTGACTTATTCATATAATAAAAGTGAACGTACGTGTGTCCGGCCCGAGTCGCTGCAGGAAGAAGAGGTTGGAGGAGAGGACCGAATAAGACGGTGAAGAAAGGTAATAAGCAGAGTAGCTGTTGCTGCTTTTTTCCAATCTTGATATCGGTGAACAATTCAGAATTCAGTTTTTAAACTGTCGTCGTCGGTTGCTGCTGCTTCTGCTTCGAATACTCATGAATGAGAGAAAGGGGAGAGAGAGAGAAAGAGAGATTCAGTTTAACGTAAGAGTTTTTAAGTTTAGTTAAAAGGAATAAAATTGCCAAGCGATAGCGAACGGGCGAAGAAAACTAGCTATTAATACCGCACAACATTTTCGTATAAAATAGCAAGATAGCGAGTGTGCTCTTTAACGAATCGGCCAATGTGTACAGCGTTTCGCTATTTCATAACAGAAAATGGGTCGATATGCCGTAAAACATACGTCATGATGAAACTGACATTTGATTTTAATTCATGAATTACTATATGTTGCTACTCAGCGTTAGTCAGGATTAATTATCATTTTAGTGTAAAATTGCGTTGGTTTCACATTTTTAAACTCATACAGGACTGAAATTTAGCTTTTAATACTATGTTATTTCAATAATTTTCCCAACAAAATTAAGGGGAGGTTTTAAATATTTTTAGCCCATTATATTATTTTAGTCAATAGTTATCTCCCTTGCATTATTTGAGTCAATTACCGCTATAGTAAAAATCTTCTTAGGCGGAATAATTTGGTTTTAAAACGAACTGAAACGAAAGGCATTTTGGTATTGTGAATAACACGCTGGAAGTAAAAAGAAGGTGAAGTTGTTAGGCAGAATTGAATATCGATGTGCTGGATGTGATGCTATTAAGGTATGAATTCCAAAGTCCGACTGACATAATTTTATATATCTAAAGTCTGAAAGGTTGCCCTCAAACTCATTTCTGAACGATAAAACTGCTGTCCTGTCCGGTAAACTTCATATATAAGTCAATAAAAATTCACTTAAGGTAAAATACACCCGAGATACTTTTGTTATCATTGATGTCGTTTGAACTAGCTATCAATCATTTTTCAGAAGAAATAAAGGTATTTGACTTCTTTTTTATGAGAGGGCCTGACTTTTCATGGTTTTGATTACGAATCGGGTGGATCGAAATAGCTCGTTTGAGGCTGGCATTGGGAATAATTATTCAGATTTTATCACATCTACAAAAAATTTACATGGACTCTAAAAAATATGCGCCTCCACTATTTTTACTAGTTTTCATTACTCCTATCACCGCAAAAAGAAGAAAGTAATACCTGGAATGATCGTATCATAACTACAGAACTACACTACAAAAAAGGAAGAGACAATGCCCGTGAAGAATGTATTCCGTATATATGTGAGGAAAAAAGACAATAAAAATTATGAATGAACAACACAGAAAAATAATTTATTAGAAACTGTTTTGGAAATAACTATGCAAATTAAGCAAACGCATATCTTTTTTTCGGTGTTATCGAATTACTATATATACAGTATTTCAAATTTTACTATATATACAGTATTTCAAATTTTACTATATATACAGTATTTCAAATTTTACTATATATACAGTTAAGCAAACGAGTCAGTGAGCACCTCACTCTCCAAATAACATTTTTTACAAATGTTTTTAGATGTATTGTTTTTTATATTGATTGAAAAGAGTATTTTCCTTCAATTTAATTCTGTTGCTGCGATTGTTTGTTTTCTCAAATTTCACGGGCAACGGCGGGACCCGGGCCCTGCTAGTGTGTGCACACATACAGTATTTATATACTTCCCACAACGTATGATGTGGTTCAAGGCCGGAAGTTAGGAAGACAAAAAACACCACTCAAGTGGAAGGGCCAGGTTGGACTCTAAAAATAGCCTCGATAGCCCCGTCAGCATTCTCCTGTAGGAGTGTCTCAGGCAGTTAGCAATTAACTAACTTCTTCCCTAAGAGAGAAGGCAAGTCCTGGGAGGGTTGACCTCCTCGTTCTATCTAAGATATATACCACAGTCTGAAAGATAAAAAGTCACCGAAATGGCCAGTCTCTGTCGGACTGGTTGTCAAGAACGTATTCTTGACTGGTATTTACGAGGAAGGGTCATCAGGCACTTTCGCGATCAAGATTAGTTTATTTCTCTCCATATGACTCTCCTCCGCATACACACATACAATATCTGCTAATATAGAAAAAACATTCGGTTCTACAGACATTATGTAAAACATTATTTTGGCAATTTCTTAATTATTTTGACTGAGCTTGTCTTCGCATTTGAGCTGGTTCGATGAGTCGTTTTTATATACATCCGAGATGTTTTCTGTACATTTGATTTTTGATTTTGTTTTAAATCAAGTTTTGGCTTCCATATGGTCATATACGTATTCTGATACATTTCTGGATAGTTTTCTGAATAATTTGCTGAATGGCTCTTTGCATGGATTTTCGCTTGGATGGTGTATGGTTTTCATCTGGAAACTGACTGTGAAAACGGTAAGTGGCAACTTGGATTTGTTCAAGTATGATCTGATTTTTTTTTAAATCATGTGTAAGATTTATTTTGCTCTAAAATTTACATTAAACTACAGTATGATATTACTCTGATTTGTAATATATATATAATATAAATTCTTTTATTTATACAAACTTTCTTGGCTACATATGTGCATACATGTTTCAGCTGCCATTTTTTTCGAAATAGAGCTTTCTAGGGTCAAAATTTCTCCCGCTTTTTATGATCCTCCTCAACACACACGAACAAAAGAAAGGAATTTCGGCTCTATGTAAGGAAACCATTTTAAGCCTTTTTTATATACATCCGAGTTTTTTTCTGGATATTTGAAGTTGGACGGTGATAATGGTTTGTATGCATGTATGTATATATGTGTGTGTTTGTATGTAAGTGTGTAAGTGTATATATATATATATATATATATATATATATATATATATATATAGACGTGTGCATGTATGTTTATAATATGTTTACATTTGATAAAAAAATAAAAAGGGTTAAGAGAGGAGATGACAGCTGAAACATGTACGCACATATGTAGCTAATAATGTTTGTATAAATAAAATAAGTTATACTATAATACAGCTCTACTTGTTATTGAGTATTATTGTATATATTAATACGCTAAGGTGTACGTACGTGTGTCACGCTCCTAAAGAAATTCAATAAATAAACAACAAATAAATTGGAGGGAGAGACTTCGAATCGGAACCGTAATATCTAGCTGGAAAGCGCCGACTTTACACCTGAGCTAAAGAAATGGAGACGTTATATTATCAAAATTAACTTAATTAAACCATTAACTGCCCCCGCTCGCTACTGTTGCTTCAGCGTGGAAGGAGGAGGGCATTGTGGAAGGCGGGGGAGACACGGAAACGCGGAAACGCTTACCAAATGGGCCGGTTTCAGGCTTACGATATTTATTTATTATATATTTTTTGTTATATTTAAAATTTCTCCTTCTTCTTCTTCTTCTTCTTCTTATTATTATTATTATTATTATTATTATTATTATTATTTATATATTAATACGATAGAGTGTGTGTTATTTATTTTGTGTGTCACGATCTGACACTCCTATTTAAGATTTGCCCCTGACAACGGAGGGGGTAGGTCGGGAGATGAGAGAGAGGGTGCAAGTTAGAGGGGAGTCGCGACCGATGGTGACTGCTGAAGAGACAGCTTTTGCCCCGGCAACCGAGTAATATAAATAAATATATATACTTCCATCCTGTCACGCAAAATTTTGGTGAGTAAAATATGTGCATATTTCTAGCCACCGGATAATATTATTAACAGTGAATTATACAGATTGATGTAGAAAACACTGTGGAATTTCCACAGGAGCCGCTAGTATATATAAATTGCTATATTGGTCACTTTTTTACGCAATTTTTTATTATTTTTTTCCTGCTGTTCTCTTTTAATATTTTGTTATTGTGTTCCTTAATTATCATTTCCAACTTATCGCAGCAGCTGTATGACAGTTTTAGGTTATTTTTTATTGAATAGTTTATGGAGAGGATTAGTTACGGGGAGGTGTTTTTCAATGAGATTTAGGAATTTCTTGCGCAGTTTAGTTTTTAGCATCTGATTATAGAGCGGTGTATACCAGATTATATTTCTTTTTCTTTTACTTTTAATTTCATTATAATTATTATTGTCTTGTTTCTTATATTAAATTTCTATACTATGGTACCAACTAATCTTAGAGCTGTATTGTAAATGTTGCTAATAATACGACAGGCCAGTACATGTAGAAATTTAGACGACCCATGCAGATTATGTCTGAATAGTAAATTTGAAATCCTAAACGTTAAAGACCCATAAAACCTATTAAACTGTAGAAGTGAAATAGCAAACAACTGCTTACACAGAATAAAATTACCTTAGTTTAACAATACATGATAAATAAATAAATAAACAAATAAATAAATAAACTAAACTAAAACCTAAAATAGAAATACAAGCAAGCACGTGTTAAAATAAGGTCACCCATTATTTCGACACAACAAAGAAACAGGGATAGGCCACCCTATTCAAAACAGAACAATATAATAGGAAGTAAAATCAACCGAACCTTTGTTTGTGAGAATCCCAACGATTGGCTAATGGATATATTAACCCGTGGAAGAGAATCACAAAGAATCCGATTGGTTAACTGGCTAGACTAAACACTAGGTGTATATATAAAAACAATCGGCAACACAAACTCCGTGCATTTTAGCTTGACGATTCCTTACGGGTGTGAAACACGGAAGCCTCTGTGTAGCTTAATTCTCACAAATATATTTTCATTACTTACGTATTGAGCTGTTGAAGTAAATACTGAAAATTGACACATAAAAGATTATATTTCCATAAACAGTTTATGTGGATACATGAAATAATATATATATATATATATATATATATATATATATATATATATATATATATATATATATATATATATATATATATATATATATATATACGATAAAATTAATCAGACATTATGAGTTAAAATAGAAAAGCGAAAGACCTAAAACCCAAACGTTTCGCCCAACTTTTGCGTGGTCTTTTTCAAGAGAGAATAATGTTTAAAGGGCAAAAAAACGAGAAGATCTGTAATTTGGGGGGATATATATAGTAATCAGGGTATAATAAATTTAAATCTAAGTAGGAAGGGGAGATAAACAAATACGTATATACATATAGATATATATAAATAAAATATAATTTTTATTTTATTTATTTTATCTATTCATTTATATATGCATGTGTGTGTGTGTGTGAGTGCGCGCGCATATACGTATTTGTTTATCTTCCCTCACTACATAAATTTAAATATATTATACTCTGATTACTATATATATTCCCCCAAATTACAAATCTGCTCGTCTTTTTCCCCTTCTGACTTTTCTCCCTTGAAAAGGGCGAAACGTTGAGTTTTGTGTGTTCCGATTTTCTATTTTAACTCATACATATTTTTTAAATGGAAATCGCTCTAGACAAGACATGAAGTCACTTGATGTAAGGAGCTAACAAGAACAAATATGATTATCGTAAAGACAGAAGATGCCTTTTGGCCTTAGTCTGGAAAAGACCAAGATTATAGGTAGGAGGAAAACAGTCAGAAGGAAGAGAGTTCCACAAGCCTGCGGTTTTTAAAAGAAGCTACTGGATTAGAAGCTGTATTACAATGAGGTATCAAAACAGCGAATTGATGAAAACCACTAGACCTACGAGTCAAACGAGCTGGAACAAAAAAGCGGGGTATATATCACATAATTCTGAAGAACACATGCCATAATAGTATTTATAGAAAAGACTGAGACTAGCAACATCACGTCTGTGAGAGAGAGGGTGTAGAGAAGAAAGGGTAGGGCCAATTAAATTACAGATTACGTTTCTGCACCTTATCAAGAACCCTTAAATGGAACAGAGATTCTCAAGCCCAAATATGACAACAGTATCACATACATGGTCTGATTGTGGGTTAGCCTCAGGCGCGAGAAAGTGTTTGGAGCCATAGAGAGAACCGACTTTACGAGAATCAGAAAAAGCAATGGATCTAATGTATGAACTCCAAGAAAGATTTGATGAGAGAGAAAGACCAAGAAGTTTCAGAGTCAATTTCTCCTCAAGTGAATCTCAGGAAGAAAAGGTACACGCCTACGATTGAAATACACGATCTGAGTCTTAACTGGATTAAATGAAACAAGCCATTTCGTACCCCAATCTCCAACTGAACCTAGGTCAACTTCTAGATCGGCTAATCCGAGGGAGATGGGCGAGAAGCAACCCTAGAATAGAGAGAAGACATATAGATATATATATACCAAGTTGTCTGGAACGTTCGTGCCAGATTTTACAGGAAATGAAAAGTCAAAAAAATAATATATGCGATTAAATATTTAATCAACCGAATATGAACCATTTTGTTGTGCATCCTTTCCATCTTTCTTTCAACTTGAAAATAACATTTTCCCAGAATTGCGATGGTTTCATGACAAAGAACTCCGCAAGGTATTTTTTACATCATCCAAATAATTGAAGTTTTTACCATTGAGATTATTCTGCAAAAACTCTGAATAAATGGTAATATGAAGGAGCAACATCTGATGAATAAAGAGAATGAGATAATACATAGCAGCCAAGCTGGTGGTATCTGGTCGACAAAAAAAGGTGTGCTCTGGCATTATTGTTATGGAATACAACACCATTTCTGTTGGCCAATCGTTGCCGTTTTTTTAAATTGCTGCCTTTACTTCATCCAGTTCTGAGCAGTATTTTTCAGAATTCATTTCTGGTTACTTAGTGCAGAATTTATCTTCCAACCCCACCAGATACAAAGCATAACTTTCTTAGGGTTAAGATCTGGGGTGTCTAAAGATGACTCATCTCACTTGCCCCAGGATCATTTTCTCATAACATTAAGGTACATGGTCCATATCTCATCGCCCGTAAAAAATGCTTTCAAAAGAGTGCATTTTACTTTTGTTTCTGAAGGTGGGAATGCGATCCAAAAAGTTATTTTCACTCAAATCATGTGGCACCGACACATCGTATCGATTTGTGTACCTACGTTTTACTAGATGCTCACGAATGGTGCATTTTGATGTCTTGATTTGGTCGTCATTTGTAGAGGGTGGTTTGCCTGAACATTCGTCATCATTAAGGCTAAAATCTCCAGCTCTTAACTTTGCGAACCACTTCCGTACATTTCTGTCAGCTGAATCTTCTGTTTCGCTGTATCACAGCTCTTCAGTCCGGCTATAATAGCATCTCGAGATTAAACTTCCGACCACTTAGTTGATATATATGTATGTATTACTATTTTATGTATCCACATAAAATTTTATAAGGACATATAATTTTTTATATATCAATTGTCAGTATTTACTTCAACAGTGCTCGATACGTAAGTAGAGCTAGGTAGTAAGTTATGAAAATATATTTATGGCAATTAATCTACACAGCGGCTCCCGCGTTTTATGCATGGGGGGGGGATCTTCAGGCTAAAATGCATTTTAGCCTGAAGATTCCCCCGGGGATGAAACGCGGGATCCTCTGTGTAGATTAATTGCCATAAATATATTTTCATAACATACTATATATATATATATATATATATATATATATATATATATATATATATATAGAGAGAGAGAGAGAGAGAGAGAGAGAGAGAGAGAGAGAGAGAGAGAGAGAGAGAGGGGGGGGGAGGGAGAGAGATAGATAGATAGATAGATAGATAGATAGATAGATAGATAGATAGATAGATAGATAGGGGAGAGAGAAATGGAAAGTGAAGGCCATCAGCTGACGGGGAGAAACGGTTTGCCTTGTCAGGGGCGGGTGGGGAGACAGCCGAATGATTCTTTTTGTGTTGATGTTTATGTATTTCGGGATTGAAATCTGGGCTGATAGCGATCGGACAATTGTAATTGATATTTTGTCGTGACAAGTTGTAGAACCAGAACATGAACACAGCTTTTACACAAACACACACCCACACACTAATATATATATATATATATATATATATATATATATTTATATTTATGTATACATATATTACTATTTCATGTATATACACATATAATATTATAAAGTAATATAATATATTGTGTATGTATATATATTCAGTATTTTCTTCAACAGTGCTCAATACATAAGTAGAGCTTAGTAGTATGAAAATATATTTTTAGCAAGTAAGCTACACAGAAATGTCATGTTTTATTCCCGAAGGAAATCATCAGTATACATGCATTTTAGCGTGTATATTGAGATTCACGTGCGTGTGAGTATGTGTACTTGCATAGGTCTCTATATCTGCATAGGTATGTAGGTATACGTATATGTGTACATACGTATGTGTGTGTGGAGGATGGTCATAAATAAACGAGACGCATTAGAAATTATGGATCAAGTAGAAATAATAATCGAATAAAACTGAGGAAAAAATTAATAAAAATTCCGCTTCGCATTTAGTCGGATGATTTTATCCGGAAATGAAACATAAACGTTTCTGTGTAGCTAACTTGGCATGAATATATTCATACTATACATACAGATAGTAAAAAGTGCTAACATTATGTGTAAGGTTTGCGTTGCGTATGTATGTGCACAAAGTAGGAAGGAAGGGAGCATATTTGTATGTATATTTAATATCTGTGTACTTGTCTATCTGTATCTGCGTGTACATGGAGTGGTAAGTATAATTTAATATTTATTTAGGAATATATATATATATATATATATATATATATATATATATATATATATATATATATATATATATATATATATATATATATAATAAAATAATTTAATATTATTATAAGATAATAGAAGTAAAATTGAAAGTCGAGCACTGTCGGAAAGATTCAAAATAAACATTCACCTAAAAGCCTCAGCGCAATGCTCCGACTCTGTCGTTTAGTACTATCGAATGTTTAGATATCTATGCTCGCCGCTTTCAGTGTAAATAGAACTTAATTTCTCCGTTATTACTTGACAATCCTTCGTGGCCTAGGCGGGTGAACGCTTACAGATTCAAGGTGTCTCTGTGAACCGAGTTCGCGCCCTATGACTGTCTGATATTGTTACTTCCCTGCGCTGATGAGAGGCATAAGCTTGAAACGACGTCGTATGTAAGTAAAATATTACAAAAAATAATTTTATATATATTATATACGTAATCGTGTATATATGTATGTTTGTGTGCATAAATTTATATGCATATGCACGTGTGTATACGTATAAGTACGTGTATTCGGTGCGCTTGTGTTTAATTCTGTATATAATTGCGTACATATATGCGTGTACATATTTGTAACTTAGTATGCGATTACGTGTGTGTATGTACATGTGCGTATGTGTATATGTGTGTATGCACATTTGTGTACGTGTATTTTTTCTTAAAAAAAAAGAAAAAATACACGTACACAAATGTGCATACGTGTGTGTGGTGAGAGAGTCATAAGAAAACGACACGCATTAGAAATTAATGAGTGAGCCAATCGAATAAAACTGAACATAAATGAAATTAGAATTCCTTGCCGTATTGTTCAAAGATTTCTTTTTTCCTTTTTCTTTCAACCTGTTTAAAAGTTTGGAATTTGGTTTCAAAACGCTGACAATAAAATATTTCTATTCAAGATTATTTTTCCCCAAAATTCCAAGTTCTAAACATCTTAAAATTACACCCAATCACATTTCTTTATCTTCAATTAGTGGCTCTCGTCGTTTCGGTTAAATTTACTGGTTGCCATTGCCTTTTTTCTTTGCAAGAAATAACAACAATAAATAAAAGCATTCAACTATATTCAAAATGTCGGTATTGTTCCATTCTTTTGTTTTTCCATTTTTTCCCCATTTTTTTTTAATTTTTTGTAACAGATAATATAATTGACGTTTGTTTCTGTGCTTCCTACGCGTCGACGCCGCTCATAAAAAGCTGAGAACGATACACCGTCTGAAACTTTGTTCCGGCTGAGTAAATCTGTTGTTTGCGACGGGAACCGTGGCACACTTAAGTCATGACCCATGATAATTGCGGCATGCCTCATGCGGAATGTCTCGATGTATTCAATAAACTAGGCATAAATACAATGAAAGAAAGTGAACACGATTGCAAAACAGAGGGTGTCTGTCGCAATGGCAAGGGTGTACAACAAATATTTTTTATATAATGGACGTACATTAGGTTTTCGTCAAGTCTCGTCCAAGGCCATCAAATAACCTCATATAACACCAGTATTTCACATAATTATAACTTACGTGGTTTCTTTCAGAAGCAACAGATATAAACTAAGAAACTAAGAAAATAAACGAACCAGCGCCCTATATATATATATCCCGAAACAGTTTTTCATGGTAAACAACTGATTATTCCTTTAAAATAGTGTTAGAAACTAACTAATATAATAACTGTAAAAAATAAATTGACTTACATGAATGATTTTCCACTGGAAGACTTGAGACTATAAGTTGTTTTTTTTTGTTTTTTTTTTATATAGTTTTAATGGTTGAGAAACTTCCGAGACTATATATATATATATATATATATATATATATATATATATATATATATATATATATATATATATATATATAGCACTAGATAAAGTGAAAGAATAAAATAAGGTGCCAATCAAATTTTATTAGCATTCAATGTTCAAGCAAAGTACTTTAAAGTTCTTAACTCATGAGTTTTCAAAGAAAGTCTTCTCCTCAGAGTACCATTACCGCAATGACATTACTGCAGGTAATAAAAATTAAACTTTGAAAATTAATAAGATATATATATATATATAAATACATAAAAGTATATAAAACATCAAATATATCGGCCCAAAACACACTTTTTTGTTAAACTTATGCAGTTCATCCAAGTCATAAAGTTTAAAACAGCTTCAAGAAAGATATCAAAGTCCTATTAATGCTCTATACAGTATATTGAGCTTCAGTTTTATCCGTATGTTCACTAATTAAAGATATTAGTTGCCTCTTATATCTTTTGTTGTATTAACCGTTATATATATATATATATATATATATATATATATATATATATATATATATATATATATATATATATATATATATATATATATATATAAAGAGAGAGAGAGGGGATAGATAGATAGATAGATAGATAGATAGATAGATAGATAGATAGATAGATAGATAGATAGATAGATAGATAGATAGATAGATAGTGGTAAGATCTGTGGCAACGTGGTAGAGTCAGAGCTATGCCGTCTGGAACTGTTGGCGTAACCAGCCATGGCGGATAAGTTTAGCACCAAGCGGTATTGTTACATAACGAACGCCGTGTTTGAATGGAAAAAAGTTTAAGTGACACTTCTAGTGGTCAGAGGTGACCCCATACGGAAGTCGCAAAACCCAGTGATCTCTGGGCGAAGATTTTCTCTCTTGGCTGGCGAGACTTCAAGCAGGAAAGACGTATCCGAAATACCGCCCCCAATTATAGGGGGCGTTACACACAATGTAACTTAGTGTAACAGTACGAGCTATTCGTCTATCTATATGTCTATCTCTCTCACACACATACGAAAGTAACCTGCCTCTCTTTGTAAGAAATCTTTATTAAAAAAACAAAATCTCGGAGTCTGAGTGAGTCTATCTATGGACAAGCAAGAACCTTGGTTCCCGATGACAACATCGGCGTGTGTAATGGTTTACACATCCAGTTGTAAATGAAAACGTAACAATATTAGAGCCGCAAATCGTCTCACAAGGCTCTGGGGAGAATCCAGAGAAGTCCACATCAGGATCCGTCGTCCTCTGGTTGTCTTTTTTTCTATGTGTAGCAAGTAAAGCCTTTTCAGGCGCAGATCCGCAAAAAAAGGAGTTTAAGTGGCAACGTTACTTCTTCGCAATCGCAGAGCCTAGCTGTTCTCGGTGTCAAAGATCAAAACCTGCAATCTTGCAGGGCAGCGAATAACTGCGATTAACAAAAAGGACTTCATACGAACCAGACAATCCTGAAGTGCGATCTTTGTGGGCTCTATGCAGAAGTCACTAAAAAATACAGTGTCTAAAATAAATGTCACCCATCTTAATAAAATTCACAATTCTTTCTACAGTTTAAACGTATTTGGTACAAATAAACTTCAGTAGATGCCTGACTTGTCCACCTATTTTCCGTCTTTGTTTTATTATAAGTACCTGCAATCAGAGAGTGTTTTAGCGCTCACACTATATAATCAATCTGAAAAAAGGATTCGCACGTTAAGAAAGAAATTAAAAAACTTAATATAAAAGAATGTATTATTATTGGTTTACGTGGTGAATCTCTTCGCAATTAGAAAATAATGATGACTTTTTTTCTTATATGCGATGATGTAGTGATTTAATAAATGTATCTCAGAAACATATGTACACTATAACTTTATTGATGTCGAATTTTTGGAACTGGTATACTAAATGATAGATATGTCATAAGTGTTTTATCCTTCTAAGTTGTTGTATATATGTGTATGTTGTTATGTATATGTTATATATATATATATATATATATATATATATATATATATACAAACACACAACACATATATATCAAGAAAAAAATGTATATATATATATATACAAAGAATGAATATATATATATATATATATATATATATATATATATATATATATATATATATATATATATATATATATATATGGGTATTTATGAAGGCTGATAGCAATGCAGAAAACCGGAATTATGAAAAAAAAGTATGAACAAAATAAACAAGGGAAGACAATATTTCGGGTATAAATCTTCACAATTATCTAATTACTTTTTAAATAGATGTTTCACATATCATATCAGTAAATATGAGACTTACTGCTAAAATATTTCAAAATCCGGGATGGTGGAACATATTTTACTAATTTCGAGAGATGCACCCTTCTCAAAAATAAATACAAAAGTAAAACCGTCTAGTGGAAAGAGAACATCCAAGATGGCTGTAATTCTGAAAAAAAGAGGACCGTAAACAGACAACAGGATCGCACTCAGAGAAAAGTTCAAATATTATTACTATTTCTATTCTATTATTTTTTATTAACAATGAGTATGCCATTTAATAAATGTAAATATAATGTATAATACCATTTATGTAAAATGGGTATTTTTATTTTTTAGTTTTGTTTTTCTCTCTCTATGCATTTCTATAATTTCGATTTTCTTTATCATTATAATTTTTTATAGATTCAAGTGGCCGAATATATTCTATTTATTTATTTAGTTTTATAAATCGGTAGATAGAATTGTAAGTTGAATTTTTTGTTGCATCCCTCTATGCATTTCTTTATTTTATTTTCTGATTTAATTGTTATTAATTTTATTTATATTCTAAAGGGATAGGGGGATCAAAATGGCTGGAATTTATTCAATTAATTTATTTAGTTTTATTAACTTCGTAGATAGAAGTAGGAACAATTCAAAATTTTGTAATCATCTTTTTTTTTTTTAATCAATTAATAGTAAGGAGTTATAAAATCAATATTAGAAATATATACACATGTGTGCATACATATTTTAGAATTAGATTTGTAATTTCGTAACAGAGTAGTATAAATGGAGGCAAGGGAGATAATTAATCGTGGGTTATTTCCTATTGGCCGTCATAAACTTATAAACGGAAATATGGTTAAGATACATGATTTAATAATTCATATACTACACTTATTTGTTGACTTAAATTTATTATTTTTTCTATTTTATTTAGGTACGTGCAAAAATGGCGGCTTCTTGTACTGACTATGCTTATTAAAAAGCGCTTATCATTAATTATTTAATTAGTTTCCGTGTAAACTTTGATTGTGTTTGAAAGATAAAAGCCTAAACTTAATCTCTAAACGAAAAAACTGCATATTTACCTGTGAAAAATAAATTATAATAAAATATGTAATTACGACGGTCAAAACCCCCAAAAATTCAATGAATTTTGAACTTTGAAAAAATTACTTGTAAAAATCCCTTAAAAGATAAATATAAGTTTTTGGGAACTATTTCAAAGATAACTATTAAATTAAAGTCATAAGACACTGCATTAAAAAGAAAATCCCACGTTTGACTAAAAATTAGCAAAATTATCCCTTCAAATGTGATAAATGAGTAAAATCCGCCATAACTTCATCGGAAAAGGACTTTGTTTACAAATTGACTATCGCTATGCAAAATATATGGAAGACAAAAATGTCATAATTTATCATTTTTAACTTTATTTTTAATTGAAAGGGTTCAGTTTTTAATTTCGTAATACTCTGAAATTATTGATGACGTCTGTTTACCAATGTTTTTCCTTAGAATTTGAAATAAAACTATTTTTTAAATGTTAAAAATATTTTTACGTTACGAACTGCGTCAATTTTATCAATTTTTTTTACATGATTTAAAACTCGATTTATTCTTAACGTGTCGTAACGTTAAATTATATTGATTTTTTTTTAAATAAAGTGTTTTTATTTTTTTATTTTAAGTGTGAAAAAGTAAATTAAAGTCAATGACTACACTGACAATTTATTCATTGAAAAAAAGTTAAAACAGTTATTTATTGATAAACAGAATTCAATTTTGAAAGAAAATGTCATGTTTGAATTCTCTTTATTTATTTATAAATAATTGTTTTTAACTTAAATATTTATTAATGAAAAAAAGACAAAACAAATACAAATCTTTCCAAATAATTGACGATGATTTGTGAAATAAACGAAATTGTTGAATCTCTAAAAAAAATTTGAGTGCGGTGTAAAAGTGAGTGATTGTTGGAAGGCTAATCCCACCTGGTTATTACAGAACGGGGCTCCCATACTAATGAAAGTTCATCGTTAGTAGAAATTATTCAATTTTTTGAATTCTTTTTTTCGTTAAGTTCCTGGATCTCAAATTTTTCAATTTTTGGTTTATTTTCAAGATTATAAAAAATTTCTTGCGCTGATGATGCCACGTTCATGTATGAAAGGGAAATATAATTATGTCGCATTTTTTTATTTTTCCAAAAACTCTAATCATTAAAATCACATGAAATATTTTTTGCAATTATATTATTTTTTTGGTGAAAATATTGATTAAACAATGCTTTATTCAATAATAATATCGCTAATTCAAAAAATTAATTTTTCTTCGAGTTATAGTGATTTTATTAACGCGGTATTTACTGGCCTTTTTCGTAATATATACGAAATATTTTGAAACAAAATTTAATTGTTAACATTCACGATGCTTTATTTACATAAGCAACTTTAAAAAAATCATGCATTTCTTTTTATTAATATATAAAAATATAACTTTAGTAAAGGTGTATTTTCTTTTTAAAAAATAATACATTTTCACTAAGATTTTTAAAAAAAATAATGGTTTCATTATATTTCGTGATTGTTGATTAATAAATATTGAAAATTTCAGTAAAATTGGTTGATTTCCTGCATGTTAGTGTATTTTTTTGGGAATCGGTCATTGATTTTGCACGTACCTAATATATATTATAAGATTTCGATCTTTGAAAAGCCTTGCCTTAAGGAAAGAATAATAAACATGATTTTATTACAGAATATACCTTGCATTGAACAATCGAAGTTTGAAATAAATCTGGACATTCGTACATGTTTATCATTCTTCTTTCATCTATCTTTATATATATATATATATATATATATATATATATATATATATATATATATATATATATATATATATATATATATATAAATATATATATATATATTAGTGTATTACGGTAATAAATAGTTATTGAACTTTATTATGACTATTATTTATTTTATTATTTTATTATTTCATTGATTTTCTTATTATTTTATTTTTCATATAAACCCAGTGTAAACATAAGGAAAGGAAATTTATTAACCACTTATAGCTGAGTATAAACATACTCAAATACATTAATAAGAGAAAGTCTATACACCCACACACATATAAGTATATGTGTATATGTATACACACAGTAATAGTCTTCGTAAGGCATTGCATCAAAACAGCACTAAAATATCACACCAAAGTAGGGGCAATGACTAAATTTATTAATTTACTTATATATTCTGTTATCACTCAATCACACACCCATGCTTGCACACCTATGTATATATGTACTCAAACGTATAATAAAAATACATGTTGTAAGCGGTGTATTGACAATAACAATATGTGACCAGGTATTGTGATCTTAGAAACAATAGTCTTGAATATGAATGTGTAATTGAGTCTAAGACGAGTTGAAATGAGATATGACAAAAGAAGTTATACACAAAGAGAATTTAGATATTCAACTCACTCACACCGGCACCATCTTGTGACGCATAAACCACACTAACACATTGCCCTATTTCCAACACAGGTTTGTGTCACCGCACTCATATAGTTTACAATATACAATGTGTTTAGTGCAATAGTTTCTATATAGGTAGCACTATAAGACCATTTGCATCAGTGTATCCAATAACACGTGAATACTCGCATTTCCTCTTTCTACAAGTACATCATATCATGTAATAACACACAACGGAATATTCATGTTTGCATTTGTGTCTCTCTCAGAAACATATGGAATTAAAGGATTTTGGAAGCGATACTTATTTCTAGACATAAACCTTCGATTAACAACAGACTAGAACTGAATTTCCCCTTCATTATATAAGAACCACCTTCATAACAGCCTTTCCTATATTTAATTTGCACTCATCTTAGACTGAATTACACATTCATCTTAATAACTAATGTGTTTAAGATCACAATATCTGGTGCATATTCATTTGCCTCCGTACAACGACCAAGTAAGATACAAAGTCGGTTCGTAGCATGAGAAAAATCAAGCTCCCCAAAAAGATGTTGTTTGGAATGTAGAAGGATTTCTTCTTCATAGAAAATTTGAAGTGTAATATCAGAAACGAAAATACTTCACTTTTGTCCTAGCCAAAAGGCCAAGGAGTATTATGATCGTAACGTCTATTAGAGCTCCATTCGTTAGGTATTAGTTGTTTTGGACTAGACCATCCCAACATTTGTCCTCCGCGCCTCTACCTATTAAGACCTTACATTACATGTTTATTCGCTAAAGTCTAGTTAACAACTACAATCTCACTCGTCTATCCCACATAATAACTTGGGACGAGTAATGAAAGTGAAAATAATTTGTCTTTTAAACAAAAAAATGATCTTTTATTCACCCCAAAACAAGGAATATTGCTACTGTAATATGGGTCAGATTTATGGGGGTGATACCTGGGTGGGAGTTGGGCAGCAAGATGTTTGTTCACACTACATTAACATTTTGGCATATTGGTACAGTCAGAGAAACAGGGAACAGGGATAGAATTCCAAAGGCAAGCGGTCCGAGGAAAAAGCTATCAGAGTAGAAAATCTTCCGGGATCTAGGGACCTCGAGATAGAAGGGGTGTGATTTTGCTGCTAGTCGAGTTGGTCGGGTGTATTTACGTTGAAAGGTACAAGTGAAGTAATAACAGCAAAGTACATTCCGTGGAGGTTCTTGTAAAACAAGCACAGGGATGCAACACTACGGCGATGCGACAGGGGTTGAAGCTTTGCAGCCAGTGCGGGTCCTATTAGGTTAGGAATTTTTTTTTGAACCATAAAATCATCCGAGAATTATCCGATGTTAATGAGATTTTCAGTATTAATTATCATTAAATTAATGTTAATATGAAGTATTTATTTCATATTAAAAAAAACATACTTTTTTTATCACTTAAATTACTTTACGCCCCCCCCCCCTTCATATTCATAACGAAATAGTCTCATACCCATAGTTGAAACTCAGTGACCATCTTTACACTGAAAGTGCTAATAAAACAAATACTTTTAACGTCAGCTCTCGGCAAAAAAATTATGCTTAAAATCAAAAAACTAAATCTATTAAGTTGGCCACAATTTGTGTTCGTTATTTTTAATGTCATCTTTCCGGCCTATTAAATATCGTTTTATATTCCTATTCTTCAAATGCTGTATTTGATGCAGCGTCTATGTTGACGTCAGTGTGTAATACGCCTCCAAGCAGAGGAGTTCTTACATTTTTGCTTGTATTTCATGGAAAATGGAAGATCAAGCAGAGCACCATAAACATCTGATGCCTTTTTATTACAGAAAAAGAAAAAAGCTACAGGAACCTGCAGAAAGATATGTCATATGTATAGAGAGAATGCTGTTACAGAACGGGTGCCAGAAATGGTTTGCTCGATTCCGAAAAGGATTTTTTAGTGAGAGATGCTCCTCGTTCTGACCGGTCAAAGATGATTGAAGCTGTAGTTGAACAAGATTGCTGTTTGACAACCAGACAAATCGCATACATTCTCAAGATTTCCAAATCGAGCGTGAAAAATGAATAGCATAAATTCGGTTTTGTTTCTAAACTTGATGTTTGGGTTCGCCATAAAGTGACAGAAGCAAAAACACGAACTTTTTGGCCGACCCAATAAAAATTTAAATTTCTTGAGAGTTTTAATTACTAGATTTCTTAATGTTTTTTATTCGCAACTTCAGGCTGTTATATCTTTGTAAACGTTCAAACTCTTCAGATAAAAATTCACAGACAACATGAGTTGGACTAAATACATGAAAGATAATGCTAAGTCTGCTGCAAAGACTATGGGCTCCCTCTAGCGGGCTAGAAAACTTCTTTCACCTGCCAGTATCCAATATCCCTGTGAAGCCACCATTCGCCCATGCCTGGAGTATTATTGCCACATCTGGGCCGGTGCGTCAACCACTAGTGTCTCCCTCTTGGACAAGGTGCAAAAAAGAAAAAGAGTCATTAATCTTATAGGTCATAAGTAATATAGATAGTCATAGAGGAGGGTAGAAAGTGACTAACTTGGGTTTACTTTCGGCAGCTTCGTAACTCTCGTTTCCCTTATTTTGTCTTTTAGTCCTCACATTCCATGAGCAATGTTTCTGACAAAGATGGAAAAATTGCTGTGTTGGGGGTCGGAATATATCAATCTAATACTTATCGTTGGCTTGTTTTGTCACTTTCAAGTGGTATTTGGTGGGTGGGGCTCCTTACATCAAGTGGCTTCATGCTTTGTCTAGAGCGATTTCCATAAAAAATGAGCTTTTAAAGTTCCGTAAATATCGAATCTGAGGAAAGCTGCCATCTTTGTTTACGTTACTTACTGGCTAAACAAATATGCCTGCTTTCTTCAGATCCGATATTTACGACAACTTAAAAGGTTTGTAACTTCTATTAAATATTAAATATTTATTTTTAACGCAAATAGGACACAAATTAGTAGGCGACGCAAAATAAATTGTTTTTGACTAATTTCCCAGCTGTATTAGCTTTTAAATAATTAATGTCGATTATAGTAATGATTACCAAATATAAGTAATATTTTTGGTTTTGTAAATTAATACACTTTTGTCGTATTAATTTACAAAATCGAAAAGTATAAAATCAGATTTGATTTCAATAAATTCTTCTTTTTAATCAACCTGAACATCAGTACTTGACCTCTCCTAGAAATTTGATACGATTCAAACAATCAGTTATTCAAAGATATTTATTTTTTAATATAAATAGTATAAATCAGTCGGCTCGTTGGTCTAGGGGTATGATTCTCGCTTCGGGTGCGAGAGGTCCCGGGTTCAATTCCCGGACGAGCCCAAAAGTTTTATTCTTTGAATCTAAGAAAATAGTTGTTAATGGTTTTTATTATTTGCATGATACGGACTACTGTTCTCATCTTGGATGTTATTTTCACAGCGACATTTTCAGGTGCATCTTGTCGAACGCTAGGATTTTTATGTCGTACTCGGGAATCTGTACGGAGGTAGCTTGTTCTCGTTCTGTCAGCCATAACCGGGTAGAAGTAATTCGTAATTGTATTCTTAAGACTGTCACTTAGAACTGGTTATAACTTAGCACTTTTATACGTTGCGCCACGGGCCCTTGCGAAAATGGCATGTGAGATAACCCCGTGAATTACCCGAAAATTGTTTTCAAAGGTGTTTGAATACTTTCACGAAATAATTTGAAGCACAGAAACCAAATAATTAATTCATAATTACCCTTATTTCAAAATAATCTAATTTCTATGTTTTTATGTCAAAACTACTAAAATTCAATCGATTTTAAAATAATGCAGATTCTATATCTGTGTGTCTGAAGCAAAAACTATACTATTATTTCTGTATCTGAAGCCGATGCTATACTATTTTTTATATTGACCCCAAACAAGGCACATTGCCACTGGGACGTAAGAAGTTACTATGAATTAGGAGCCAGATTAGAAGGGGATTCATATATAGAGAGCCATGCAACGAGATGCTTCTTCACATTAAATTAAATGTCTGCATATTGGTACAGTCAGGGAAACAGAGAGCAGGGAGAGAATTCCAGAGGCAAGCAGTTCGAGGAAAGAAGCTATTAGAGTAGAACGCTTTCCGTAAGCAAGTTTGTCGGGGCACATTCCATTGAAGTTCTTGTAGAACAATCACAAGGACGCAACATTGCGGCGATGGGACAGGGGTTGGGGCATGGTAGACAGTGAAGAACCTATTAGATTATAGGCTCTTTTTTTTAGGACCCTGTCTAAGAGGGAGAGACTAGTGGTTGGTGCACCAGTCCCGATGTAGCAACAATACTCCATGCCCGGGCGAATGGTGGTCTTGTAGAGATATTTGATGCTGGCAAGTGTGAGAAGTTTTCTAGTCCGGTAGAGGGAGCCCACCTTCTTCGCAGCAGATTTGGCAATATCCTCCTATGTATTTGTCCTAATTCATGTTACCTGTAAATGTTAGGCCGAGAAGTTTGAATGTTGGACTTTCAGGTAGGGTGGTATTAGCCATGGCAATCAGTGGATGGAAAGGTTTCTTATAATTGTTAAAGGAAAGGAGCTTTGTCTTAGATGCATTAAATGTAACTACCCATTTATGGCCCCATTCCACTACAAACTGGACGTCATTTCCTAAGAATTCAGCCATTGCTGAAGATATATTTGCGTTCATTTTCCCCATATGTCGAGAATATAGCGTGATGTCAGCAGCAAATATACCCATCTCGGACGCAATTGCATCGGTGATGTCGTTTATGAAAATCAAGAATAATAAAGATCAAAAGATCGACCCCTGGGGCACACCTGCATTAACGTTATGTTGTTTAGATGTACAGACATCGAAGATGGCCTGGATCTATTTTTTGTCTCAGAAGGATCTGATTAGATTCAATATTCGTTTAGTAATACCGTACGAATTAATTTTCATGAGAAGACCTTCATTCCAGACCTTGCCAAAGGCTTTGGATATATCAAGCGCTACCGTCCTAGCTTCACCTGCAGTGTATTATATATGCGTTCGGAGATGACCGTTAGGATATCCGCAGTTGAACCGGCTTGCCTAAATCCATACTGCTGGTCTGAAAGAAGTTTAGCATTTACGAGGTGGCGGACTATCGCTAGATTGATTGATGATTCAAAGATTTTAGCGAATAGCTGGAGGAGACTGATGAGGCGATAATTTTGCGGGTCAGTTCTTTCACAGTTCTTTTTTTACCAGAATGTTTTAACTGATTCCACCGAGACACTTTTACAGCAATCAGGGAAGCAATAAGCTATTACTTTAGGACATTATCAAATTAAAAAATGAATAAGTTTCTCCATGCGAATTAATTAGTTTTTGTTGACAACTTAATTAAGACAATGAGAAACAAGTGTGAGTTGTGCGTGTTTACGTGTCTGTAAATGCAGTAGTCATGTGTATGTTTATATTGGCATGTCTTTGTTTTGTTAATGCGAAGGTGTATGTATGGACTTATGCGTGCGTACGTGCGTTCGGTGAGCAGCGTGTGTGAGAGTGTATGTGTGTGCGCGCGCGTGTTTCCCTGGTATAGAAGTTCGTGAATGTTTCTCCTCATCATGTGTATACGATTGCCGATAGCGTTTAGAGCCCCAAAGCGGCCGGGCAGGATAATATCGTTCGCACATCTGTTGTCTCTGGAATAAAATGAAGAAAGAGAAAGAAAGCTGTGTGTTTGAGTTTCTATAGTAGCGCTGGAATTCTGAGTGAATATCTTTTGCACGGTGATTGGTTGAGGAAACTGCTGATTTGAGCGTTGCTAAATCGAGAGTCCATACGTTATAATAATATTCACTTCAGAAACGGTAAAGTAAAATAAAATGTTATTTATCAATCAAAAATTGTTAATCAAATTGTAAGCAACAAAAAAATCATTTCTGATAAAATTAGAATGAAGTTTTTTTGTTTTTTTCATTTAAATGATTTTTTCCTTTCGAACTTGAAAGAAAAGCTTGGGTTTGAAACCCCGGCAAAATGAATTATTGTAATAATATTTCATGCATCTAACTAATAAAGTAAAGCCAGCCTTTTTATCGTTTCTTTGTCATCGATACCTTTCTTCCTACAAAATAAGTAGTTGGTTATGGTTCGTCAGTTTACCTTGTGGACCGTTGCAGCATGTTGTTAAGAAGAATAAAATGCAATCAATTTAATTAATTCCGTAAAATACTTTTCATCCAGCTAAAAAAAGGAGGATTTGTTTCTGCGGAGCTACATACACTCTTTCAACTCTAAAAAGATAGACAAGTACGCGAACAAAGATCTGGAACTCAACTCAAACAGAAATAGACGCCAAAGTTTTACACTGGAATACAAATCAATTATCTCCAAAAAAGAATCGCCAACTTAATAGGTCCTTCACTATCCACCAAGCTCCAGCCTTTGCCCCATCGCTGCAATGTTGCTTCCTTGTGCCTGTTTTACAAGTACTTCAATGGATTGTGCTCTGATAAACTTGGTGCTCTGGTGCCCCCACGACGTAAATTAAATAGACCAACTCGACAATCTACCAAATCCCATCCATTCACTGTGATGTCGAAGAGCTTACTACTCCAAAAGCTTATTTCCTCGGGCTGCTGGACTCTGGAACTCCCTCCTGCCCCCTGTTTTCTGGCGGTACTGACATTCAAAAATGTAAAACTAATGTAAACAGACATCTCACTGCACAGCTCCCAATTTCACCCTTTTTCTCAGTAGCCCCTTACGTCTACAGTGGCGGCCTGCCTTGTTTGGGTTGAACTATGTTAAAAAAAATTTGTTTAATTATCTACCGGTTAATGGAATTCACTCAAACATAGAGACTCACTTGTACCATCAAATATCTGGGCCAACTCACAAACAATTCGCAACCTCCATGCACCGGCATCTGATAATCATTTCACCAGCAAAACGAAGCCATAACGTATATCACATTCGAGGCAGACTCCATTGCTTCCAAACTTGATGCAGACTCAATTACATCTAAACAACACGCTTACTCACTTGCACTCAATCATTCATCACGCTAACTCACTTGCGTTCAATCATTCAACACGCTAAATCATTTGCGTTCAATCATTCAACACGCTAACTCACTTGCGTTCAATCATTCAACACGCTAACTCACTTGCATTCAATCATTTAACACGCTAACTCACTTGCGTTCAATCATTCAACACGCTAACTCACTTGCGTTCAATCATTTAACACGCTAACTCACTTGCGTTCAATCATTTAACACGCTAACTCACTTGCGTTCAATCATTCAACACGCTAAATCATTTGCGTTCAATCATTCAACACGCTAACTCACTTGCGTTCAATCATTCAACACACTAACTTACTTGCGTTCAATCATTCAACACGCTAACTCACTTGCGTTCAATCATTCAACACGCTAACTCACTTGCGTTCAATCATTTAACACGTTAACTCACTTGCGTTCAATCATTTAACACGCTAACTCACTTGCGTTCAATCATTTAACACGCTAACTCACTTGCGTTCAATCATTCAACACGCTATTTCACTTGCGTTCAATCATTTAACACGCTAACTCACTTGCACTCAATCATTCAACACACTAACTTACTTGCGTTCAATCATTCAACACGCTAACTCACTTGCGTTCAATCATTCAACACGCTAACTCACTTGCGTTCAATCATTTAACACGCTAACTCACTTGCGTTCAATCATTTAACACGCTAACTCACTTGCGTTCAATCATTTAACACGCTAACTCACTTGCGTTCAATCATTTAACACGCTAACTCACTTGCGTTCAATCATTCAACACGCTAACTCACTTGCGTTCAATCATTTAACACGCTAACTTACTTGCGTTCAATCATTCAACACGCTAACTCACTTGCGTTCAATCATTCAACACGCTAACTCACTTGTGTTCAATCATTCAACACGCTAACTCACTTGCGTTCAATCATTTAACACGCTAACTCACTTGCGTTCAATCATTCAACACGCTAAATCATTTGCGTTCAATCATTCAACACGCTAACTCACTTGCGTTCAATCATTCAACACGCTAACTCACTTGCGTTCAATCATTCAACACGCTAACTTACTTGTGTTCAATCATTCAACACACTAATTCACTTGCGTTCAATCATTCAACACGCTAATTTACTTGCGTTCAATCATTCAACACGCTAAATCACTTGCGTTCAATCATTCAACACGCTAACTTACTTGTGTTCTATCATTCTCCCGCAGACTCACTTGCGTTCAATCATTCAACACAAAAATATTCGAATCACCTATTCAAAAACGTCGCCAGATGGAAACGCTTCAGAAACAAGTATCGTGCATACGACTTTTTCTAATTTTCAGCAGCAAAACAGACATACACATAAAGAATATTTCTCATTTACAACTTGACATATTGATAAATATTTTCAATAGTTTTCAATCTGAGGGGGGGGGTATCGGATTGGCAGACCGCGCAACAAAATCTGCCTCTTTTCCTCTTTTCTCTACCCCTCGCCTTTGAGTGAGGGGATAGGGAGTGCCAGCGCGCCGGCTGACTACTAAACACACACCCACACACATACACAAAGGCTTACACTCCTATCATTTTTCAACGCATACAATCTCACACTGTTGACCGAATTATCAACTACCATGCATATACATTCGTACAACCACGAACAAAAGGAGACACGCGCATTCAAACACTTCGACACATAGCTACACTACTCACATACATACACATGCATACACTACAAGCAATGAACATTAATGCGCTGTAATTTGTAAATATATGAATATTTTGTGTTACCTTTAAATTATGTTTTATCCTTCCTTCAACTTATGCATGCATTATCTAACATTCAATATTCTTTCATTGTTTTCATGTTTTATCCGTTCTCTGGGTTTTAAACATCATTACAAATTAAATGGTCCCTACACTAATATTTTTTTAACACTTTTTTGCATTCTTTCAAATGTTTGTAATCATTTTCTGTTGATTTTGGGAGTTAAGAATACCGAGACCATACCTAGTAACTAGTTGCACCTGGCAAATCGTACATATAAAAAGACAATAAGGTTTTACATGTCATTCAGTCAATTAAACCCGAAATCTAATTTTATTTCATACTTTACGATTTGGTAAACAAAACCGGTACCTTCAATCAGCCTGTAGATCAGTATTTGACATTCCCTGGAAATTTGATACGATTCTAACATTCTGTTATTATATCTGTGATAGTTATATTTAGATATGGTCTGTACATTTCAGCTGGCTCGTTGGTCTAGGGGTATGATTCTCGCTTCGGGTGCGAGAGGTCCCGGGTTCAATTCCCGGACGAGCCCAAATATTTTATTTTCGGAGATAATTAAATAATGGTTTTCAAAGGTATTCCGCTAAATAATACCAAGCCCTGAAACCAAATCTGCTGAGATCATAATAATTAACTAATAATTACCCTGATTTAAATTTTTTCGATTTTTTAATTTATTTTAAATACTACTGAATTCGATCGATTATAGGACAGGAAAGAAGGTAAGTTTGTTTTTTTCGTTGTAGTAGAAAGCGACTTCTTGCCGTGACTGTCTTTCAAGGGGAAACAAAAGATTGGAACCCAGTCTAGCCACGGCCGTTGTAATAACCCAGGCCAGTTCACTGAGTCGAGTTTTTTGTGACGTCAATTGATGATGGTTAGTAAGAACCACTATCAATGAGGACCGGAAGTGCCAAAGTCGCTGAGGTACATGCGCCCATCTTTTTTCAGCAAGTTATCAGAGCGAGCAAACTGCCCCCGAATGATTATTCATTCACTTGGAAGTTATTGTTATCTGGTTCCTGCTATTGTGACTTTATTGCCCTGCCAAATAACACGGCTACCCTCCTAAGGATTATTCATTCACTTGAAAATCATTGTTAACTTGTTCGTTTTTTCAAACGTATTTCCTTTTTATAGAGGTCAAGCGCGAAAAAAATTACGAAAATTACAACATGGTCGCCAACGATTAAGGCATTTGCATTTTCAAGTCTTTAAAAAAGTAATTACAATTCTATTTCGGGATGAAAAATACTATTTAAGACTAATGAACAAATTTCATCCAAAATGTGTGCGAAAATCTAACGAAATAATCACATATTTGATAAAAACTGTTCGTTTTCACAAATTTTAATTTCGTACAAAAATTGTCGGTTTGGAAAAAAAAATCTCCCCCAAAAAACATGACTTTTAATTTATTACAAATTTTAACTATATTGTAAATAAACTGTTCGTTTTGAAAAAAAACACACATTCTAATTTATTTCAATACATGTTCTAATTATTAATTATTTTAGACTATTTGTTTTGTGTTACTTTACTGAATTAGTAATGTTTGATTCACGTTTCATGTTTGATTTATTTATAAGTTTTTTTTAAAAAACAGGATTGTCTGCTATATGTGCTTATTCGTTATAGTCCACCACCCGTTTTTCTCAACTTTTTTATTGACAATTTTTTTTTCGGTGTATCATGTTGCTAGAGAATTCCGTGTTTTTTGGAAAGTTTTAAATTCTTTTTTCGGTGTACAATTACCTATGATGTTGCTAGAGAATTCCGTGTTTAGTATAATAGAAATACAAAAGTAGTTTAATTGCTAGAAATTGAAATTGGTACTAATTCTGCATTAATGAGAAAATCAAAAAACATTTATTCTTTTCGAAAATGAGAGCAACTCTTATCAAATTATTCAGCTAAAACTAATGATAATGAAATGTTCATATAAAGAATAAAACTGCCTTAGAATAGGGATTTATCTTTTTGTGTTTATAAACCAAGAGATATTTCCATGCAGCATACTGGTGATACCAGATCAGGCTGCCCTGTGGCTCCCTGAGACGAAATTCACCTACATTGACGTTTTGTTTTTTTTTTTTGTTTTTTTTGTAAAACTTAATTATGTACTACAAAACCAAAACCAAAAACAACAGCCCCTCTCCCTTTCTCCCTCCCCTTTTTTATTTTTATTTTTCCTACCCTACTCCCGGTCCTGGATATGACCTTAAACTACATCCGATGGTGAGATCCGGCTTACGGACTTTGGGGAATGTGGAGCCTCCTCTTAATTACCATTGCTCCCAGGTCCACCCTGACCCGGAGTGGTAGTATCTGTTAGGGTCCCAACTATGGGTTAAATAGAAACAGATATTAAAAGGGGAAGGAAACAAAAAAGAGAAGAAAACAAGACCAGATTCGGCATTAAATAACCCAAAAAGGGTTGATATGCCGTAAAACAAAACTACCAAACTACCAAACCATGCAGCATAACTGATACTAGTCTTTTCATTCGATGTAGACCAGGTTGTAATAATAATCAACTCAAACGCTAAAAATAATCCGGAAAGAATAAACTTATTTAAAGAATGAATATTAAATCAGACAAATTATTTTCAAAGGAAAATATTCATGTTCTAAAAATTAAAAAAATGATGACAAAATCATTTTATTATTAAGTATTAATTTAATGTTTGCTGTCTAGCCTACGCAAATCACACGAAATAATAATAAATTTGCACGAAGATTTCTAATAAAGTAATGGGATAATTATATTCCGTGAGCGTTAATTAATAAATGCTAAAAATATATTTAGAAATGCTTTTAAAGTAAAGAACCCCTTGTTCCCCCAGGTTTTTTTAAGGAACATGCTATAACTATTAGTTTTAAGTTGGGGGATGTTTTTGCAAAGTTTTAGAATTTATTAATTTGGGAAGGTTTTGAAAATTGTTTTAGAAAAATATGTTTTGGAAATAAATTTTTGTAACCCTTAAATGCTTAATTTTTTATATTTGTTTAACATCGAAGATATTGGTTAGCGGGTGTGCTGGTGCAGCATCATACTAATACCTGCTCACACTTGCAACGATCCTCGTTGCAGATGTAAAACTAGTTGCAGTTTGACACATTTTCGTTGGATATTATATTAAATAGGCATTTTGTTGGAATGTGTCATATTTGAAACCATAAGCATTTAAAAGTTAAATCTTTATAAATTTTCATAGTGTTATATTTTTGGAGAGATTTTAGATTTTCTATGCATATGTCACATGTCCAAACATAAGCAATTAGAATAAAATTAATACATAATTAAGAATTGAAATAGAAAAATTATTTTCTGAGACTCACAACGAACATCTCTTATCTCGAGTCTTGTATTTAATACAAAGATTCGTTCATATGAAAAAAGAACATGAGGTTCGTCATCATTTTGCTTCAGTTGAAATGAATGGCGCAATTCTTGAGGTAGCCCTTTCTTTTGAAAAGATCCTAGGACTGACTTTCACTCGAGACGTGAATGAAGACTTATATCAAATCGGTTGCTAAACTTGCTGAAAAAAATGGTTGGATCATTCTACAGCAATCCTCTACTTGTATAGATTGAGTACCGCTGCCACATCTCGGAAGGTGCCGCTCAAACCACCCTTTCTTGCCTTGTCAGAGTACAAAATAAACTTCGCAATCTAGTGGGAGATTATCTCTTCTCTACTCTTCCCTGCAACCCCTTTCTCGCAGAAGAGTCGTTTATAATCTTTCCCTACTCTATCAGTATCCTCATGGAAAGTGCTCGACTGAGCTTCAAGCAATGTTCCTCAACCCCCCCCCCCCCACACACACACACCACCACAGTAACACCTTCTGAGCCAGAACGCATCTTTCTGCCAACACTGCACAGAAATCTCCTATGTTCTTTTGTATGCCTAAAGCCAAACAAAACTTTCACAAACAGAGTCTTTTTCCAAGAACTGTTCACCTGTAGAACACGTTTCCGCGGGAATGTTTCCCTATGGACTACAAAATGATTGTTTTCAAATCCAATGTCAACAAATATCTGTGATGTCGTCATGTCAATGATTCATAGTTATCAATTATTTCATAGTACTGTACCATCATTCAATTGAAAATTTCACTGACCTCGAGTGGTTTTTGGCCTTGGCCATTGGTAAACCATTAGTATAAAAATATGATAGTAAAACAAGGCGAGTAACTTTATTGAACCCATTGCACCTCTACATGTACCACTTGCTTATTGGGACTTTTTCTTCCATAAACAAAGTTTCTTTCTCCCCCCTGTAAAACGCGTTACCGCGGTAATGTTTCCCTGCAGACTACAACATGATCGTTTTCAAGTTCAGTGTCAATAAATATTCGTTATGTTGTCCTGTGAATTAATTATAATTCTCGATCTTTTTCAAAGTACTGTTCCATCATTCAATTGAAAATTTCACTAACCATTATCCTCGAGTCGCTTTTGGCCTAGGTAGGTGATAACACATTAGTATGAAAAAAAATGTCCTGGGCAATTCCGGATCTCTTTGTTAGTATATACCTAAACACAGGACTTCCATTTTCCGTGATTATAAGCGTGTCTTGTAACCTCTTAGCTCAAAGGATTGGCGTCTTAATAATGAATAATAGATTTTCCTAATAATGTTGAAACGCCAAAAAGATTAAGTCGACGCAGTTTATTTTTCTCCTATCTTCTTGTCCTCCTGGTCCATAAAAGAACCAGAAAGAACGGTGTTTGTATTCTCCAACGCCGGGCCTGCTTTATCTGTTCACAGTAAATGTTTGCCGCCAGTGACGTCGCTTAGAACCAGGTCGGTCGGTTCTCCTCGGTGACATCGTTATTCAAATTATGTTTGTTCACGACTTAGACTGGCGAAGGTAAATCAAAAAAGAGCAGGTCTGTTTGATGATGAGCTTAAAGAAAGAATTAATAAAAGGCTGAAGCGCATACGATATTCTGCTCATAGGATACACGTATTAAAACATACTGTGTTTATTTATATACATCGGGCAGTATTTTTATATATATATATATATATATATATATATATATATATATATATATATATATATATATATATATATATATATGATTATTTTTATTTACACAGACATGTACAAAATCTGCGACACTGGCATGTCGATGTTATCGATCAACAGTTATTATAAACTGAGATCTCATCAGGCAGAGTTAGAATCCGATCTTAACCTTAGATCATATTTGGAAAGAATGAAATGGAGAAAAAAGAAGAAGAAAAGAAATGTCAAATCTTAAAATTTAGGGAGTCACGTGGTTGGGACCGTTAAGAATCAAAATGTTAAAATCAAAATAAAAATCCAAATATAAAATATAAAATAAAATAAAGTGAAAAGAAATAGATATAATAAAAATGGTAGAATTAAAAGATAGATAGATAGATAGATAGATAGATAGATAGATAGATAGATAGATAGATAGATAGATAGATAGATAGATAGATAGAAATAAAATGAAATCGTCTGTGATTCAAACAGAAGTAGGGAACGGGGATGTACATGCAGTAGAATGTGTCAAAAAAACGTCGAAAAGTTTTTCTTCAACTTGAGCAAACCGCATATTCTCAAATCCGCTGTAATCAGTAGCAGCATATATGTGTGTGCGTGCAGGCGTGTGTGTGTGTGTGTGTGTGTGTGTGTGTGTGTGTGTGTGTGTGTGTGTGTGTGTGTGTGTGTGTGTGTGTGTGTGTGTGTGTGTGTGTTGGGAGGGGCGGGGTTGTTAACACATTGTGTCACTAATTTTGTATTCATTCTCCACTGTTTTATTTTCCTTTAAACTTTTCAAATTATCATTAATTAATTAATAAATCAAACAAATTCCTAGCAGATTAATTAAGTTTACACAATTAGTGGTAATAATAATGATAATAATAATAGTTATTATTATTATTATTATGATGATGATGATGATGATGATGATGATGATGATGATGATGATGATGATGATGATGATGATGATGATGATGATGATGTTGTTGTTGTTGTTGTTGTTGTTGTTTGCAAAAAACAAAAAAGAACTGGAAAAGCTGATAAATACAACCAGGATATTCAGCCAGGATATCCAAATGGAGTTTGGAATTGAAAAATGTGCGCTGCTAGAGATCAAAAGAGGAAAACTTGAAACGACAGAAGGTATAGAACTCCCCAACCAAGAGGAGATGAGGGCGCTAGGAGAACAAGATAGTTATAAATACCCGGGAGTTCTGGAAGCAGACACAATCAAATATACAGAAATGAAAGAGAAGATTGGAAAAGAATATCTACGAAGAACAAGGAAACTCTTAAAAACTAAACTATATAGCAGAAACCTAGTAAAATGGATAAACACATAGGTTGTATCACTAATAAGATACTCTGGACCATTCATAGGCTGGACCAAAGAAGAACTCAGGCACCTTGACCAAAGGACTAGAAAACTAATGACTATGCACAATACATTGCACCCAAAAGACGATACGGACAGACTCTACATGAAAAGAAATGAAGGAGGTATGAGTGGAGATGACGATGACGTCACTTTTTGATCGTTGACGAAGAAACGAGGTTGCAAGTCAGTTCTGGATGGGAGTTTTGTCTAGACAAACGTGGAATAATTATGATGTAAAACTTTGAAATAGTTAAACATTGATTAAGGCAAAAAGCCCCCTCCTGAAATGTCTGTTCGTTGAGTCACGCATTTATCCTCTAGAAAGTAAAGTTATGTATTCAACCTTTTTGCAAGTGTAATAAATAGACAGTAGTTAAGATAAATAGTCTCTCTCTCTGCAAGTAAATGTTCCTCTCCAGAATAAAAAAAACAAAATACAAATTGAAAGCGTCGAGTCTGTCTTTTATATGAGAAAAGTTTTGTTATCTAGCTACACTGATGATGATCGCTGCCACGACAACACACAGGGAGTGAAAGGAAGGAGTAAACAATGCAGCAACGAAGAAATAAACGGCGAAGCGAACCACGGCAGTCAACCCAGCGGCGAAACAGAAGAAGATAAAAAATGGCAGAAAGAAAAAGGTAAATCATGATTTAATGTTTAAATGGACAGTTAGACAATTGTCGCTTGTCGATTAGAAAAGGAAGAGATGGAGAGACTAAAGGATTGTATACACGCCCACACACGCATACGTGTAAAAGATCTTAAGGGTGCATATGTAGAATTATGCGCACACTCACACGTATAAAGAACACAGTTTAAAGACTTTTGGGAACGTTTTTAAGAGTCACAACGTAACAAACTGAAAACCATCCACCATCAAAGCGAAACTTCATGCAAAAAGTCTTCAAATGTCCATGAAAACAACACCCAAAAACATGACGAAATAGAAATTCACATACTTCAAAAAATATTTAAAATCATAGAAAACCCGGATTCGAAGGTTTAGAAAAACCGTTTGCACATCGAAACGGCTCATTGGGTAGAATTTGAAAAGTCAATACAAGACTCAGGATAACTGAGAAAATCTATCAAAAATAAATTCTTACATTTGGCATCCAACAATCGATACTTTCTTCCATTCGGTTGATTTTTCACATCATAAAAAGATTATCAGAGCTTTATCATGATCTATTATTATACTAAAGCTGGGATAATTAGCGGTTTTTTGTGCTTTTTTAAAAATATATTTTAATCATACAAAATACATGCTAAAATATTCCCCAGTTTTGTGATTGAATTATATATTTTTTAAACTTCCATTTTCATTGTTATAATTAGGCGTAATTTGCAATAAACTCACCAAGTGACCCGTCTATCTATAAATCTCACCCTCTCTCACTGTATGTTGTTTTACCCCACTTATATTTTATACTCTCTCTCTCTCTCTATATATATATATATATATATATATATATATATATATTAAAAGTCGAAGGTAATAAAGACAAAAAAGTATAAAAATGTCAGAACTTGTAGTAATACAATTTAACCCATAGTTTAAGAGAGAATGTGAATAAAGTAAAGAGAGGTAGAAATAGAGAACAAAAAGAGACTGTGGATTTTGTCTTTTTATTTTTAGTATTAAACTGGCTTTGCAAACTGACTTTTGTTCCTTATTAAAACTATATAACTCGAGTTCCAAGGATTACCCAACGGGTCACAAATTTTCTGGTAAATATATAGATGCAATAAAATAGTATTTGGATGCTGTAAAATATTAGAATGCATTTAAAAGAAAACATATAGTTTATGCATACTTGAAAGGGTAAGAATCGCATTAATATTCTCCTCCATTCTATAATTAAAGACCAATGTGTCTTTATTTGTATAGTTTCATATAAATAAGTGTTTACTCAACATGTCACACCAAGGTTAGCGGACCAAAATAACGGGCTTTTTTCAAGCCTCCGGACAAAACAAGTTCAAGTTGTGAAAGAAAGCGAGTAAGCAAGAAAGCGGGAAAGCGAGACAGCGAGAAAACGTGAAAGTAAAAGCGAGAAAGCGAGAAAGCGAGAAAGCGAGAAAGAAAAAAAGCAAGAAAGCGAGAAAGCAAGAAAGCGAGAAAGCGAGAAAACAAGAAAGCGAGAAAGGATGAAAGCGAGAAAGCGAGAAAACAAGAAAGCGAGAAAGGATGAAAGCGAGCAAGCGAGAAAGCGAGAAAGGAAGAAAGCAAGCAAGCAAGAAAGCGAGAAAGCGAGAAAATTAGAAAGCAAGAAAACAAAAAAGCGAGAAAGAAAAAAAGCGAGAAAGCAAGAAAGCGAAAAAACAAATAAGCGAAAAAGCAAGAAAACGACAAAACGAGAAAGCAGAAAAGCAAGAAAATAGAAAAGCGAGAAAACAAATAAGTGAGAAAGCAAGAAAACGAGAAAGCGAGAAAGCAAGAAAGCAAGAAAGCGAGAAAGCAAGAAAGCGAGAAAACAAGAAAGCGAGAAAGCTAGAAAACAAGAAAGCGAGAAAGCTAGAAAATAAGAAAGCGAGAAAGCTAGAAAACAAGAAAGCGAGAAAGCTAGAAAATAAGAAAGCAGGAAAGCGAGAAAGCGAGAAAATAAGAAAACAAGAAAGCGAGAAAGCGAGAAAGCGAGAAAACGAGAAAGCGAGAAAGCGAGAAAACAAATATGCGAGAAAACAAGAAAGCGAGAAAGCGAGAAAACGAGAAAGCGAGAAAACAAATAAGCGACAAAACAAGAAAGCGAGAAAGCAGGAAAGCAAGAAAGCGAGAAAACAAGAAAGCGAGAAAGCGAGAAAGCAAGAAAACAAGAAAGCGAGAAAGCGAGAAAACAAGAAAGCAAGAAAGCGAGAAAGCGAGAAAACAAGAAAGCGAGAAAGCGAGAAAACGAGAAAACAAAAAAGCAAGAAAGCGAGAAAGCGAGAAAACAAGAAAGCACGAAAGCGAGAAAGCAAGAAACCGAGAAAGCGAGAAAACAATAAAGCAAGAAAGCGAGAAAGCGAGAAAGCGAGAAAACAATAAAGCAAGAAAGCGAGAAATCAAGAAAGCGACAAAGCGAGAAAATAAGAAAGCAAATACAATGTCAGACTACCCAGCAGTCTGAAATTAATTCGAAAATAAATTATCCTCTCAAAATAAAAAGTCAGCGGTAGGTGATTTCTTTCTTTACGTCATCAGAATTGATAATAATAATTTATCTATGAAAAATTAAATTACTGGCATAATTTTATGATTGTATATAAATATCAGTGCGAACACCGGTGAAGCATAATTTTTCCATCCTTTTTGACGGAGGGTGTACATTAGTTTTTATATTAAAAAAGGTAAAGTAAAGTGGTCGGCCATAGTTAATGGCGACCCACAGGCTCGTTTTTCATTAGCTACTACATCGAGATGTACGGGAGGGCGGCACTCCTCTTCCAGTATTACTCCAATTACCCTTGATCATCACCTTATAATGCTGAGTGCTTAGCAAGGGGGTATCAAGTACCATTTTTTTAGTCTTTGGTATGACTCGGCCGAGGATTGAACCCCGTTTTTATATAAGTTTCTTTAAATATATAAAGTGAATTTTTACGTCACGTGTGCACTCGTCATGAAGTTTAATGAGTGAATTAAATTATGAATGGCTGGCCGCGGGGAAAATGTGTAACTTATTCTCTTTTTTGTGTGAAAATGTCAATTTGATTCAATCGTCCGCGTGTCGGGTAAATTACGGAGGGTAAAGATACAGGTCGGGGAGGGGTGGGTCTTTTTAGATGCACCCAAGCAACGCTTCGAGGGGCTCTATGTGTGAGTCATTTTGTCCCCTTTCCGTTTGTAAAGGGCATTTTTGTCGATCTGTCACGCTTATGGTCGAGATAACGATTTGGAACGAATCTCTGCAAGAGGGTCTGCCCGTCTGTCGTGCTTAAGTCTGAAGCAGCATGTCGTTTTTTGAGTTTGCAATAAATTTTTCGTCGGTTTGATTCGTTTAAGTTCGAAATAGTATTACCGTTGATCTGTCATATTTAATTTTCAAATATTCATTTTCGTTGATCAGTGACACTTAAATTTCAAATATCATCTTCGTTGATCTGTAACGCTTAAGTTTCAAATAGCATTTCTGTTGATTCCATATACTTAATTTCGCAATAACATTTTCGTTGGTCTGTCATGCTTAAGTTGTAAATAGGATTTTAATCACTAAACGCGTAGATTGAATGGGCGCATCTTATGAATAAACGTTCTGGCTCTAATTCATGTTTGCCCCAAAATCGTTAATGGTTGTTGTCGTCATCTTAATTTGAGTTTTGTCTGATTCACCGTTAGACTCTAAAATCGGTGGCACTTGCGTGTTGTGACCCCAGGTCCTTTGGGGTTCAACTATGGCGGGGTTTTTTTTACGCTTCCTCTCGACGCCACGTCGTCTCATAAGCTTCTCAAATTTCCTGGTAAATAAAAATTAATGAAATTTGTATTTCAGTCGAAGATTAAAAAATAATTGAATAAATGAATATGACAAAAAAGTAAAAACATAACTTGGCGTTACTTTTTTCGTTTCGCGGCAAAATGAGTGAAAAGCTTACATTTATTTACCGTTTCTGTTCTCTAGGAAAACAACTTATTGGGATTTCCTATTTGGCTGACACAAATACACGCGCGTAGTTTTCTTGTACAAACCTGTTTATGAACTGTAACACCAAGTTGGATTCTCACAATTGGAAACAGAATAATTCTCTACTCTATAATAAAGACCAATGTGTATTTATATAATAAAAAGCCTCTTTAAGAAATTAAAGTCGAGTACTCTCGGGGATGTTAAAAATAAACTGTCAAAAAACTCTAATGCAAAGTTCCGAATACGTTCGTCGAACACTCTCGGCTAGTTTTCTATCTTTGACCGCTTCTATGTATAAATAGATCTTAATTTCCCTTAATTACGTAACAGTTTCCGGTGGCCGAGTTGATATGCGACTGCTTCCAGATTCTAGGCTTACTCTGTGAAGCGGGTTTGCGCCTTCCGACTTTCTAAAATCGTTACTTATCTGCACCGACGAGAGCAATAAGCTTGAAACGCTAGAGTCTGTAGGTATTAATAATGTAATATTTATTTATATATATATATATATATATATATATATATAAATATATATATATATATATATATATATATATATATATATATATATATATATATATATATATGAAAGAGAGAGAGAGGGAGAGAGAGAATAGTAGTTTACTTGAAGCAATGTATTAAAAAGGCTGGGGGCAGTGCATAAGGCCGTATGTATGATAAGCTAGAAAGAACAAAAATAATAAATCGAAGGTGAGGTGTTACTATTTATTTTTCTTTACAATCTTACATAACAGCAAGTGTGGTGTCAGCTGTGTGTGTGTTGTTCGGGTGATGATTAAGAATCATTTGATATTTCGGGAAAATCTTCCCTTTGTCAAAAATGGACACAAAAGAAAAGTCCGACTGCATGGAATTCGCCAAAAAAAATGTTTGTGTTCATTTTTGAGAAAGGGAAGATTTTTCCGAAATATCAAATGATTCTTAATCATCATCCAGACAACACACAGCTGACACTACACTTGCTGTTTATTTAAGATTGCAAAGAAAAATAAATAGTAAGTCGTCCCCTTTTTATTTCTGGAACTACTGCTACCCGTTTAATAGCAAGATTTGTGATCACGGTTTATTCCTCTAGATCCGCCGTGTTCTGTCAATGCTCATGCATATTAACAGAGTAACCTCGAGAAGTGTGTGGCTCCTAACCATGCACGGACGGTTATTAACTATGTAGAGGCTATATATGGTGCTGGGATGCACGGAGACTAGTCAAGGCAAACTCATAGAGGTACTACCCCTCTGCCCATTTTAGTAATAAAAAACCAACAAATTATGTCAATGGTTGTAAGTTCTGTTGAACTTAGCAGAGCAATTAACCTGATAATTTTCCCTGAGAATAATACATAGACGTTTAATTATTTCTTACTTGCCATAAGTATATTTTCGTTACATATATATATATATATATATATATATATATATATATATATATATATATATATATATATTTATATATGAAGAGTTCTATTGCAAAACGCGATAAGTCCAATTTGTTTAAATTGAGACCTTAATCATTAAAAGAACGAATATATAAAATATAGACTTCGAATATAAGCTTATTTTAATTGAAAGCAAAAATGACTTATTCCGGTATCATATTATGTAAAACATAATTTGAGTGTTTGGTCGAGTGTTGAATTGTAACACTTTTTATAGTTAAATGGCGTTTATCGCGTTTTGCATTCGAACTCTTCATATATATATATATATATATATATATATATATATATATATATATATATATATATATATATATATATATATATATACGCTGATTTTTTTAATTGTTTTTATTGGCGATAGTCGACTGGTGTTTACCGGTGGGTTTTTATTATTTGTCGCTACCCTGAGCGGTTTGTTTATGTTTTTAATGTGTAAATTGATGGATGACTCAAGTCAAGTCAAGCCAAGTCATTAATCAAGGGAAGAAGATCCTAGGCATGGAAATATGTGGATAATTGAGTAATTTGCAGCAAACCTTGAATATAGCAAATTTAAGCATGAATTAAAAGACAGCCTTATTAATCTCTCTACCGAATAATGTCTCAATGTTAAATTCCAGTCATCCTCATAAAGACCTCATTTTGGGTTCTTATAACAAATATGATTACCACATTTTCTATTGAAAAAAAAACAATTAAACTTTTGATTCAATTTCCAACACCTATATTTGTACGAAAAGACATATTCATTTGTCACAGCAATTAAAACTAAGTACAGGTCTAGACTTGAAATAAACTCATCTTTCCGTCTTGCAGTGACGTCATTGGAACAAAGAATTCAGAAACGGATTTTAAACAAACAGGAACAAGTATCACACTGAACTGCTGTTGGGACGATTAATCGGAATCGGAATCGGGAATCGGAAAAATTGGAACTTTTTGGTGTATCGGAATAATTTGAGCCTAATTTCCGATTCCAAAAACGATTCTTTTAATGTTTTTGTTTGGGTGGGGAGTTGGGGGGGGGGGGGGGCGGCGTTTAAAACGTAATTTTCTATTGCTGGTAGTAATGATGAAATGATAAATATTTATAGATTTTAAACTACCAGTAAAACTAAAATCTATAGATCATTATAACGAATTTTGGTTAAAATGGCACGGTAAAAATGGCACATGTAAAATGGCACAAGTGAATGAATAGAAAAAATTGCGCAAGTGAAAAATATAGATGAACATCTCACAATGAGTTTATTAAAATATTGGATCCAATGCAAGAAAAAAAACATTAAGAAGTTTGCCAATGAAAAGAAAATTATATTTACATTTAAAAGTAGATCCATCGCTCTGCAAATATGTAGCAAAATGAATAAAAATAATTATATTCAATAAACAGCTATATGTATTATTGAGAACTTTAATAGAGACACGTAAAAAGTTAAGAAAAACGTTGTAAGTATTCACTACATTTTTACTCTGTGGATTTAAACTTACATGGACTACCACATATATATATATATATAGTAAGCAATGAAAATTTATATGGCAATCAAGCTACACAGAGGCTCCCGCGTTTCATCCCCGGGGGGAATCTTCAGGCTAAATGCATGGAGTTATTTTTGTCAGGTGTTTTTATATAGATTGCTTGCTAGTTAACCAATCAGATTCTTTGTTGTTCCCTCAGCCAATCGTTGGGCTTCCCGTGAACTAAGGCTTTGTTGGTGACGCTCCTATACATATCCTATTTTTTTGTTGACAATGGATTTTCCTATATCCTGTTTCCTTTGCTGTGTCCAGATAGTGGGCGAATTTATTTTAACACGTGGTTTCTTGTATTTCTATTTTAGGTTTTAAATTTTAACTTGTTCAGTTTTATTATTATTATTATTATTATTATCATCGTAAGGTAAAATTATTTTTGTGTAAACAGCTGTTTGCTATTTCACTTCTAGAATTTAATAGGTTTCGGGGATCTTTAAAATTTAGAATTTCATATTTTTCATTCAGGCATAATCTACACGGGTCGTTTAAGTTTCTACATGTACTGGCCTGTCTTTCTATTTTCCATTCAATTATTGGTGAGTGTCCATTTTCTTTGAGTTTCCAATAATGGTTTGCTAGTGCTGTTTTAGTTCGACGTTCTCTATTTTTAAATGTGCTTTTGTGGTCATAGTATCTGGTCTTAAAGTCTAGGGATGTCATATCCACGTAGTATTTCTTGTTATTTGGTCTTTCGTTGGCAAATATCGTTGCTTGGTATACAATACTTTTAGTTAGGCATTTATTTTGTAGTGGACAAAGTTTACGATTTATGCAGTTACATCTTTTCTCTTCATTGCTAACTTTTTCGTTTCTATTCGGGTGGTTATTATTAGTGTTTTGTTTATTTCTATTAGTATTGTTTATATTTTTGTTCTTCGTAGTGTCATTTTTGTTATATTTTCCACTTTGTTTATTTTTTTCTTCTCTGTTTTTGTCTTTTAGAATTTTGTTGTTGTGTGCCTTAATTATCATTTTTAGGTTTTCACGGCAGCTGTAGGATAGTTTTAGGTTATTTTTATTGAATATTTTATGTAGAGGGTTAGTTACGGGGAAGTGTTTTTCAATCAGATTTAGGAATTTTTTGCCTAGTTTAGTTTTTAGCATCTGGTTATAGGGAGGGGTATAGTAGATTATATTTCTTTTTCTTTTGTTTTTATTTTTAATTTTGTTGTAATTATTGGTGTCCTGTTTTTTATATTTAATTTCGGTATTATGGTAACCACTATTTTTTAGAGCTGTATTGTAAATGTTGATTGATTTTTTTAAAAACGCTTTCGTTGCTAGAATTGTTGATAAGCCTAGTTTCGATCGAATTCGGGATATGTTTTATGATTGATGGGGGGTGATTAGACTTTGGGTGTACATATATTGGGTTGGCGTTATCTTTTAGGTGTGGTTCGTGAGTGTTTTTACTTAAGTTGAATGTGACGTCTAGAAAGTTCGTTGTTTTTATGTTAGCCAGTACTTCTACTTTTATGCCTAGTTTTTTCATTTTCATATGTATAATTTTCTTGAAGTTTTCTCCCTTGACTTTGTTGGAGACTCTTATTATCGCTAATCCATTATCTCTATAAAGGCCGATATCCGTATTATCGAATATATTTGTGAGTGTATATAAAATGAATAACCCCACAAGATCAGATGCCTCCGCAGAGTCAAGGGCACCCATGGCCAAATCAAAGGAGTTTGTCATATTCGTTTTAATCCATTGGTCCTCGTTGTTGATTAAAACTTATCTCCTAAATTTTTTAATGATGTGAATTTCATCCTTGGATATATCGGTATATATCTCGGCGAATTCTAGGGCGATGTTGAAGAGTTCTTCTGATATGGATGGGTAGAAATCCACTATGTCGAATTGTAAGAAGGTACATTTGTTCTTATTTTCTATACTGTTAAACCAAGCGATTGCGTCGGCAGTATTCACCCATTGGTTTAATTCTAGGTCTTTTCTTATTTGTTTGTTAATTCTAGATATAATTGTTTTGCTGATTCTTCCTATTTCTGGTTTAGTCGGATTAATTAAGCGAGTGCTGGGGTTATTGTTAAAGTTACTTTTGTGGTCTTTAACAAATATATAGGCTTCCTAAGGTTTTAACTTACTAACTTTGTTGCTAATTTTTAGTTTATCTGTGATTTGTTTACTTCCAGAAATAGGAAGAATCAGCAAAACAATTCTAGGTAACCTCCTAAGGATAGAATCTCCTTAAAACTTTAATATTTCATATTTTAATGAAATGTAAATAATATGTATGATTTTTTTTTGCAGGAAGACAGTAGAACTGGTCCAGAATCTCTATGTGCACTCCTAAGATAGCTATGTGGGCAGAACCCTCTTTAACTTCCTTAGCCGGGCACTCGCCTCGCATGCAAGTGACACGGGTTTCGAATCCTGAGTTCGGATATGTTCTACTAATGAGCCCAAAGAAGGGCGAAACTCGAGTCTAGGACTTCCGGTTTGTGGCTTTCATGTATTGTGTGGGCTGCGGCGTTGTCTGATTGTAGAAATAATTATATATATCCTCTCACATTAAAAATATCTAGAATATATATATATATATATATATATATATATATATATATATAGTAAGCAATGAAAATATATATGGCAATCAAGCTACACAGAGGCTGCCGTGTTTCATCCCCGGGGGGAATCGTCAGGCTAAATAAATATTTTATGTGGATACATGAAGTACTAATATATATATATATATATATATATATATATATATATATATATATATATATATATATATATATATATATATATATATATATATATATATATTGTGTGTGTGTATGCGTGTAATGTTAGTGGGAGAACCCTAGCAGAGTATTCGTTTATCAAGAAAAAAAACATAATATTTATTAATATTTGTAATTACGAAAGATTAAGACAACATCGGTACTGTCGGTTTCAAATCCAAACAAATGGGGAATTATAGATGGCCTCCTATTCTCGATCTTCTTCAGACTCTGTTTATCTGATGAAAAGAGGCTGAAGAGGGTCCGGCATAGGAGGCCATCTATGGGTCTCATTTTGTTTGGATTTGAAACCGACGGTACCGATGTTGTCTTAATCTTCTGCAATTACACACACAAACGCATATATATATATATATATATATATATATATATATATATATATATATATATATATATATATATATATATATATATTAGCTTATGTAAAAAAGCAATGTTAACAATCTGAATCACTAAACTCAAAAGCATTTTTAAGCGCGTTTCAGATAACACCACCTGCAATTTTTCGGACCTTTCAGATATCGCCCTTTTAACATATCTAAACCCGCCCTCAATCGTTTTGTATGAGTTTCCCCACCTCTTTATCGGTTAAACTTTTAAAAGAATAAGGTGTGTCTATTCAATCTACGTGTTTAGCGATGAAAATGCTATTTACAACGAATTTGATATTTAAAAGTTAAACCTGGCAGATTTTTTTAAATGATATTGCATACTTAAGCGTGTAGACGAAATTAAATGCTATTCGAAGCTTAAGTGTGACAGACTGACGAAAATTATATGACCAATTTAAGCGTGGCAGACCAATGATAATACTATTTAAAACGTAAGTTTGACAGGCAGACTGACACAGCTTATTTCAGATATGAGACGACGTGACTAAAAAAGAACGTTTCACTAATATATATATATATATATATATATATATATATATATATATATATATATATATATATATATATATAACTAATCATCATATAGTAATTTCAATCAATATTTGCAAAGCCATTTTTAACATGGGAAAGTTAACTATTCTGTACTTTCACTTAACAATTTAATAAACAAAAGATACCTTACAAATTGGATTTATTTAAAAATCTTATCTAAAAAAATACTACGGTCCATAAACTGCAGAAGTGCCATATTTTTTGGTTCTTAAAAATATAATGCAAAATTAATCTAAAATATGTACTTTGGGGGAAACACATAGATTGACGTCCCAAAACATAATGTTATAAAAGACTGTGTATAGGCAATAAAAACGTTTTATGTTGTTTTTATTGAAATAATTTTTATTGAACAACCATTTCGAGTAAAACCCTATTAATTATTACACATGTAATCGGAAGAAAAATACGTTTGAATTGTGTAAGTAGTCTACAAGGATAGAGTCTACCAGACCGGATTATAACTTTAGTTCGTTTCAGTAGGCATTGTTTACGACGACAAAACGTGAAAGAAATTGTGACCAAAAAAAGTATTAAAACGTCTATTTCTTTGTAACCTACGTAATAATACATTGATTTTAACACAAAAATGTTCCTCATTTACTAATATATGTGATATAAAAGAAATTCTATAGGCGTAAAAATGGATTATGTTTTTTATGTTTAAATACATAAAAAAAAACATGATCCATTTTCACGCCCATAGAATTTCTTTTATATTACATAATGTTGTGGGACTTCGATCTACATGCTTACCACTTTTTATAATAAGCTTAAACATTAAGAAAGAAAATTCAAAACAAGAAAACATCAATAATAATCGTATGGTAAGTGTAAAGATTACACATTTATTACTTTCTTGATTTGGGAACGTCATAAAACTATAATTGTAAATCCCGTTTTAAATGTTTTGTTTTGAAGCAATATTTTCCTTATAATCATGTGACCCGGCGAAATGTGCCACCATGCATTTTTACATATTTATCGAATTTAACAGGAGAGTGATACATGATTTTAAACTCTTAAAATAGGTGACCCTATTTACCCCGCTATTTCTACTTCCAACATAGGTAAAGTACCTCATAAAACTTGGGACATTTTAGTATTATATGAAAACATTACCATGCATTCACTTTATTTGACAGACTGCTGAGAACCAATTTGCTAGCCTGAGCACATTTTCCCCACCATACATGCAGTTTTGGGAGAGTGATCACATGTCGAAGAAAGAAAACGCCAAAAAGTGACCCATTTCACCTCGGTTTACCCTCGACATAAGTTGTCTGGGATTAACAAAAGAGACTCAGTTCACTTTGACCGCAGAAATACTTCAAATTCTACATTTTCAGGCGATTACATGTAAACAGCCTGAACATATATCCACAAAAAACAGATTCAAAATAAAATAAACCATTCCGATTTTAACGTGGGGGATCACTTTCCTATATAAAGTTAACGGAAAATGAGGACTCACGTCCTGCCCAGTCAGCGGTAACTCAAGGTATAAACAAATAGTTTTTCAATTTTGGGACGGAAAAATTGTGGTATTGAAACCTTTTTTCTTTTAACTCATCAAAATTATGCTTTCATATATTAAATATAAATGGGGATATACATATTATTATTATTATTATTATTATTATTATTATTATTATTATTTCATCTATCCACGTACAATATTGTAAGGAGATATAATCTTTTATGTATCGATTTTCAGTATTTACTTCAACAGTGCTCAATACGTGAGTAGAACTAGGTAGTAAGTTATGAAAATATGGCAATTAAGCTACACAGATGCTTCCGCGTTTCATCCCCGTAGGAAATTTTCAGGCTAAAATGCATGGAGTTTTTGTTGCCGGGTGTTTTTATACAAACACGTGGTGTTCAGTCTAGCCAGTTAACCAATCAGATTCTTTGTTTTTCCCTTCCATGAGTTAATGTTTCAATAAGCTTTGGGCTTCTCACAAACAAAGGTTCGGTTGATTTTACTTTCTATTCTATTGTTCTCTCTTTTATAGGCGTTGCCTATCCCTGTTTCTTTGTTGTGTCGAATTAATAGGTGACCTTATTTGAACACGTGTGTGCTTGTATTTCTATTTTTAGGTGTTAGTTTAGTTTAGTTTTTTATTTATTTATTTGTTTATTTATGTATTTATTTATTTATTATGTATTGTTAACCTGAAGTAAATTCTATTCTGTAAAGAGTTGTTTGCTATTTGGCTTCTGCAGTTTAATAGGTTTCGGGGCTATTCAAAACTTAGGATTTCAAATTTCTCATTCAAACATAATCTACACGGGTCGTCTAAATTTCTACATGTACTGGCCTGTCGTACTATTTTCCGTTCGATTATTGGTTAAAGTCCGCTTTCTTTCAGCTCCAAGTAATGATTCGCTAGTTCGATTTTTATTCGGCGTTTTATTTCTAATTTTATTATAATTATTGGTGGTCTGTTTTTTTTTATATTTAATTTCGATATTATGTAATTGGACTTTGGGTTTACGTATATTGGATTAGTGTTATCCTTTAAATATGGCTCGTAAGTATTTCAATTTAAGTTTAAAGTGACATGTAAAAAGTGAGTTATTTTTATGTTAGCCAGTATTTCTACTTTTAGGCCCAATTTTTTACATTTCCATATGTATAATTTTCTTGGGGTTTTCTCCCTTGACCTTGTTGGAATCCCTTATTATAGCTAATCCATCATCTCTATATAAACCGATATCTGTACTATCAAATATATTTGTGAGTGTATATAAAATAAATAACCCCACAAGATCTGATGCCTTCGCAGAGTCCAGGAAATCTATGGCCAAATCAAAAGAATTTGTCATTTTTGGTTTAGTCTATTAGTCATTATTATTGATTAAAACTGATCTTCTACATTTTTTAATTGTGTGGATTTCATTCTTGGATATATCAGTATACATCTCGGAAAACTATCATACACACACACACACACATATATATATATATATATATATATATATATATATATATATATATATATATATATATATATATATATATCATATTCGGTTTAACGTCCATTTTACATGCTGGCATGTGTTGGACGGCTTATAGAAATTGACTTCTTTGGAAGTCATTTCCTTAATCGAGACAAGATCTTTATAGGCCGAAAGCCCTTCCTGGCGCCAACCCAGTGAAGTAGTGGGGTCCAGTGTTTTTATCGAGACACCATCTCTAGATGATTGCTCACCAAGGCTAAAGAGCGCTTCACCTGTCTTTCTATATATAATATAATATTATATATATAATGTATATGCTTCATGACCGTTGAGGATATGATATCGCACGTGCTATCGCAAACTCTATATCAATATATATATATATATATATATATATGTATGTGTGTGTGTGTGTGTGTGTGTGTGTGTGTGTGTGTGTGTGTGTTTATCTACATTGTCATTAGACGTTACGTTGTCTTTTGAAGGTTTCATGCCTGTTACACGGTAAGAATTTAACGACTTTCGTTACTCTCGGTGGCTTGAGGGCGTGGTGTCCTTTCATGTTGTTCTTCCAACCCTACCTGCCAACCTCCTTGATCGTGTCTCCATCAGGTCAACGATAAGAAATAAAGGGGGGGGGTGAACATGTCTAATGGGTGTTAAAGAATCGGCAACAAAGGCGCGGACATCTGCGAGGAATCAGAACCGGATTCATGGATTATGGAATCGCCTCGACTTTTTGTTTTTATCTCCTTTCAGGTTTTATTTATGCGTGCGTCCTCACATCTTTATAAGAGGTTCTGTATGTCTGTACGACCGTCGGTATATCGGTTGGTCACGTTCAATCTTAAATTCGTTAAATTCGTATGAAGTGAGATATTATTTACCTGATTTAATTGTTACAACCGTGGAATGTGGGCTCGACGTACCTAGTTCGATTTTTTTCAAAGATACTGCATATTATTTCCCTCTTTACCAGGAGGTTAGACACAAGGCCAGCTGTGGTTTTGAGAAGCCAGCGCACTAGAATAAGCGCACTCTGGTCTACAACACATGCTGTTGGTATGCTCTGGTAGCTGATTAGTATTAAACTAATTCTTTTCTCAGAGAGAATGCAACTCCTAGGAGGGTGGACCCTAACCCTAACCCTAACCCTAATCTTAACAGAAACATACCTCAGCCCGACAGCAACGAAGCCACTGTCAAACTGAAGAATGTTGTATCATAATTTTAATTTTATTGTTTTCCCAGATTCTTTCTAGAAAAGAATCAGTACTGACGACAAAGAACTACGTGAAGGTTGCCAACATCCTAAGTGAAAGGTATGCTATGAAACGAAGTGGATTCAAACTCGGCATGCCTAGATCGTCAGTTCCTGTCGTTAACCACCTACCTACCGTCACCTACAAGCGCAGAGTCAATAGACACACCTGTTAAACTAGCTTTACCTACGTAGCGTTGCCCGGGATTCAGAGAAGTGATTTTAGATTTTAATTTTTTAATTTATACAGAAAAAGAAACAAAACTGTTGTTATGAGATAAATAACTCGTATTACATGTGTTGCATTGCTGCTTTCCTTCGAACCGCTAGTACCCGGATTTCGTCTACGCTGGTGTATCTCGGTCGCTTCGTCGCTGTCATTAAACTCGCCGTTAAACGATGAAGCGTAGACGCTGATCTGGTTTTAGAAGTTTTATTTAAACATCAAACAAAAGACAGACATTGAATAGTTTGTACGAGACAGAGAGAATTAAGGAGGGAGATATCGTCAGGCATTTTGGGCTACTGCGCCCAACTTCCTCCTCCCCCATCTCCCGCCTACTGGCAGCGGACCGGGCGTTTTTCACGTCTGCCTCCGTTGGTGAGTCAGGAACAAGAAACAGAAAAGGCCTCGAACATATGTGACGTCATTTCCGACTACCGCTTTAACTCCTTCCACCTTTCAGGGAGTCCTCCTACCTTTTGGCTCTCTCTCTCTCTCTCTCTCTCTCTCTCTCTCTCTCTCTCTCTCTCTGGCACCCCAACTATTTAACATATACTTCAATGTAAAATATGTGTCATGTCGCTAATAATTCTTATTTTTAGGTTATTATTTTTATCAATCGCCTGGGCTGGACTAAGTAATTTTTTAAATAAACTTTTGAGAAGTACGTTAAAATATTTCCGCAATAACATGCTACAACAATAACAAATAGAAATTGTCAAAAGTTTGATTTGTCAGCTTAAATACTATTTTACTATGACTTTGAAAATCCGACATAATAACTTTATATGTTAGGTGTTTTCAAGCATCTAAATAAACGTATCTGTCCGTTGATCAGTCTGTGATGCTTAAGTTTGAAATAGAATGTTCGTTTTTGTGTGACTTTATGTTGGAAATAGTATGTGTGTTGACCTGTCACACTTAAATTTTAAATAACCTTTTTGTCGGTCTGTAACGCTTAAGATTGAAATATAGTTTCCGTCGGTTTCAGACGCTTAAGTTAGAAATAGCATTTACGTCTGTCTGTCACGCTTAAGTTTGAAATAGCATTTGGTTGGTTTTGCATTATTAATTTTGTCTGTCACGCTTAAGTTTAAATTCTAATCGCAAAGGGTGTAAATTAAATGGACGCAACGTAAGAATGTGTGTTCCGTGTTTTTTTTTCTACCTCCTTCTCGAAACTCTTCCCTGCCCCAGGATCCTAAACACGTGGATGTTCAAAGACAAACAGTAACAAGTGCGATACGGTCATTAATAAATCTCATAGCGCCCTTATCACTGAACACTTGTTCCACCGTCGCTTTACGCCAGGCGATCCACATTTACGATGCCTTCTTAAGCCTGGTACAAGGACACACCTCTTGAGTATGGAACTTAGATCAACGGTATAAAAATCAGGGATCATCTTAGTTTGTTATATTATATGCCTCCATCGAATAGATAAATAGGCTATGTTGTTCTCGCGAACCAGGGTTGACGATGTTCTCCGCATACTTTTCACGAGTAGACTGTTAAATTCATAAATAATATAACATAATATTTAATCGATTCCCACAAGTTGCTTGTTATTTTCTTCGTCGACAGAAACAACTGTTCGTCTCACTCGCTCAAGTAGTTGGTTCATTAGATGGTGATTCTAGTTGTAAATATGCTCATAGTGGTGATGTAGTCACCATTGCTTTGACATGTTAACAGCAGTTGTTCGTTTTTTCTTCTCTAGTTGTGATGACAGCAGCAGCCGTATTCCTCTCTTCCTTTGTCCCTGTAATAATGGATAACAATTAAACAAAAACGCCAGCAATATTCTTGCTCAATGCCAACATGCTCTACGATGTTATTTTTAATAATTACAGCACTGTATAATTACATATTCTATTGGTCTCTTTCTGGAGGGGAGAACGAAGACAGGGCCCACAAAACAGCGACCGACTCTTCTGCGAGTGAATGTGCGTCCGTGTGCGTTCACTGCACAGCTCATGATCGCCCGCTCGTTTTCTGGTCTAAATTCTATGCTTGCATTCAACACTGGCCTGAGTGTTAATCATGTGGTCTCTGTCACTGTTGTAACAAAAGGATTCTTCATCCAAACAAAACTACAACTCAAGTTTAAAACAAGTAACAATGTTTTATTTTTAGAAGTTACAATGATACTCGCTTTTTTTCTACTGAACAGATCTACAAATTTACACAACTATATTTTCCAACCGAACACAATTTATTACCTTAGTCTTAAAGGGTCCATCTGTCTCTGATAATAACAGAAACTCAACTGACCTCGCTCTACCCCTCTGCTGGAATATCTATCTATCTATCTATCTATCTATCTATCTATCTATCTATCTATCTATCTATATCTATATCTATATCTATATATATATATATATATATATATATATATACATATATATATATATATATATATATATATATATACATATATATATATTTATCAAGCGAAATATTAGATTTAAAAAATCAAGATGAAGAAAAAAATAAATATTTTGATTTTGATTTTGATTTAATAAAAAATATCTGCATCTAACACATGGTTTCTTTGAAGGCATTTTGCCTCTATCTTTATGTTAAAATTCAAAAGATGCTTAAAAAAATGAACTTTCCCAAATTGATATATATATATATATATATATATATATATATATATATATATATATATATATATATATATATATATATATATATATATATATTAATTTGTTTTAACGACCTACCTATCTACATCTCATTCTCTCCGCTGGACTTTTCGACACCGGACTTTTTAGCAATCGGACATTTGCTTGCATTCGGGCAGAATTTTGCCCTGTGTTTCTTCCCCTACAACTTTTATTTTATTTTTTCAAATTTTAAATCTTGGCCTTTGCCAACTTATCTATCCCAGCTACTTCCTCTGATGATAAGATTTTGATCTTTGAAAAGCCTGGCTTAAGGAAAATTTAACTTGAATAAATTGCCTTTTTTGCGGAATATACCTTGCTCTGAGCAATTGAATTGAATTATGATTTGGCTTTTGCTTCTCTAACTCCTTTCCATTCTTCTTCATATATATATATATATATATATATATATATATATATATATATATATATATAATTTTGACAAAACGAAAGAGACCACGCGATATTATCAGCCGTTAATCTATGAAATAAAAACTGACTAAGCATGAAGTTCACCATCTGGTATAAACACTAATTTTGGAAACTCTCAAGTGGGTCATAATCGCAGCATGGAACCGTGTATCTGAGGGAGCATTACTTTTTCAATGAATTTAAGTGGTTTGATTTCTTAAAATGAACACCCGTTTAAAGAGGAAATAACTCCAAGTAGAGAAATCAAGTTTCAGTTGGTCAAACCTCGAGCAAGATAATTTTTCCATTTCTTGCGTTCTCTGCCTTCTGTTGATTAAATAATATTCCCATTGAAGGTTTGTCATCCGCATCCATTGCAAATATGCAACCCAATAAACTTGCAGCAATGCACATGTTTACATCTGTTCTCGTCATGGATGTGTTTCTCGCAACGTTTCGACCGATGTAACTTCCGACCTTCTTCAAATGCGTCTTGTTGAACTTGGGAATATTTATGTCGAACTCGGGAATCTGTACGGAATTTCGAACTGAACCGTTTATTTAATCGATGGTGGTAGATTGTTCTCATTCCGTCAGCCATGACTGGGTAGAAGTCTTAAGTATATGTTATTATATTCTTTGCATCGTCCGTACTGAGGATAGAACCTTTAATCTTCAGAAGACTGTCACTTAGAACTAATTATTACTTAGCACGTTATCCGTTACACTACGGGTTCACGTGGACAATTCTAGTATATATTTTCGTAGCCTTAATTAAACCTATTCTTGTTTCAGATGTGTACTACTTATTATTAATAAGTATATATATATATATATATATATATATATATATATATATATATATATATATATATATATATATAATAAATGATCTGGGGAAATGAAAACGGCGAAGAGGGACACGGAGAATAATGAAATCCTGTCATTCAAATTCCAAAGAACAAAATCGGTGGTAATCAGTTATAATTCAATGGTAAACGGATGTTGCGAAAATGTAAAATGGTTTGCAATGCTGATCGAAAGAAACGGAGAACACTGGAAATCTGAGACGACTTGTTGTCACTTGTTGTCGCTCAGACTGAGCAAAAAATAGTAATGATCCGCGTGAGAACTCCTAGTGAGTCAGAAATAATAAAAACAAAAGTACTAATATTAATCCTGCTAGAAATAAGGAAAGTAAAATCGAGGAAAACAAATGCAAAGTGAGAAGTATCCTTTGCAAAATATTTTTAACAACAAAAATATATAATTAACCACACGATTGAAACTCCGATTAACAAAAATACTACATAAGAGAAACCAGCTTGAATAATAAAAAGGATTGTACAATCACAAAAATGCATTAAATAAAAAGAGAGTAGAGTATATCACTTTCTAACAATTCTTTGGAACTTAACTATAGCAAAGTTCTACGATAGTTGAGTAGAAAACCATAGAGATATAGTATTTTAGACTGACTACGTGAGAAAATTGAAATTCTAAAGTTAGAAATATAAGATAATTAATAAACCGTGAAACTGAAATAGCTACTAAATGGAATAAAATTAAGGAGAATAACACTTAGTAAAAACCTTATAGAGTTAGGGTTAAATTTTACGACGTGTCAACTGTCGTTAGATCATTTAATCATTTGATGCCAAAATCGTCTCCATGTTTTTGGTATACGATTGATTTGTATATTACTTTGGATTTGAAAAGATTTGTGTCACATATAGCACCTGGTCTTCTCGAATAGTCACCCATTTAGTACTGTCCAGGCTCAACGTCAATTAACTTAGGAGATCTAACGAGAACTGGTGTGTCAACGTGACTATAGCTATATACCTATTAGCTGTTGTAAGTAAATGTGGCTACTATAAACCGAAAAGATTTCATAAGGGTAATAGTATAGTATTTAAATCCTATATTCTAGAGTCTGTAGTAGAGACACAAAAAAGGTTATTTGATTGCGTTCCTTGCTACGGCCGTGGGCTAACTTTAAAGCCTATATAATATATGCTCGTATAAATATTATTTGATTAACCTACTTAAAAATAAGGAGCGGCAAACTCTTAGTGGAAGCCGATAAAATGTTTATTGGCTGATGGGTATGAATATGCGGGGGTAATGTAATTCTTTGTTTAATAAAAACTAAAAGCTTTAATAGATAGGGGTAGAAGTTTAATGTAAAAATTACTTGCTTATAAAAGGAATTGTAGAATTTAATCATGACAGTTTGGAGTAAAACAAATAGTCTAGTGTAGCTTGTTTGCAATACTCAACAATAATCACAGATCCAATACACTTATGCGATATTGAATTTTATCGCTCACACGCCCCTGTTCCGAATTTGTGGCCGTGGGTCGCCATCAATAGACTGTCTCACGGTCATTTTTTATTTTTAAGTCACATAAAATATTTTCAGGGATAATTATATAATAGGGAATGAATGTGCCAAATCGAAGTGAATGTAGATTTATTGCATGGAGTTTACGAGACTTTTGTGAAATGCATTAATATGTGCATTGTCCAATGTTATCAGAAATAACTCTCAATCAATTAGCCTGAGGGTTTCCTCCGAGGATGAAACATAAATATTTATGTGTAGCTTACTTGCCATAAGTATATTTTTGTATTATGACTAAGTTCTACACACGTTTTGTGCACTGTTGAACTAAATACTGAAAATATACATACGTAATGTATTATATTATTTTATAATATTATAACATATGCGTATATACATGCAATGGTAATATATATATATATATATATATATATATATATATATATATATATATATATATATATATAGATATATATATATATATATATATATAGAGAGAGAGAGAGAGAGAGATTAATATTAATATTTTTATTCGTAAAGACATGTACAAAAACCGCTACACTAGAATGTCGATGTTATCGATCTTTAGTTATTATAAACCTAAGATCTCCTCAGGCGGCAGGATCTGATCTTTCACTTAGGTGTTTATATTGAATAAAAGCAAAATATCTATTAGTTAGCAATATATTTTTTAAAGATGTAATCTGTATCTTTATTTTCCTTCTCCACTACTTATATATGTATGTGTGCATGCGTGTAGGGGGGGTGTCGTTATTTTAGGTGTTATTGTTAGCGATAAATGTCTGTACTGCAAGTTCTGGTAATTATTGCTCCCTGAGCATTTGAGAGTTTCCTTCCTTATGTATGCAATGCCGCACTATTTTTAGGGACGTGTACATATATTTATATATATATATATATATATATATATATATATATATATATATATATATACACATATATACATATATATATATTGTTGTTTGTTTATTTATTTTTATAGATAATATAGTTATCAGCAGACATGTGGCTAACGATGACAGGATTAGAGTTCGAATTCTGTCATAGACAGCCACGCTGATGTGCCGAAGTAACGGCGAAACACGTGTCTGTGAATAATTATTTTATCTATAAAAAAGGAATTAATTAACAACAGAATATATATATATATATATATATATATATATATATATATATATATATATATATATATATATATATATATATATATATATATAGCTTGCTTTGCAAGTACTTGAAACGTTAATTTAAAATAAAATAAACTTTGCATTCATAACTTTGTTGTGAACCCGGTTCACATAGACACCTTGAATCTGTAAGCGTTCATTTAATCCTTTAGGCTACGGGAGATTGTCACCTGATATCGGAGAAATTAAGTGATATTTACACTGAAAGAAAGTTGTAGTTTTTTTTCGTTGTCTGTTCATAAATCTTTGATTAGATGATAGACACAATACGAGTTAACATTCGACACTTAGTTTAATTATCTGTAGTAGTTCACGGTTTTATTGAAAACCCAAAAATAAAACCGGTTTGGAATCTCGCGTCGTTTAGCAACACTGATGAATCTTGAAAATACGAAATAGGTGTCTCTGGACGACTATATATATATATATATATATATATATATATTAGAAAAAACTACCCGCCCTCCGGGCAGCAATTACTGACGCTGTAGTATTCTTTACTGACACCTAAAAAGTAATTTTCATTTGACATTTTGGTAATTTAGAGGAAATTTAAAAGAATGATGATTGTCGTAGTGTTATTTGATATATTCCAATATGGAGGGAAATATACTGTGCATGAACATTGGCAAAAAAAATTTTTATGAAAAACAACAACAAGGTCAATTGATATGGTCTTTAAGATATTCAACGTCGATAAATTTTATTTTGTTTCAGCATAAAAATTAAAATAAATCCCCATTAAAACTTGTTATATAATGTAATGAATAAACATAAGGGTGGAACGTCGATTGGTCAAATACTCCACTTTTATATTACTGAGTAATTCGAAATGGTTACTTTGTAATTTTCACCTTTATTATAAAAGAAAGAAAAATATGTAAAGAATATTAAAGAAAAATATTTTTTTGTAATTTAGAAAGATTAGAGGAGGTTTATTTCCTTTCTATGACAAATCATCATCATCATCATCATCATCATCATCATCATCATCACTACCAACATGTTAACTCCTTGGCCTTTTGTCTAGGAGCAAAATGTAGTATCTGTACTGAATCTGCACTTAGTTTTTATGTTCTTTCTAGATCGAGGCAATTGAAATTTTTGTTCCAATTCAGAGTGCCCATTTTGGGGGAGCTGAATTCTCCCCACGTTAAATATTGACATTGTGCCTAACTCTGCTCTCGTAGGAGGAAGTAAATAGGAATAGAAACAGCAGCAACAACAACAGCAACAGCAACAAATTTATTTTAAAAAATAACAAACGTATGTATTTAATTATTCTCATATTAGAAAATATTAATTCATTAGAAACTTAAAAATAAATAAATATGCAAATGAGAGGATGGGAGGATGATATGATGAACGAACTACATATACTGACCCCCCCCCCCCCCCCAAGGAGGTGTTAATGCTTGGGAGGATGATATCATGACAACAGAATAGCTAGTACACTAACTCCCCACACACACAAAACTGGTAATTCTGAGGAAATGGTATCGTGAGGAACGAATGTATGCTGTACAGCCTTTCCCCTCCTGAAGAGGAGGTAATGCCTGGGAAAAATACATCATGAGGAATGAAAATATACTACAGAGAATTAAATAAGCATAAACCGTCATAATGTCAATATAGTTAGAATAGGTGGAAAAAAAACTTTTGCATTTATTTATTTAGATAACATTAAAAACCATGGCAAGTTTCATTGTCCACGTGAAACACTTAAATGAAAATTGGCTGGAAAAATATAGTCGCCATCTTATAAACAAAGATGAATATGCTGGCTAAGGAAAAACGATAACTTTCATAATTTTCTAGTTAAAAAAGACATGTTTATTATAAACTTAGTTATCGTTCTTCCTTAGCTAGTATTATGTGAACGAAAATATATTACATTGACCCCCACTCTACAGACAATAATATCATGATGAACGAACACGATTTCCCTCCACCCAAAAAAGAGGAAGGCATTCTTGTGTGGACGGTCTTATGAGAACAGAACCGATACTACGCTACCCCTCCTTAAAAGATATTCTGACTAAATTTCGTAGAATTCCACCCACACATCCTAAAAAACGGAGCCGGTCATTCCTGGGAGGACAATCTTATGACAACAGAACCGATACGACACTACACTGTCCATTAAAAAATATTCCAATTTAATAAATTTGTTTTCGTTTTTTTATTATTTAAAAATGCCTCATCAAAAAAAATTTTTTTATGGATCCGTGGCCTATTGGCTAAGATCAAAGTGTAGTATCTGTTCGACAATTCAGCGATATTTGACACTTTAGTAAGTAAATTATCTCCCTTTAGTAAGTAAATTATCTCCCTTGAAAATGAAATTCTAAATAAGTTTTTAAACGCTATCATTTTTTTAATAAAATCTCTATATCTTATTTTATTTATAATTATAATAATAGTACTATCGATAAAACGATTGCGTATGTAGAAGAAAATTGGACAATACAAAGTGAAAAGGTATATTATAGAATATTAATTTATTAAAAGCTTAAAAATAAATAAATATGCAAATAGGCAAAATCGAGATTTGTTTGAGTGAGTAGAAGATGTCTATATTTAGGGTAATTCAATACACTGTTATATCATTAGAATTTAATAATCCTAACGTGTTTTGACGTTAATATAGTTAGGATAGATTAAAAAACAATTTGCATTTATTCAATCATATATATATATATATATATATATATATATATATATATATATATATATATATGTGTGTGTGAAAGAGTGTTATAAGAAAAAATAAACAGAATGCTCGATTACGATGCAAAAGCATATACATTTTTA
>OY744519.1:135989289-136096789 GCA_963556195.1 Sepiola atlantica
GCTTCGGTCATTTCATTAAAAATCCTATTTCTTATTACTTTTTGGGTTAAACAAGTACAGATCGACCATTATTAAAAATTGAAGAATAATTAAAAATTAAATTATCAAAAATAAAATTATTAAAAAATATTATAAATAAAAAATAAAATCAAGCAACGAAAATGAAATTACATAATAAAAATAAAATCATATATATATATATATATATATATATATATATATATATATATATATATATATATATATATATATATATTATCTAAATTGAATTTCTCCCTTTATAAATTTTATTATTTTTCTATTTCTCTTAATTTTACTTAAATAATTTTATTCTAATTTGTATTTTTCTAATCTGATTTTTTTTCTTTTTTGAATTTGAAATTTGGAATTTTTTGTTCTTCTCTGGTATTTTTTATATATAATTATTATTTTACATTTTTCTAATTATGATACTTTTTCTTCTTAAAATAGAATTGTATTTTCGAGTTACATCTTTATTTCTCGATACATCCCTATTAGCTCGATTATAGACTTTTATCTTCTATTTTAATTTTTCATTAATTTAAACTATACTCTATCTACTTTTCTATTTTAAATGAAATAAATTATTACTATATTCATTTATTTATTTATTTATTTTATTCTTATTTATCCTTTATTATATTATTTTTCAATTTTACTTTCTTATTTACCTTATTTAGTCTTATTTTATTTTATTTTATTCTAACATTATTATTATTATCAGCATTTTTTATTATTAATATTGTTTGATGTTACTATTTTTTATATTTTTATTTATTTTATGTATTTTATGTATTTTTTCTCTTATGATTTTTTTCTCATATATAATTTCCTCTTCTCGATTCAACTTATATGGTGAATGCTTTGAATGTTTTAAATGTTTTATTTGTTATTCAATTTGCTGTCTTTTTGCTATTTCTGAAGTCATTTCACTGGTATTATCTGTTAGTACTGAAATCTGATTTTTTTAAGAGACTTTTTTAGATGATGTTATAAAAGGTGCTGATGAAGTGACGTTTTGGATTCATCAAAAATAATGAAAAATAAAATATTTCCAAAAAGTTTTGGAAACTATCCTGCGCCTAATAATAGTTGCTTTTGAATTCTTGGAACAATGTTCAAATTTTGTTGATCTCAACTAACTTAAAGTGCTAAAATTATCACTGTTTATTCGCTATTCAGCTTTTGCTGGGTGGTTCTGGGCGTCGGGATTTGAGTTGCAAAATACTCGGAATCCGGGGTTTCGAATCGCATGACCGGTGGTGAATAGTCATATCTCTATGCTGATGAGTCCCGATTATAAAGGACGAAAGGTATGTGAACATAGATAATAAACAAACAAATATTATATATATATATATATATCGCTTTGTTTTGAATATTAGAAATTTATGGAAAGCCAAAAGCGATATATATATATATATATATATATATATATATATATATATATATATATTTATTTATTTATTTATTTATTTATTTTATTTGGTACAGAAAAATTAGTACAACATTCGTACCGTCGGTTTCAAGCACGGAAAGACTTAGCCATCCGGCTCTCTTCAGCTTTTGTTGTCATCTGTTTCGGAAATGTGAAGTCACCTGACACTCTCGCTCCGTCACGTTTTTTTGCTTAGCGTGTTGTGTATGTTTGTTTGAATTTAAATTTAGCGTAAGGAAACGGTTGAGATTTACCCAACTTGTAATTACCTGTTGTATTGTTCATATTACAGTAATAAACCTTTTATATTTGTGTGTTGGTCGTTCAAGTTATTATTAAACATCTTCAGATAACGTTAGAAAATGTTTATCACAGTTTAGTTCAATTAATTAATTTCGTTCAATTAATAATTTAATTAATAAATGACACAGTAAAAGTTTACTTGCAAAATCTCATTAAAAAAATAATTCGGTTAAAAAATAAACGGCATAGGTAAAAATAAAAGCGAAACAAAAATGAAAGTAAAAGGACTCCCGGGCAACATCAAGAGTTGTCTCCCCTGGCAGCTAATATATTCTATGATGTTTAATTCGAAAACTTGCATTACTCATAACATACATAATTGAATAAAAAAATAAAATATCATAAATCTCTTAAATAAGCAAGTAACTATATTTTGACTTGATGCATTCTGTTGTGTTGACATTACCCCGTAGACTTGTATTGTCTTGGCCTTCGGGGCTTGATTTACGCCGGTCTATGGGACTGTCCTGTGCAGTTCTAGGAGGTCCACCCTCCCAGGCTTTGCCTCCCCTCTTTGGGGAGGAGTAAGTTTATTGCTTACTGCCTGAGGCGCCCCTACCGGGGAATGCCGACGGGGCTGCCCAGGCAATTTTTAAATGGCCAGAGTGCTCACCTTCTCGGGCGCTGGCTTTTCAAATCCCACTTTCTCGACCTTGTGTCACATCTTACCTTGTGGGTGGAAGATAAATAAAATTAGTTTCTCCAATACAATCAGGTACTCACAAGAGCGACCATGCTAAGGTTGCCAACCTTCAATCACTAGTACTATGGAACCGACATTGACCTTTTGGCTAAGATCAAAGTGTACTATCTGTTCTAATACTACACTTCATCTGCTCTGTCCTCGGTCAGTGAAACAGAAGTCCTTCTCGACTGAGACAATTTTTATTTTTGTCCCAATTTGGGTGAGTCAGATTTCCGTAACATTAAACCCCGACCTTGTGTCTAACACTGCCTTCGTGTAAGTAGGGGATCGAACAGTGCCCGCTCAGTCGCCAGTCCGAGCTGGCAACTATTTTACCACCACCACCGTCATCGCTCACCCACTCCCATACACCCCCCCACACACACACACACACACACGTGGAGAATGCGTACCATAGATTTAGGAATCGACCCATTAGCTCCTAATGAGGTCACATGGTGTTACAGGGGATGAGGCTGCTGACAAAGTTGTTGATCGATATCGACAGTATGCGAAAGTCACGTAAGTTGAAGGTGTTGACAGGGTCAGAAAATCATAATTGATAACCGAACCTTTTTTTTGTGGAAGGGGATGATGTTAGGGGGCATCGTTGATGTGCCGACAACAGTCTGAAACTAGAAAACAAATAATAAAAAAATCAACAAAAGATCCATTTTTCTTTTCTGATCTCCCTTCTTCAAATCGAAATGATCGATGGCTTATGCAGATTCTATAAAGAAGAAACGGCATTTTGGTCAGGGCAATCGTTTACACTATTGTCCCGTGGGGACGACAGGAACAAGAAAAAACAAACTTAAAATGCATCCATCCAATCTGCGCACAGACCCTCTTATAGAGATTTTGGACAAATCTAAAATAAGATGTGTCCATTCAATCTACGCGTTTACTGATGAACATGCCTTTCAAACTTAAGCGTGACAGACAAACAGACAAACAGACAACGAGAGCCTCTTATATAGATATTATTTACCTTCTCTCTAGGAAGTTAGACACACGGTCAGGTGTGGTTTTAAAAAAACAGCGCACTAGGATAAGCGCACTCTGGCCTACAAAAAATGGCTGAGCAGCCCCGTCGGCATTCCTCGCTAGGTGCTCATCAGGTGATTAAACTAACCGTTTCTCAGAGAGAAGGTAAAGCTTGGGAGTGTGGACCTCCTGGGAGTGAATAGAACCATATCTCAGCCCGACAGTACCAAAGCCACTGCCGGACTGATTTGTATCGTCATTCTCGTGGACGCGTATCAAAATGCTATCTCGGGAGGTGACGGTGGCTCAGTGGTTAACGACACGGACTGACACCCTGGGGGTGCCAACTTCGAACCCAGTTCGTTCCACAGAAACACTTCCACTTCAAATGTTGGCAACCTTCACGTGGTTCATCCTGTAAGTACCCGATGTTTTTCTAGAAAGAATTCTAACAAGAAAGATATTGTGGAAACCAATCCCAATAATAGAATCATCTGATTCATACGGAATGAATTAAAATGCTATCTCAAACTTAAGAATGATTAAACTTAAGAGTGACTAAAACCGATTATTTGAGCCATAAGCGCGACAGACAAACCCAATAGGCGGAAGTACTGCCTGAAAGGATTGTTGCATGTCAACAGAACAGATGCTACACTACACCACTCCCCCCCCCAAAAAAAAGGAAGAAGTAACCCCTGGGAGGATGGTATTATAAAACCAGAACAGATAGTACACTATCCCTCTCTTCGGATTTCAGCTTTGAAATATAGTAATAGTATAGTTTTGGCTTCAGACAGACAGATACCAAATCTTCATTATTAATATAGAAGTAATAGTATTTTATTTAACTCCTCTCCAGGAGGTTAGACACAAGGTCAAGTGTAACGAACTGGATTCGACACAACCCGGTCCTCAGTCCGCGTCGTTAACCGCTTAGCCACCGTGCCACCCACATACCATATAGAAGTAATAGTAAAGTTTCGACTTCAGACAGAAATACTAAATCTTCATTCGTAATAGATGTAATTTTACTACATATCTAATTGTTACACTGAATAATTTTTCCAAAAAATGTCATTTATTTAATTTATTTGTAGAATATTAACTGACAATTATTTTTATAGCAAGAAAAAAAGAGTCTATTTTAAAAAGACTAAAATTGCTACAATTTATAGATTAAAAGGATAAAAACTTTCATTTCATTTATTTAAAAATATTTAGCTGACAATATTTTTAACAGTAAGAAGATAATATTTATTGTTTTAAAAATATTTAAACTGTTACAACTTTTAATCTAATATATAAAGCAAAGTCAGTTTGTCCCTTCGACATTTGTGTTTAATAGTTTTCGTAAGAGAAGCTCGATATAGAAATATGTTTCGTTAGTGAGATAGGGCACATATTAGTCCGTGTTGTTAGGAAGAAAAAAAGCTTACTTTTGCTCTCTTATTTTTCAATTTTAATATTGAGTCCTGATCAATATTTGCTGTTTTATTTATAAAGGTAACTCTTCACTCCCTATTTTATATGTCCTCTTTCTCTCATCGCGTGCCACAGGGCCCAAAATTAATGAGATACATTTCAACACGTTTACCGGATAAGACGGGAAATAGTGCGTTCGCATACTTACTATGTATTATTTCGCCTACGGCCGATTAAATTGCGATATAAATAACAAACCATAACAACAGTACGTGTTTCGCATATACATTATTAAACAGATCCAACATCTATTTTACATACACAATTAGTACAAATCTATCCCCGTTGTGTAAGGGTTCTTTTTTTTCTTTCGTCTAAACGATGTGCTTTTTTTTCTTTTCCGTCAGCAAAAACTACTGTCAAGTCCGTTCTCTTTCTTTCCCACGTTTTTACATTGTATTTTAAACAAAAATATATCCTTTAACCGCCGAGTACTTTTCAAAAACGTTACAAATGTTTCCGTCGCACATACTTAGATTTCCAGGATGGAGATTTTCCTTCGAAATTATTCATCAATACTAAACTGGTTCCATTACATTTTAACCAGATATTATCCCTCTATTCTGATCTGGGAATTAACAACTTCGATTTACTGTATTTTTTTATGTTTAGATATTAATATTTAACTTTTTTTATTGTAGAAATTTTGTTTGTTTTAATGTATATCTTTAACATCCGAATACATTTTCTTTCTTTTATCGGTAACAAATGATATATTATTTTTTTTAATAAATACACAGAAATTAATTTTGGCATTTAACTTTTATCATACGATTCAAAAATGCCTTTTAATTTTCCCTTATTCTAATTTTATTCCCATACATATTCTCTGAGTATGAAAAGACAAATAATAATTAACTGTGTATTTATTAGTACGTAGAGAGACGAAATTTCCGTTAGCAAAAGTGAAACATAGTTGAATACATCACGTTGCCAGGGGAGATTACTCTAAATTCATTAACATTTATGTTTTTAAAAGAAAGACAAGAATAATTCGGTCGTTCATTAATTTATAAATTTTTCTGGACCGAGATGCGATCTGAACGAACGACAAAAAGCAAATAGCATGAATTGCTACCCTCTTTCTTTCTCTTCTTCGTTGTGAAGTGAGTTTTCACAAGAACGTGTTAAATCAATATTTTCCAACCAATGAATATTTTTCAAACCCAAAATCTAACAAATCTATGTCAAAGTATTAAGCCGATGCGAACTGAGAACCCCTATAAGAGACGGTGAAATACAGAGTTCTCCAAAGACCATACCCGGCGCATCTTCAAACAGACCCAAGAACGTACTCGAAACACCGCCCGTGTTTTGGCCGGGGGTGCGGGAAGAAAAGAACACTCAAAATTCACGTACAAGCTTTCCTCACGTCGCCCGGATCTACAAGAGGTCAGGCGAATAGAAGCAAATTGCTACACGCACTAAAAGAACAAGGTAAACCTATGCATACTTACACAGTTCCACATTGTCTATTACTCACACACGCATATGACTCACACCACGCATATTCACACTAACAAATATATAGACTACACATCTTTATCCCTCGTGTCTGGTATTCACTGAACATTTTCCTACCAGAAACACGAGTTGTATACACTTTACCAAATCAACATTTCTTCAGTAAAAACGACTTTTATATTAATGTAAACTTGTGGTTCTATAAATGTTTTGTTATTTAATAATGTTTTCATTCTTGTTTTCATTGACTAAAACTCTATTCATGTTAAGTTAGCACGGACCTCTAATATTCCTCAAATCTTCATGTCTTCCATTGTAATATGCATGCACACCCTAACCCTATCCCCATTCCATTTCATTGGCCAATCACAAAATCTTTTTCATGTTTGTAGCACTTTCGCCATAAAGTCATTCTTTGGGGCGCATATATATATATATATATATATATATATATATATATATATATATGTGTGTGTGTGTGTGTGTGTGTGTGTGTGTGTGTGTGTGTGTGTGTGTGTGTGTATATATATGTCTATATATGTATATATATGTATATGTATCTCTCTCTCTATATATATATGTATATATATATGTACATATATGTATATATATATATATATATATATATAGAGAGAGAGAGAGAGAGAGAGAGAGAGAGAGAGAGAGAAGTTATGAAAATATATTTATAGCAAATAAGCTACACAGTGGCTTCCGCGTTTTATCAGGCTAAAATGCATGGAGTTCGCATATAAATTATTAAACAGATCCAACATTATTTTCCGTTTTTTTTAATTACATTTTGTTCGTGTGCAATTTTTACCTGAGTCATTTTTCCTGTTCACTGTGCGTCTGGGTGTTTTATATATACACGTGGCGTTTAGTCTAGCTAGTTAACCAATCAGATTCTTTATTATCTCCCTTACTACCTAGCTCTACTCACGTATTGAGTACTATTGAAATAAATGATACATAAAATATTATACCTTCTTATGACATTTTATGTAGATACATGAAATAATATATATATATATATATATATATATATAGAGAGAGAGAGAGAGAGAGAGAGAGAGAGAGAGAGAGAGACTTGTGCGCATGTGCGTCATTACATTATTTTACTTATTGAAATCATATATGTCATGAAATAAAATAAACAAATGTTTAAATAAATAAATCGCTTATCTTTACCTGGAAAAGTCTAGACTCACTTACCTTTATCTGGTAAAGTCTGTGGTCGATTATTTTTACCTGCAAAAGATTAGGGTCGCTTATTTTTACATGGTAACCATGGGGTCGCTCATCTTTACGTGGAAAAGTCTGGGGTCGCTTATTCTTTATTTGGAAAAGTCTGGGGGTCGCATTTCTTTATCTGGAAAAGTCTAGATTCGTTCATTTTCGCCTGGGAAACTTTGGAGGCGCTGACCTTTACGTGGAAAAGTCTAGTGTCGATTATCTTTAACTGCAAAAGAATAAGGTCGCTTATTTTTACCTGCCAATCATGGGGTCGCTGATCTTTACCTGGACAACTTTAGAATATCTTATATTGGCATCTGTAGTAACAAAGATAATTGATGCCTGTCTCCCCCTTGGAGTAATAATGGAATGTTCTACATTCGTGTATATTAAGAGTGAATGTTAAAACACTATTTGTCTAGCTAAGCAACAAAGCTCTGTGTGATTTTTTCTCTGCCAGTAAGTCCGTGATTATTGTTATTATTGTTATTTATTGTTACTACCGTTATTTGTTAAATTTGTTGCTTGCTTTTTTTTACTCCTTATATTTTTATTTATTTGGAGTTTGTTAATTTTTTTCTACCGTTCTCCGGCCATGGCTACTGCCAGCTGTGCGCCTTCGGAGACCTCTGAAGTGGTTGAGAAGTCATCTCAGCCTACTGATAAAACGGACTGGAGTAAGGCACCCGCCCTTAAAATTGACGTTGACGATTTTGTCGCCAAGGCAAAAGACTGCACGGATTTCGTGACTGAAACTGGAGTAATTATACAGTTACCAAGGTTGGAGGAATTCCAGAAAAAAACGATATTAATGTTCGTAGTGGACAGAAAGTCCAAAAAACTGATTAGGTCCTCGAAAGAAACTGTCGCAAAATTAATTGCAACGACCGGAGTACGTGCTGAACGTATCGTGAAATGTAAAGGCTATAACACCTGGAATAGTCTCTTTAAGACAGAGGAAGTCTGCATCGAACTCTCGAAGAAAGAAATAATAACGAAAGACTACATTCTGCGAATGGAATACATGGGTCGAAGGAGAACGACCATCTCAGTTTTTGAAGTTCCGGCTGTGGTTCCTGGGGAATACTTAGGCGCCTTTTTACTTAAGTTCGGAGAAATAACGGCTATTACGGTCGACAAGTTCAACGGAACATGGTCTTTTGACGTGTGGCTTAACGAGTCGGCTTTTAAAAAAGTTCCGTACTACATAGAAGCAAATGGAGAAAAATTACCTGTGGTGGTGGCTGGAAGACGTCCAGCTTGTTGGATTTGCAATGAGGTTGGGCATTTAACTTTCACTTGCCCAACAAGGATCAAACCGGCCCAGCCTAACCCCAAGAACAGAGTGCTAGAACACTTGACACCGAAAGTTGCAGCGGAGAAGAAGACTCCCTCCTCAAAGCCAACAACTGAAACTGTAACCCCGGAGGAATTCGAGGACTTATGCAACACCGAAAATGAATCGCCCAAAAAAAAAGTCGTTTGGAATATCGTGACTGGCAAAAAATCGCCGAAGTCATATGCTCAAGTAATGACCGAAGAAGAACAACTAGAAATAGAAACCAGCAACGATCCTGGTGGTGAAAAATACAAAGAAATACTAAATTTGAAAAAGTCTCTCGACGAGGAGCGCAAAACTGAGGAAAAAAAAGAAAAAAAAAACGAGGAAAAAAAAAAGGTTGCCGATACTACTATTAATACGGGAAAAAAAACTCCACCAGCCAAAGAACGTCGCTCTCCAGCCAAAGGTGCACCCCCACCATTAAAGTCATCCCCACCAGTAAGGGAATCTAATTTGACCCCCTTATCAAAAGATAAGCCCGTTACCCCTAATCCATCTCCTTTCTGTTCCCCGTGCAACACCCCTAAAAGTACACCGCCCCCCTCTCCAATGAAGACCGATATGCCGCCTCCTGCCTCACCCACCGCCCCCTCCACATCCCAGAAACGCCATCGAAGTCCCTCGCTAGAGGCCCGGAAAAAGAAGACCCCTTTCTACACAGGCAAGGATGTCTGTAAAGTTACTCCCGAAACTGAAAATCTTATGATAAACCATCATAAGAAGAACTACCGAAACCTAGCTGCACTGAAGATAGTCAACAAAAAAGACATCACCAACCCGGAAAATTTCTTGGATGCTAAAAGACTTTTATCTGTGGTTAGATCAAGAGACAAAGCTAAGGGGGTTTGGAATATGATGGAGGAAGCGAATAACGCCTTTAATATATCGCCTCCTCTCGCTTTCTTTAACGATGAAGAAGTAGTATTACTGCAAAAATCTTGTGTTGGGAGGGTCCCTATTCGTATCCATCCTACACTCTACAGAGCATTAAAACTAACTTTCCCCTTAGACATTGGCGGTGTGGCCCCGGACGGTCTCGTCTCAAATGAATTGGGACAAGGTTCTCTGGGTTCATCTGTCGGTGTCTTAAATGCATCAATGTTCGTTTCGGGTTCCCAACTCTAAGAGCACTAGAATGGCACTCAGATTAGCAAGCCTAAATGGCCGAGGGTTGAGGGACACCGCTCGTAAACTTCGAGTAGTACGTGACCTTCAGCGACTCGGCGTGGATGTATGTTGTTTGCAGGAGACCCACTTTATTCCCAGTGATTATCAGGGTGCGCTGACTAGAGACTTTCAGCTCTATTCAGCGTACTTTGATACTCACTCAAGAGGGGTTTCCTGGCTAGTTAAGCGCACACTGAATGCGACGTGTGACCCAATCTATGCAGATCCTGAGGGAAGGCTGTGCGTTCTTGATGTTACCGTAAAGGATGTGGCTTTTCGGCTTATTGGGGTTTATGCGCCCAACGCCAGTTCTGAGCGGGTTCCTTTTTTTCGGCGGATCGAGCCCTTTATGGATACGTCGCGTCGGATAATTCTAGCGGGAGACTGGAACGCGGTCTTGGATCCCGATTTAGATCGCTTGGGAAAACGTAGGGGAACTAACAGCAACGGGGATGCTAAGGCATTTCGGGACTTTATCGATAAGTTCGATCTTGTCGATAAATTCCGAAATGAGAAACCCCGTGAAGTAGTATGGACTTGGACTGCTAGTCGCGGCTCCGATTTAGGGCAACTTTCGAGTTACCTTGATCGGTTCTTAATTAGGAGAGTCGATTTAGGGCTTTTAGATTGTCCAAGTTTTCATAATATAGTTTACTCGGATCATAGGCTTGTCCGGGTGCGGGTAAACTTAGATAGTCCTAAGCCTAGATTGGCTGGTTACTGGAAGTTCAACACATCGTTGTTCGATTTGAAGGACTTCCGGGAACAGCTTTTACTAACATTACAGAGGGAATTGACGGGTGCTATCATTGGGAATAAGTGGTGGGGCCACCTTAAGAACGTTATTAGGTCCTTCGTTGCCGATTATAGTCGTCGACTCAACCTTAGATCTAGGGCAACGAAAGTGGCACTAGAAACTAGTTTAAGTCGGGCGGCGGAGGCGGGGGATAGCGTTACCTTTACTGTAGCTAAAACGGAACTGAACTCCTTGGATAACAAGGCAGATCAGGGATTGATAGTTAGGTCTAGGTTAAAAAGAGTGCCGCACGAGGCGACAAACATGGCCGCGTCACTGCGTGCGGAGGAACGTCGACGGTCTACTGATCGACACATCGCCAGTGTCACATTATCGGATGGGCGTCTCGTGACTACAAACGACGGGATTTTGGAGGGTTTTCGCTCTTATTTTCAGGATCTTTTTACCAAGGAGCCCGGTCTGACAATGGCTCAGTTCGACGCCTATTTAGCTGACTTTTCTCGTCTCGAGGCGACCGAAGCAGCTAGGTGCGAAGGGTGTATAAATGAGGATGAAGTCCTGGAGACCCTAAGGCAGGTTGGCCTTGATAAGTCTCCGGGTATCGATGGACTGCCTTACGAACTGTATTTGAGGTTGTCGCCCATTTTTGTCCCCCTGCTGGCTGTGTTGTTTAACTCCTGGTTTAGGAACGGGTATATCCCCCAGTACTTTACCAGGGGTATCATCAAATTGCTCCGCAAGGACAAGAGTGGTGGGGATGGTATAGGTAATTTCCGGCCCTTAACAATGTTAAATACAGAGTTAAAGATTTTGGCCAAGATCTTGGCTAATCGTCTGCAGGTTGTCTTGTTTCGTCTAATAAGTCCCGAACAGACTTGTTCTGTTAAGGGCCGGACTATTCAAGATAATTTGCACATGATACGCTTGATCATAGAGAAAGTCGACACTGAGGCCGCGCTGATCAATTTAGATCAGTCCAAAGCATTCGATAGGGTCGATCATCGTTACTTGGAGGCTGTCTTGTCTTCGGCTGGATTTGGTCCCCATTTCCGCTCCTGGATTCGCCTCTTTTATGCTAACCCCGGTGCGTTGGTTGAAGTGAATGGAATAAGGTCAAAGCCTTTCGATTTGTCCAGATCTATTCGTCAGGGATGTCCGCTTTCACCGATGCTTTATGTGCTTGCGTTGGAGCCTTTCCTTCGCAGGCTTAGGGTGAATCCGGTCCTTCGTGGGATTACTTTGTCTGGTGCTTGCCCCATGATTAAGTACTCCGCCTATGCCGACGACGTCACTGTGCTTGTAACGAGCAGTGCTGAGATTAGGGTCGTCGACATGGAAATAAGACGGTATGAACAAGTGACAGGGGCCAAAATCAACTGCGATAAGTCTGTTGGCTTACGCATTGGTGCCTGGAGGGGTGTTCCCCTTCAGGGGCCCTTTGGCTGGACGGATGGGCCTTGCAAGATACTCGGCGTCTGGTTTGGTCCTGATCTCCAGTTGGAGAAAAATTGGTCGGAAGTGTTGAAAGCGGTTAAGGCTGCAGCCCGTCTGTGGTCTTTGAGAAATCTTACTTTAAAAGGAAGAGCGGAGGTGTGTAATTCTCACATTTATCCTCTCATCCTCTACCGTCTTTCTGTGCTCCCTCTGCCGGCGATCACACTAGTTGAACTAGTGAAGGCTCTTTTCGCGTTTTTGTGGCGCGGAAAGCAGCCCATGGTTCGCCGGGAGATCTGCTACTTGCATCCGTCTGAAGGCGGTCTAGGTATGCCAAGCGTTGAGATTCGTCAATATACGCTTCGCTTACACTACCTAGACCGAATGTGTACACCTTGTGAGGGAAACGGTGAATTCTGGAAGGAAGACACCAAGAAAGCCTTTCCGGCTTTGAAAAGTGTGCACTTGCATGGGGGTGAGGCTTTTCGTTTACCTCGACGCGAGTGCTCCTTTTATCGCGAGTGTCGACAGTCCTTGAAGTACCTTCTAAGGGTGTCAGAAAGCCTCTCTGACACCCGAGTGTTGTCTCGTAAAGCACTATATCGGGTTATGGTGAGGGGATCTGTTCGTGACGATATTACTGAGGAGCTCGGTCTTACGAAGGGAGAACTTCGCTTGATCTGGCCTTGGGCGCCTGGGTTGAAATGCTTCGATAATTACGAGGCATCACTCACCTGGCTGATAATACGAAATGCACTCTGGGTCGGCAAAAAGCTTTACGCAGCGGGATTAGTAGAGACACCAAGTTGTGTTCGATGCGGCGACTGGGAGGAAACGACCAGTCATGTTTTCTTTCATTGCCCCATCGTTCGCCCGCTGTGTGAGTTAGTTGAAGGCTACACGGTTCGCATGTTGAACGGACAGTTCTTCGTTTTGGAGTCTTTTTCGACATGCTGCAATTGGGCACCAATCATGAAGTGGGAGGAGCATTATGTGTTTCTTTGCTTACTAGCAGTCATGAGAGGAGTGATTTGGTCGACACGACAGAAGGAAGTCTACGGGGAAGAGACCTTCACTGCTCCCCAGCTTGTCCTCATTTTCCAGTCTCGCTTGAAAATGCGTGTCAGGCTGGAGAAGGTGAAACTCCCTTCGGCAGATTTCAACAAAAGGTGGGTGAAAGTTGCGCGTTTGTGTCGTTTGAATGGAGCTAATTTTGAGTGGTACTTGGACGTGCCTTAGGCAGAATATTGGGTGGCCGAACCGAACACTGACCCTTTTATTTGACCCGGTTAGGCAAGATTAGGTTATGTTTTGTTTTTCTTCCCCTTTTTTAGCTTAGCTAGCGGTATGTAAGTTGTCATAGGCCCCCCTTTTTTTTTCGTCCTCTCCCCCCCTTTTTTTTTTTTTTTTTTTTTTTTTTTACCCCGACTTTTATTTTCTAATTCCCATTCCCGACCCCTATTAGGTGACTGATCTGTTGTTTTGTCAGAGATGCAGGTCTCCTTTCGTAATTTTCGAAGGAGGTGTGAGAATAAAACTTTCGTGACCTGCATCGCCTTTTTTCGACTGGCAAAACTACTTATCGGCCACATTTCTTTAGTGGGAGGTTCTTATACTAACACTTAATTTTATTTATTTTTTCATTGTATATATATATATCATTCTTGTTCCCCCACTCCCAATTCCATGTATATATTGTCATTTTTGGGTTTTAAGTAGGTATATCATGGAGTAAATTTGTTTTGGTGATTGTGACTAGTTAAGTTAAGAATGTCAGTTAGGTCAACATTTTCCCCACCCCCTTGTAGGCCTTGTGCCAAATTTTGTATTCTTTACAAATAAATATAGTCTAGCTAAGCAACAAAGCTCTGTGTGATTTTTTCTCTGCCAGTAAGTCCGTGATTATTGTTATTATTGTTATTTATTGTTACTACCGTTATTTGTTAAATTTGTTGCTTGCTTTTTTTTACTCCTTATATTTTTATTTATTTGGAGTTTGTTAATTTTTTTCTACCGTTCTCCGGCCATGGCTACTGCCAGCTGTGCGCCTTCGGAGACCTCTGAAGTGGTTGAGAAGTCATCTCAGCCTACTGATAAAACGGACTGGAGTAAGGCACCCGCCCTTAAAATTGACGTTGACGATTTTGTCGCCAAGGCAAAAGACTGCACGGATTTCGTGACTGAAACTGGAGTAATTATACAGTTACCAAGGTTGGAGGAATTCCAGAAAAAAACGATATTAATGTTCGTAGTGGACAGAAAGTCCAAAAAACTGATTAGGTCCTCGAAAGAAACTGTCGCAAAATTAATTGCAACGACCGGAGTACGTGCTGAACGTATCGTGAAATGTAAAGGCTATAACACCTGGAATAGTCTCTTTAAGACAGAGGAAGTCTGCATCGAACTCTCGAAGAAAGAAATAATAACGAAAGACTACATTCTGCGAATGGAATACATGGGTCGAAGGAGAACGACCATCTCAGTTTTTGAAGTTCCGGCTGTGGTTCCTGGGGAATACTTAGGCGCCTTTTTACTTAAGTTCGGAGAAATAACGGCTATTACGGTCGACAAGTTCAACGGAACATGGTCTTTTGACGTGTGGCTTAACGAGTCGGCTTTTAAAAAAGTTCCGTACTACATAGAAGCAAATGGAGAAAAATTACCTGTGGTGGTGGCTGGAAGACGTCCAGCTTGTTGGATTTGCAATGAGGTTGGGCATTTAACTTTCACTTGCCCAACAAGGATCAAACCGGCCCAGCCTAACCCCAAGAACAGAGTGCTAGAACACTTGACACCGAAAGTTGCAGCGGAGAAGAAGACTCCCTCCTCAAAGCCAACAACTGAAACTGTAACCCCGGAGGAATTCGAGGACTTATGCAACACCGAAAATGAATCGCCCAAAAAAAAAGTCGTTTGGAATATCGTGACTGGCAAAAAATCGCCGAAGTCATATGCTCAAGTAATGACCGAAGAAGAACAACTAGAAATAGAAACCAGCAACGATCCTGGTGGTGAAAAATACAAAGAAATACTAAATTTGAAAAAGTCTCTCGACGAGGAGCGCAAAACTGAGGAAAAAAAAGAAAAAAAAAACGAGGAAAAAAAAAAGGTTGCCGATACTACTATTAATACGGGAAAAAAAACTCCACCAGCCAAAGAACGTCGCTCTCCAGCCAAAGGTGCACCCCCACCATTAAAGTCATCCCCACCAGTAAGGGAATCTAATTTGACCCCCTTATCAAAAGATAAGCCCGTTACCCCTAATCCATCTCCTTTCTGTTCCCCGTGCAACACCCCTAAAAGTACACCGCCCCCCTCTCCAATGAAGACCGATATGCCGCCTCCTGCCTCACCCACCGCCCCCTCCACATCCCAGAAACGCCATCGAAGTCCCTCGCTAGAGGCCCGGAAAAAGAAGACCCCTTTCTACACAGGCAAGGATGTCTGTAAAGTTACTCCCGAAACTGAAAATCTTATGATAAACCATCATAAGAAGAACTACCGAAACCTAGCTGCACTGAAGATAGTCAACAAAAAAGACATCACCAACCCGGAAAATTTCTTGGATGCTAAAAGACTTTTATCTGTGGTTAGATCAAGAGACAAAGCTAAGGGGGTTTGGAATATGATGGAGGAAGCGAATAACGCCTTTAATATATCGCCTCCTCTCGCTTTCTTTAACGATGAAGAAGTAGTATTACTGCAAAAATCTTGTGTTGGGAGGGTCCCTATTCGTATCCATCCTACACTCTACAGAGCATTAAAACTAACTTTCCCCTTAGACATTGGCGGTGTGGCCCCGGACGGTCTCGTCTCAAATGAATTGGGACAAGGTTCTCTGGGTTCATCTGTCGGTGTCTTAAATGCATCAATGTTCGTTTCGGGTTCCCAACTCTAAGAGCACTAGAATGGCACTCAGATTAGCAAGCCTAAATGGCCGAGGGTTGAGGGACACCGCTCGTAAACTTCGAGTAGTACGTGACCTTCAGCGACTCGGCGTGGATGTATGTTGTTTGCAGGAGACCCACTTTATTCCCAGTGATTATCAGGGTGCGCTGACTAGAGACTTTCAGCTCTATTCAGCGTACTTTGATACTCACTCAAGAGGGGTTTCCTGGCTAGTTAAGCGCACACTGAATGCGACGTGTGACCCAATCTATGCAGATCCTGAGGGAAGGCTGTGCGTTCTTGATGTTACCGTAAAGGATGTGGCTTTTCGGCTTATTGGGGTTTATGCGCCCAACGCCAGTTCTGAGCGGGTTCCTTTTTTTCGGCGGATCGAGCCCTTTATGGATACGTCGCGTCGGATAATTCTAGCGGGAGACTGGAACGCGGTCTTGGATCCCGATTTAGATCGCTTGGGAAAACGTAGGGGAACTAACAGCAACGGGGATGCTAAGGCATTTCGGGACTTTATCGATAAGTTCGATCTTGTCGATAAATTCCGAAATGAGAAACCCCGTGAAGTAGTATGGACTTGGACTGCTAGTCGCGGCTCCGATTTAGGGCAACTTTCGAGTTACCTTGATCGGTTCTTAATTAGGAGAGTCGATTTAGGGCTTTTAGATTGTCCAAGTTTTCATAATATAGTTTACTCGGATCATAGGCTTGTCCGGGTGCGGGTAAACTTAGATAGTCCTAAGCCTAGATTGGCTGGTTACTGGAAGTTCAACACATCGTTGTTCGATTTGAAGGACTTCCGGGAACAGCTTTTACTAACATTACAGAGGGAATTGACGGGTGCTATCATTGGGAATAAGTGGTGGGGCCACCTTAAGAACGTTATTAGGTCCTTCGTTGCCGATTATAGTCGTCGACTCAACCTTAGATCTAGGGCAACGAAAGTGGCACTAGAAACTAGTTTAAGTCGGGCGGCGGAGGCGGGGGATAGCGTTACCTTTACTGTAGCTAAAACGGAACTGAACTCCTTGGATAACAAGGCAGATCAGGGATTGATAGTTAGGTCTAGGTTAAAAAGAGTGCCGCACGAGGCGACAAACATGGCCGCGTCACTGCGTGCGGAGGAACGTCGACGGTCTACTGATCGACACATCGCCAGTGTCACATTATCGGATGGGCGTCTCGTGACTACAAACGACGGGATTTTGGAGGGTTTTCGCTCTTATTTTCAGGATCTTTTTACCAAGGAGCCCGGTCTGACAATGGCTCAGTTCGACGCCTATTTAGCTGACTTTTCTCGTCTCGAGGCGACCGAAGCAGCTAGGTGCGAAGGGTGTATAAATGAGGATGAAGTCCTGGAGGCCCTAAGGCAGGTTGGCCTTGATAAGTCTCCGGGTATCGATGGACTGCCTTACGAACTGTATTTGAGGTTGTCGCCCATTTTTGTCCCCCTGCTGGCTGTGTTGTTTAACTCCTGGTTTAGGAACGGGTATATCCCCCAGTACTTTACCAGGGGTATCATCAAATTGCTCCGCAAGGACAAGAGTGGTGGGGATGGTATAGGTAATTTCCGGCCCTTAACAATGTTAAATACAGAGTTAAAGATTTTGGCCAAGATCTTGGCTAATCGTCTGCAGGTTGTCTTGTTTCGTCTAATAAGTCCCGAACAGACTTGTTCTGTTAAGGGCCGGACTATTCAAGATAATTTGCACATGATACGCTTGATCATAGAGAAAGTCGACACTGAGGCCGCGCTGATCAATTTAGATCAGTCCAAAGCATTCGATAGGGTCGATCATCGTTACTTGGAGGCTGTCTTGTCTTCGGCTGGATTTGGTCCCCATTTCCGCTCCTGGATTCGCCTCTTTTATGCTAACCCCGGTGCGTTGGTTGAAGTGAATGGAATAAGGTCAAAGCCTTTCGATTTGTCCAGATCTATTCGTCAGGGATGTCCGCTTTCACCGATGCTTTATGTGCTTGCGTTGGAGCCTTTCCTTCGCAGGCTTAGGGTGAATCCGGTCCTTCGTGGGATTACTTTGTCTGGTGCTTGCCCCATGATTAAGTACTCCGCCTATGCCGACGACGTCACTGTGCTTGTAACGAGCAGTGCTGAGATTAGGGTCGTCGACATGGAAATAAGACGGTATGAACAAGTGACAGGGGCCAAAATCAACTGCGATAAGTCTGTTGGCTTACGCATTGGTGCCTGGAGGGGTGTTCCCCTTCAGGGGCCCTTTGGCTGGACGGATGGGCCTTGCAAGATACTCGGCGTCTGGTTTGGTCCTGATCTCCAGTTGGAGAAAAATTGGTCGGAAGTGTTGAAAGCGGTTAAGGCTGCAGCCCGTCTGTGGTCTTTGAGAAATCTTACTTTAAAAGGAAGAGCGGAGGTGTGTAATTCTCACATTTATCCTCTCATCCTCTACCGTCTTTCTGTGCTCCCTCTGCCGGCGATCACACTAGTTGAACTAGTGAAGGCTCTTTTCGCGTTTTTGTGGCGCGGAAAGCAGCCCATGGTTCGCCGGGAGATCTGCTACTTGCATCCGTCTGAAGGCGGTCTAGGTATGCCAAGCGTTGAGATTCGTCAATATACGCTTCGCTTACACTACCTAGACCGAATGTGTACACCTTGTGAGGGAAACGGTGAATTCTGGAAGGAAGACACCAAGAAAGCCTTTCCGGCTTTGAAAAGTGTGCACTTGCATGGGGGTGAGGCTTTTCGTTTACCTCGACGCGAGTGCTCCTTTTATCGCGAGTGTCGACAGTCCTTGAAGTACCTTCTAAGGGTGTCAGAAAGCCTCTCTGACACCCGAGTGTTGTCTCGTAAAGCACTATATCGGGTTATGGTGAGGGGATCTGTTCGTGACGATATTACTGAGGAGCTCGGTCTTACGAAGGGAGAACTTCGCTTGATCTGGCCTTGGGCGCCTGGGTTGAAATGCTTCGATAATTACGAGGCATCACTCACCTGGCTGATAATACGAAATGCACTCTGGGTCGGCAAAAAGCTTTACGCAGCGGGATTAGTAGAGACACCAAATTGTGTTCGATGCGGCGACTGGGAGGAAACGACCAGTCATGTTTTCTTTCATTGCCCCATCGTTCGCCCGCTGTGTGAGTTAGTTGAAGGCTACACGGTTCGCATGTTGAACGGACAGTTCTTCGTTTTGGAGTCTTTTTCGACATGCTGCAATTGGGCACCAATCATGAAGTGGGAGGAGCATTATGTGTTTCTTTGCTTACTAGCAGTCATGAGAGGAGTGATTTGGTCGACACGACAGAAGGAAGTCTACGGGGAAGAGACCTTCACTGCTCCCCAGCTTGTCCTCATTTTCCAGTCTCGCTTGAAAATGCGTGTCAGGCTGGAGAAGGTGAAACTCCCTTCGGCAGATTTCAACAAAAGGTGGGTGAAAGTTGCGCGTTTGTGTCGTTTGAATGGAGCTAATTTTGAGTGGTACTTGGACGTGCCTTAGGCAGAATATTGGGTGGCCGAACCGAACACTGACCCTTTTATTTGACCCGGTTAGGCAAGATTAGGTTATGTTTTGTTTTTCTTCCCCTTTTTTAGCTTAGCTAGCGGTATGTAAGTTGTCATAGGCCCCCCTTTTTTTTCGTCCTCTCCCCCCCCTTTTTTTTTTTTTTTTTTTTTTTTTTTTACCCCGACTTTTATTTTCTAATTCCCATTCCCGACCCCTATTAGGTGACTGATCTGTTGTTTTGTCAGAGATGCAGGTCTCCTTTCGTAATTTTCGAAGGAGGTGTAAGAATAAAACTTTCGTGACCTGCATCGCCTTTTTTCGACTGGCAAAACTACTTATCGGCCACATTTCTTTAGTGGGAGGTTCTTATACTAACACTTAATTTTATTTATTTTTTCATTGTATATATATATATCATTCTTGTTCCCCCACTCCCAATTCCATGTATATATTGTCATTTTGGGGTTTTAAGTAGGTATATCATGGAGTAAATTTGTTTTGGTGATTGTGACTAGTTAAGTTAAAAATGTTAGTTAGGTCAACATTTTCCCCACCCCCTTGTAGGCCTTGTGCCAAATTTTGTATTCTTTACAAATAAATATAGTCTAGCTAAGCAACAAAGCTCTGTGTGATTTTTTCTCTGCCAGTAAGTCCGTGATTATTGTTATTATTGTTATTTATTGTTACTACCGTTATTTGTTAAATTTGTTGCTTGCTTTTTGTTACTCCTTATATTTTTATTTATTTGGAGTTTGTTAATTTTTTTTCTACCGTTCTCCGGCCATGGCTACTGCCAGCTGTGCGCCTTCGGAGACCACTGAAGTGGTTGAGAAGCCATCTCAGCCTACGGATAAAACGGATTGGATTAAGGCACCCGCCCTTAAAATTGACGTTGACGATTTTGTCGCCAAGGCAAAAGACTGCACGGATTTCGTGACTGAAACTGGAGTAATTATACAGTTACCAAGGTTGGAGGAATTCCAGAAAAAAACGATATTAATGTTCGTAGTGGACAGAAAGTCCAAAAAACTGATTAGGTCCTCAAAAGAAACTGTCGCAAAATTAATTGCAACTACCGGAGTACGTGCTGAACGTATCGTGAAATGTAAAGGTTATAACACCTGGAATAGTCTCTTTAAGACCGAGGAAGTCTGCATCGAACTCTCGAAGAAAGAAATAATTACTAAAGACTACATTCTGCGAATGGAATACATGGGTCGAAGGAGAACGACCATCTCAGTTTTTGAAGTTCCGGCTGTGGTTCCTGGCGAATACTTAGGCGCCTTTTTACTTAAGTTCGGAGAAATAACAGCTATTACGGTCGACAAGTTCAACGGAACATGGTCTTTTGACGTGTGGCTTAACGAGTCGGCTTTCAAAAAAGTTCCGTACTACATAGAAGCAAATGGAGAAAAATTACCTGTGGTGGTGGCTGGAAGACGTCCAGCTTGTTGGATTTGCAATGAGGTTGGGCATTTAACTTTCACTTGCCCAACAAGGATCAAACCGGCCCAGCCTAACCCCAAGAACAGAGTGCTAGAACACTTGACACCTAAAGTTGCAGCGGAGAAGAAGACTCCCTCCTCAAAGCCAACAACTGAAACTGTAACCCCGGAGGAATTCGAGGACTTATGCAACACCGAAAATGAATCGCCCAAAAAAAAAGTCGTTTGGAATATCGTGACTGGCAAAAAATCGCCGAAGTCATATGCTCAAGTAATGACCGAAGAAGAACAACTAGAAATAGAAACCAGCAACGATCCTGGTGGTGAAAAATACAAAGAAATACTAAATTTGAAAAAGTCTCTCGACGAGGAGCGCAAAACTGAGGAAAAAAAAGAAAAAAAAAACGAGGAAAAAAAAAAGGTTGCCGATACTACTATTAATACGGGAAAAAAAACTCCACCAGCCAAAGAACGTCGCTCTCCAGCCAAAGGTGCACCCCCACCATTAAAGTCATCCCCACCAGTAAGGGAATCTAATCTGACCCCCTTATCAAAAGATAAGCCCGTTACCCCCAATCCATCTCCTTTCTGTTCCCCGTGCAACACCCCTAAAAGTACACCGCCCCCCTCTCCAATGAAGACCGATATGCCGCCTCCTGCCTCCCCCACCGCCCCATCCACATCCCAGAAACGCCATCGAAGTCCCTCGCTAGAGGCTCGGAAAAAGAAGACCCCTTTCTACACAGGCAAGGATGTCTGTAAAATTACTCCCGAAACTGAAAATCTTATGATAAACCATCATAAGAAGAACTACCGAAACCTAGCTACACTAAAGATGGTACACAAAAAAGACATTACCAACCCGGAAAATTTCTTGGATGCGCAAAGACTTTTATCTGTGGTTAGATCAAGAGACAAAGCTAAAGGGGTTTGGAATATGATGGAGGAAGCGAATAACGCCTTTAATATATCGCCTCCTCTCGCTTTCTTTAACGATGAAGAAGTAGTATTACTGCAAAAATCTTGTGTTGGGAGGGTCCCTATTCGTATCCATCCTACACTCTACAGGGCATTAAAACTAACTTTCCCCTTAGACATTGGCGGTGTGGCCCCGGACGGTCTCGTCTCAAATGAATTGGGACAAGGTTCTCTGGGTTCATCTGTCGGTGTCTTAAATGCATCAATGTTCGTTTCGGGTTCCCAACTCTAAGAGCACTAGAATGGCACTCAGATTAGCAAGCCTAAATGGCCGAGGGTTGAGGGACACCGCTCGTAAACTTCGAGTAGTACGTGACCTTCAGCGACTCGGCGTGGATGTATGTTGTTTGCAGGAGACCCACTTTATTCCCAGTGATTATCAGGGTGCGCTGACTAGAGACTTTCAGCTCTATTCAGCGTACTTTGATACTCACTCAAGAGGGGTTTCCTGGCTAGTTAAGCGCACACTGAATGCGACGTGTGACCCAATCTATGCAGATCCTGAGGGAAGGCTGTGCGTTCTTGATGTTACCGTAAAGGATGTGGCTTTTCGGCTTATTGGGGTTTATGCGCCCAACGCCAGTTCTGAGCGGGTTCCTTTTTTTCGGCGGATCGAGCCCTTTATGGATACGTCGCGTCGGATAATTCTAGCGGGAGACTGGAACGCGGTCTTGGATCCCGATTTAGATCGCTTGGGAAAACGTAGGGGAACTAACAGCAACGGGGATGCTAAGGCATTTCGGGACTTTATCGATAAGTTCGATCTTGTCGATAAATTCCGAAATGAGAAACCCCGTGAAGTAGTATGGACTTGGACTGCTAGTCGCGGCTCCGATTTAGGGCAACTTTCGAGTTACCTTGATCGGTTCTTAATTAGGAGAGTCGATTTAGGGCTTTTAGATTGTCCAAGTTTTCATAATATAGTTTACTCGGATCATAGGCTTGTCCGGGTGCGGGTAAACTTAGATAGTCCTAAGCCTAGATTGGCTGGTTACTGGAAGTTCAACACATCGTTGTTCGATTTGAAGGACTTCCGGGAACAGCTTTTACTAACATTACAGAGGGAATTGACGGGTGCTATCATTGGGAATAAGTGGTGGGGCCACCTTAAGAACGTTATTAGGTCCTTCGTTGCCGATTATAGTCGTCGACTCAACCTTAGATCTAGGGCAACGAAAGTGGCACTAGAAACTAGTTTAAGTCGGGCGGCGGAGGCGGGGGATAGCGTTACCTTTACTGTAGCTAAAACGGAACTGAACTCCTTGGATAACAAGGCAGATCAGGGATTGATAGTTAGGTCTAGGTTAAAAAGAGTGCCGCACGAGGCGACAAACATGGCCGCGTCACTGCGTGCGGAGGAACGTCGACGGTCTACTGATCGACACATCGCCAGTGTCACATTATCGGATGGGCGTCTCGTGACTACAAACGACGGGATTTTGGAGGGTTTTCGCTCTTATTTTCAGGATCTTTTTACCAAGGAGCCCGGTCTGACAATGGCTCAGTTCGACGCCTATTTAGCTGACTTTTCTCGTCTCGAGGCGACCGAAGCAGCTAGGTGCGAAGGGTGTATAAATGAGGATGAAGTCCTGGAGGCCCTAAGGCAGGTTGGCCTTGATAAGTCTCCGGGTATCGATGGTCTGCCTTACGAACTGTATTTGAGGTTGTCGCCCATTTTTGTCCCCCTGCTGGCTGTGTTGTTTAACTCCTGGTTTAGGAACGGGTCTATCCCCCAGTACTTTACCAGGGGTATCATCAAATTGCTCCGCAAGGACAAGAGTGGTGGGGATGGTATAGGTAATTTCCGGCCCTTAACAATGTTAAATACAGAGTTAAAGATTTTGGCCAAGATCTTGGCTAATCGTCTGCAGGTTGTCTTGTTTCGTCTAATAAGTCCCGAACAGACTTGTTCTGTTAAGGGCCGGACTATTCAAGATAATTTGCACATGATACGCTTGATCATAGAGAAAGTCGACACTGAGGCCGCGCTGATCAATTTAGATCAGTCCAAAGCATTCGATAGGGTCGATCATCGTTACTTGGAGGCTGTCTTGTCTTCGGCTGGATTTGGTCCCCATTTCCGCTCCTGGATTCGCCTCTTTTATGCAAACCCCGGTGCGTTGGTTGAAGTGAATGGAATAAGGTCAAAGCATTTCGATTTGTCCAGATCTATTCGTCAGGGATGTCCGCTTTCACCGATGCTTTATGTGCTTGCGTTGGAGCCTTTCCTTCGCAGGCTTAGGGTGAATCCGGTCCTTCGTGGGATTACTTTGTCTGGTGCTTGCCCCATGATTAAGTACTCCGCCTATGCCGACGACGTCACTGTGCTTGTAACGAGCAGTGCTGAGATTAGGGTCGTCGACATGGAAATAAGACGGTATGAACAAGTGACAGGGGCCAAAATCAACTGCGATAAGTCTGTTGGCTTACGCATTGGTGCCTGGAGGGGTGTTCCCCTTCAGGGGCCCTTTGGCTGGACGGATGGGCCTTGCAAGATACTCGGCGTCTGGTTTGGTCCTGATCTCCAGTTGGAGAAAAATTGGTCGGAAGTGTTGAAAGCGGTTAAGGCTGCAGCCCGTCTGTGGTCTTTGAGAAATCTTACTTTAAAAGGAAGAGCGGAGGTGTGTAATTCTCACATTTATCCTCTCATCCTCTACCGTCTTTCTGTGCTCCCTCTGCCGGCGATCACACTAGTTGAACTAGTGAAGGCTCTTTTCGCGTTTTTGTGGCGCGGAAAGCAGCCCATGGTTCGCCGGGAGATCTGCTACTTGCATCCGTCTGAAGGCGGTCTGGGTATGCCAAGCGTTGAGATTCGTCAATATACGCTTCGCTTACACTACCTAGACCGAATGTGTACACCTTGTGAGGGAAACGGTGAATTCTGGAAGGAAGACACCAAGAAAGCCTTTCCGGCTTTGAAAAGTGTGCACTTGCATGGGGGTGAGGCATTTCGTTTACCTCGACGCGAGTGCTCCTTTTATCGCGAGTGTCGACAGTCCTTGAAGTACCTTCTAAGGGTGTCAGAAAGCCTCTCTGACACCCGAGTGTTGTCTCGTAAAGCACTATATCGGGTTATGGTGAGGGGATCTGTTCGTGACGATATTACTGAAGAGCTCGGTCTTACGAAGGGAGAACTTCGCTTGATCTGGCCTTGGGCGCCTGGGTTGAAATGCTTCGATAATTACGAGGCATCACTCACCTGGCTGATAATACGAAATGCACTCTGGGTCGGCAAAAAGCTTTACGCAGCGGGATTATTAGAGACACCAAGTTGTGTTCGATGCGGCGACTGGGAGGAAACGACCAGTCATGTTTTCTTTCATTGCCCCATCGTTCGCCCGCTGTGTGAGTTAGTTGAAGGCTACACGGTTCGCATGTTGAACGGACAGTTCTTCGTTTTGGAGTCTTTTTCGACATGCTGCAATTGGGCACCAATCATGAAGTGGGAGGAGCATTATGTGTTTCTTTGCTTACTAGCAGTCATGAGAGGAGTGATTTGGTCGACACGACAGAAGGAAGTCTACGGGGAAGAGACCTTTACTGCTCCCCAGCTTGTCCTCATTTTCCAGTCTCGCTTGAAAATGCGTGTCAGGCTGGAGAAGGTGAAACTCCCCCCGGCAGATTTCAACAAAAGGTGGGTGAAAGTTGCGCGTTTGTGTCGTTTGAATGGAGCTAATTTTGAGTGGTACTTGGACGTGCCTTAGACAGAATATTGGGTGGCCGAACCGAACACTGACCCTTTTATTTGACCCGGTTAGGCAAGAGTAGGTTATGTTTTGTTTTTCTTCCCCTTTTTTAGCTTAGCTAGCGGTACGTAAGTTGTCATAGGCCCCCCTTTTTTTTTCGTCCTCTCCCCCCCCCCTTTTTTTTTTTTTTTTTTTTTTTTTTTTTTTTTACCCCGACTTTTATTTTCTAATTCCCATTCCCGACCCCTACTAGGTGACTGATCTGTTGTTTTGTCAGAGATGCAGGTCTCCTTTCGTAATTTTCGAAGGAGGTGTGAGAATAAAACTTTCGTGACCTGCATCGCCTTTTTTCGACTGGCAAAACTACTTATCGGCCACATTTCTTTAGTGGGAGGTTCTTATACTAACACTTAATTTTATTTATTTTTTCATTGTATATATATATATCATTCTTGTTCCCCCACTCCCAATTCCATGTATATATTGTCATTTTTGGGTTTTAAGTAGGTATATCATGGAGTAAATTTGTTTTGGTGATTGTGACTAGTTAAGTTAAAAATGTTAGTTAGGTCAACATTTTCCCCACCCCCTTGTAGGCCTTGTGCCAAATTTTGTATTCTTTACAAATAAATATAGTCTAGCTAAGCAACAAAGCTCTGTGTGATTTTTTCTCTGCCAGTAAGTCCGTGATTATTGTTATTATTGTTATTTATTGTTACTACCGTTATTTGTTAAATTTGTTGCTTGCTTTTTGTTACTCCTTATATTTTTATTTATTTGGAGTTTGTTAATTTTTTTTCTACCGTTCTCCGGCCATGGCTACTGCCAGCTGTGCGCCTTCGGAGACCACTGAAGTGGTTGAGAAGCCATCTCAGCCTACGGATAAAACGGATTGGATTAAGGCACCCGCCCTTAAAATTGACGTTGACGATTTTGTCGCCAAGGCAAAAGACTGCACGGATTTCGTGACTGAAACTGGAGTAATTATACAGTTACCAAGGTTGGAGGAATTCCAGAAAAAAACGATATTAATGTTCGTAGTGGACAGAAAGTCCAAAAAACTGATTAGGTCCTCAAAAGAAACTGTCGCAAAATTAATTGCAACGACCGGAGTACGTGCTGAACGTATCGTGAAATGTAAAGGTTATAACACCTGGAATAGTCTCTTTAAGACCGAGGAAGTCTGCATCGAACTCTCGAAGAAAGAAATAATTACTAAAGACTACATTCTGCGAATGGAATACATGGGTCGAAGGAGAACGACCATCTCAGTTTTTGAAGTTCCGGCTGTGGTTCCTGGCGAATACTTAGGCGCCTTTTTACTTAAGTTCGGAGAAATAACAGCTATTACGGTCGACAAGTTCAACGGAACATGGTCTTTTGACGTGTGGCTTAACGAGTCGGCTTTCAAAAAAGTTCCGTACTACATAGAAGCAAATGGAGAAAAATTACCTGTGGTGGTGGCTGGAAGACGTCCAGCTTGTTGGATTTGCAATGAGGTTGGGCATTTAACTTTCACTTGCCCAACAAGGATCAAACCGGCCCAGCCTAACCCCAAGAACAGAGTGCTAGAACACTTGACACCTAAAGTTGCAGCGGAGAAGAAGACTCCCTCCTCAAAGCCAACAACTGAAACTGTAACCCCGGAGGAATTCGAGGACTTATGCAACACCGAAAATGAATCGCCCAAAAAAAAAGTCGTTTGGAATATCGTGACTGGCAAAAAATCGCCGAAGTCATATGCTCAAGTAATGACCGAAGAAGAACAACTAGAAATAGAAACCAGCAACGATCCTGGTGGTGAAAAATACAAAGAAATACTAAATTTGAAAAAGTCTCTCGACGAGGAGCGCAAAACTGAGGAAAAAAAAGAAAAAAAAAACGAGGAAAAAAAAAAGGTTGCCGATACTACTATTAATACGGGAAAAAAACTCCACCAGCCAAAGAACGTCGCTCTCCAGCCAAAGGTGCACCCCCACCATTAAAGTCATCCCCACCAGTAAGGGAATCTAATCTGACCCCCTTATCAAAAGATAAGCCCGTTACCCCTAATCCATCTCCTTTCTGTTCCCCGTGCAACACCCCTAAAAGTACACCGCCCCCCTCTCCAATGAAGACCGATATGCCGCCTCCTGCCTCACCCACCGCCCCCTCCACATCCCAGAAACGCCATCGAAGTCCCTCGCTAGAGGCCCGGAAAAAGAAGACCCCTTTCTACACAGGCAAGGATGTCTGTAAAATTACTCCCGAAACTGAAAATCTTATGATAAACCATCATAAGAAGAACTACCGAAACCTAGCAACACTAAAGATGGTACATAAAAAAGACATTACCAACCCGGAAAATTTCTTGGATGCACAAAGACTATTATCTGTGGTTAGATCAAGAGACAAAGCTAAAGGTGTTTGGAATATGATGGAGGAAGCGAATAACGCCTTTAATATATCGCCTCCTCTCGCTTTCTTTAACGATGAAGAAGTAGTATTACTGCAAAAATCTTGTGTTGGGAGGGTCCCTATACGTATCCATCCTACACTCTACAGGGCATTAAAACTAACTTTCCCCTTAGACATTGGCGGTGTGGCCCCGGACGGTCTCGTCTCAAATGAATTGGGACAAGGTTCTCTGGGTTCATCTGTCGGTGTCTTAAATGCTTCAATGTTCGTTTCGGGTTCCCAACTCTAAGAGCACTAGAATGGCACTCAGATTAGCAAGCCTAAATGGCCGAGGGTTGAGGGACACCGCTCGTAAACTTCGAGTAGTACGTGACCTTCAGCGACTCGGCGTGGATGTATGTTGTTTGCAGGAGACCCACTTTATTCCCAGTGATTATCAGGGTGCGCTGACTAGAGACTTTCAGCTCTATTCAGCGTACTTTGATACTCACTCAAGAGGGGTTTCCTGGCTAGTTAAGCGCACACTGAATGCGACGTGTGACCCAATCTATGCAGATCCTGAGGGAAGGCTGTGCGTTCTTGATGTTACCGTAAAGGATGTGGCTTTTCGGCTTATTGGGGTTTATGCGCCCAACGCCAGTTCTGAGCGGGTTCCTTTTTTTCGGCGGATCGAGCCCTTTATGGATACGTCGCGTCGGATAATTCTAGCGGGAGACTGGAACGCGGTCTTGGATCCCGATTTAGATCGCTTGGGAAAACCTAGGGGAACTAACAGCAACGGGGATGTTAAGGCATTTCGGGACTTTATCGATAAGTTCGATCTTGTCGATAAATTCCGAAATGAGAAACCCCGTGAAGTAGTATGGACTTGGACTGCTAGTCGCGGCTCCGATTTAGGGCAACTTTCGAGTTACCTTGATCGGTTCTTAATTAGGAGAGTCGATTTAGGGCTTTTAGATTGTCCAAGTTTTCATAATATAGTTTACTCGGATCATAGGCTTGTCCGGGTGCGGGTAAACTTAGATAGTCCTAAGCCTAGATTGGCTGGTTACTGGAAGTTCAACACATCGTTGTTCGATTTGAAGGACTTCCGGGAACAGCTTTTACTAACATTACAGAGGGAATTGACGGGTGCTATCATTGGGAATAAGTGGTGGGGCCACCTTAAGAACGTTATTAGGTCCTTCGTTGCCGATTATAGTCGTCGACTCAACCTTAGATCTAGGGCAACGAAAGTGGCACTAGAAACTAGTTTAAGTCGGGCGGCGGAGGCGGGGGATAGCGTTACCTTTACTGTAGCTAAAACGGAACTGAACTCCTTGGATAACAAGGCAGATCAGGGATTGATAGTTAGGTCTAGGTTAAAAAGAGTGCCGCACGAGGCGACAAACATGGCCGCGTCACTGCGTGCGGAGGAACGTCGACGGTCTACTGATCGACACATCGCCAGTGTCACATTATCGGATGGGCGTCTCGTGACTACAAACGACGGGATTTTGGAGGGTTTTCGCTCTTATTTTCAGGATCTTTTTACCAAGGAGCCCGGTCTGACAATGGCTCAGTTCGACGCCTATTTAGCTGACTTTTCTCGTCTCGAGGCGACCGAAGCAGCTAGGTGCGAAGGGTGTATAAATGAGGATGAAGTCCTGGAGGCCCTAAGGCAGGTTGGCCTTGATAAGTCTCCGGGTATCGATGGACTGCCTTACGAACTGTATTTGAGGTTGTCGCCCATTTTTGTCCCCCCTGCTGGCTGTGTGTTTTAACTCCTGGTTTAGGAACGGGTCTATCCCCCAGTACTTTACCAGGGGTATCATCAAATTGCTCCGCAAGGACAAGAGTGGTGGGGATGGTATAGGTAATTTCCGGCCCTTAACAATGTTAAATACAGAGTTAAAGATTTTGGCCAAGATCTTGGCTAATCGTCTGCAGGTTGTCTTGTTTCGTCTAATAAGTCCCGAACAGACTTGTTCTGTTAAGGGCCGGACTATTCAAGATAATTTGCACATGATACGCTTGATCACAGAGAAAGTCGACACTGAGGCCGCGCTGATCAATTTAGATCAGTCCAAAGCATTCGATAGGGTCGATCATCGTTACTTGGAGGCTGTCTTGTCTTCGGCTGGATTTGGTCCCCATTTCCGCTCCTGGATTCGCCTCTTTTATGCAAACCCCGGTGCGTTGGTTGAAGTGAATGGAATAAGGTCAAAGCCTTTCGATTTGTCCAGATCTATTCGTCAGGGATGTCCGCTTTCACCGATGCTTTATGTGCTTGCGTTGGAGCCTTTCCTTCGCAGACTTAGGGTGAATCCGGTCCTTCGTGGGATTACTTTGTCTGGTGCTTGCCCCATGATTAAGTACTCCGCCTATGCCGACGACGTCACCGTGCTTGTAACGAGCAGTGCTGAGATTAGGGTCGTCGACATGGAAATAAGACGGTATGAACAAGTGACAGGGGCCAAAATCAACTGCGATAAGTCTGTTGGCTTACGCATTGGTGCCTGGAGGGGTGTTCCCCTTCAGGGGCCCTTTGGCTGGACGGATGGGCCTTGCAAGATACTCGGCGTCTGGTTTGGTCCTGATCTCCAGTTGGAGAAAAATTGGTCGGAAGTGTTGAAAGCGGTTAAGGCTGCAGCCCGTCTGTGGTCTTTGAGAAATCTTACTTTAAAAGGAAGAGCGGAGGTGTGTAATTCTCACATTTATCCTCTCATCCTCTACCGTCTTTCTGTGCTCCCTCTGCCGGCGATCACACTAGTTGAACTAGTGAAGGCTCTTTTCGCGTTTTTGTGGCGCGGAAAGCAGCCCATGGTTCGCCGGGAGATCTGCTACTTGCATCCGTCTGAAGGCGGTCTAGGTATGCCAAGCGTTGAGATTCGTCAATATACGCTTCGCTTACACTACCTAGACCGAATGTGTACACCTTGTGAGGGAAACGGTGAATTCTGGAAGGAAGACACCAAGAAAGCCTTTCCGGCTTTGAAAAGTGTGCACTTGCATGGGGGTGAGGCATTTCGTTTACCTCGACGCGAGTGCTCCTTTTATCGCGAGTGTCGACAGTCCTTGAAGTACCTTCTAAGGGTGTCAGAAAGCCTCTCTGACACCCGAGTGTTGTCTCGTAAAGCACTATATCGGGTTATGGTGAGGGGATCTGTTCGTGACGATATTACTGAGGAGCTCGGTCTTACGAAGGGAGAACTTCGCTTGATCTGGCCTTGGGCGCCTGGGTTGAAATGCTTCGATAATTACGAGGCATCACTCACCTGGCTGATAATACGAAATGCACTCTGGGTCGGCAAAAAGCTTTACGCAGCGGGATTAGTAGAGACACCAAGTTGTGTTCGATGCGGCGACTGGGAGGAAACGACCAGTCATGTTTTCTTTCATTGCCCCATCGTTCGCCCGCTGTGTGAGTTAGTTGAAGGCTACACGGTTCGCATGTTGAACGGACAGTTCTTCGTTTTGGAGTCTTTTTCGACATGCTGCAATTGGGCACCAAGCATGAAGTGGGAGGAGCATTATGTGTTTCTTTGCTTACTAGCAGTCATGAGAGGAGTGATTTGGTCGACACGACAGAAGGAAGTCTACGGGGAAGAGACCTTCACTGCTCCCCAGCTTGTCCTCATTTTCCAGTCTCGCTTGAAAATGCGTGTCAGGCTGGAGAAGGTGAAACTCCCTTCGGCAGATTTCAACAAAAGGTGGGTGAAAGTTGCGCGTTTGTGTCGTTTGAATGGAGCTAATTTTGAGTGGTACTTGGACGTGCCTTAGAAAGAATATTGGGTGGCCGAACCGAACACTGACCCTTTTATTTGACCCGGTTAGGCAAGATTAGGTTATGTTTTGTTTTTCTTCCCCTTTTTTAGCTTAGCTAGCGGTATGTAAGTTGTCATAGGCCCCCCTTTTTTTTTCGTCCTCTCCCCCCCCCCCTTTTTTCTTTTTTTTTTTTTTTTTTTTTTTTTTTTTTTACCCCGACTTTTATTTTCTAATTCCCATTCCCGACCCCTATTAGGTGACTGATCTGTTGTTTTGTCAGAGATGCAGGTCTCCTTTCGTAATTTTCGAAGGAGGTGTGAGAATAAAACTTTCGTGACCTGCATCGCCTTTTTTCGACTGGCAAAACTACTTATCGGCCACATTTCTTTAGTGGGAGGTTCTTATACTAACACTTAATTTTATTTTATTTATTTTTTCATTGTATATATATATATCATTCTTGTTCCCCCACTCCCAATTCCATGTATATATTGTCATTTTTGGGTTTTAAGTAGGTATATCATGGAGTAAATTTGTTTTGGTGATTGTGACTAGTTAAGTTAAAAATGTTAGTTAGGTCAACATTTTCCCCACCCCCTTGTAGGCCTTGTGCCAAATTTTGTATTTTTTTACAAATAAATATACTCTAGCTAAGCAACAAAGCTCTGTGTGATTTTTTCTCTGCCAGTAAGTCCGTGATTATTGTTATTATTGTTATTTATTGTTACTACCGTTATTTGTTAAAGTTGTTGCTTGCTTTTTGTTACTCCTTATATTTTTATTTATTTGGAGTTTGTTAATTTTTTTTCTACCGTTCTCCGGCCATGGCTACTGCCAGCTGTGCGCCTTCGGAGACCACTGAAGTGGTTGAGAAGCCATCTCAGCCTACGGATAAAACGGATTGGATTAAGGCACCCGCCCTTAAAATTGACGTTGACGATTTTGTCGCCAAGGCAAAAGATTGCACGAATTTCGTGACTGAAACTGGAGTAATTATACAGTTACCAAGGTTGGAGGAATTCCAGAAAAAAACGATATTAATGTTCGTAGTGGACAGAAAGTCCAAAAAACTGATTAGGTCCTCAAAAGAAACTGTCGCAAAATTAATTGCAACGACCGGAGTACGTGCTGAACGTATCGTGAAATGTAAAGGTTATAACACCTGGAATAGTCTCTTTAAGACCGAGGAAGTCTGCATCGAACTCTCGAAGAAAGAAATAATTACTAAAGACTACATTCTGCGAATGGAATACATGGGTCGAAGGAGAACGACCATCTCAGTTTTTGAAGTTCCGGCTGTGGTTCCTGGCGAATACTTAGGCGCCTTTTTACTTAAGTTCGGAGAAATAACAGCTATTACGGTCGACAAGTTCAACGGAACATGGTCTTTTGACGTGTGGCTTAACGAGTCGGCTTTCAAAAAAGTTCCGTACTACATAGAAGCAAATGGAGAAAAATTACCTGTGGTGGTGGCTGGAAGACGTCCAGCTTGTTGGATTTGCAATGAGGTTGGGCATTTAACTTTCACTTGCCCAACAAGGATCAAACCGGCCCAGCCTAACCCCAAGAACAGAGTGCTAGAACACTTGACACCTAAAGTTGCAGCGGAGAAGAAGACTCCCTCCTCAAAGCCAACAACTGAAACTGTAACCCCGGAGGAATTCGAGGACTTATGCAACACCGAAAATGAATCGCCCAAAAAAAAAGTCGTTTGGAATATCGTGACTGGCAAAAAATCGCCGAAGTCATATGCTCAAGTAATGACCGAAGAAGAACAACTAGAAATAGAAACCAGCAACGATCCTGGTGGTGAAAAATACAAAGAAATACTAAATTTGAAAAAGTCTCTCGACGAGGAGCGCAAAACTGAGGAAAAAAAAGAAAAAAAAAACGAGGAAAAAAAAAAGGTTGCCGATACTACTATTAATACGGGAAAAAAAACTCCACCAGCCAAAGAACGTCGCTCTCCAGCCAAAGGTGCACCCCCACCATTAAAGTCATCCCCACCAGTAAGGGAATCTAATCTGACCCCCTTATCAAAAGATAAGCCCGTTACCCCTAATCCATCTCCTTTCTGTTCCCCGTGCAACACCCCTAAAAGTACACCGCCCCCCTCTCCAATGAAGACCGATATGCCGCCTCCTGCCTCACCCACCGCCCCCTCCACATCCCAGAAACGCCATCGAAGTCCCTCGCTAGAGGCCCGGAAAAAGAAGACCCCTTTCTACACAGGCAAGGATGTCTGTAAAATTACTCCCGAAACTGAAAATCTTATGATAAACCATCATAAGAAGAACTACCGAAACCTAGCTACACTAAAGATGGTACACAAAAAAGACATTACCAACCCGGAAAATTTCTTGGATGCACAAAGACTTTTATCTGTGGTTAGATCAAGAGACAAAGCTAAAGGGGTTTGGAATATGATGGAGGAAGCGAATAACGCCTTTAATATATCGCCTCCTCTCGCTTTCTTTAACGATGAAGAAGTAGTATTACTGCAAAAATCTTGTGTTGGGAGGGTCCCTATTCGTATCCATCCTACACTCTACAGGGCATTAAAACTAACTTTCCCCTTAGACATTGGCGGTGTGGCCCCGGACGGTCTCGTCTCAAATGAATTGGGACAAGGTTCTCTGGGTTCATCTGTCGGTGTCTTAAATGCATCAATGTTCGTTTCGGGTTCCCAACTCTAAGAGCACTAGAATGGCACTCAGATTAGCAAGCCTAAATGGCCGAGGGTTGAGGGACACCGCTCGTAAACTTCGAGTAGTACGTGACCTTCAGCGACTCGGCGTGGATGTATGTTGTTTGCAGGAGACCCACTTTATTCCCAGTGATTATCAGGGTGCGCTGACTAGAGACTTTCAGCTCTATTCAGCGTACTTTGATACTCACTCAAGAGGGGTTTCCTGGCTAGTTAAGCGCACACTGAATGCGACGTGTGACCCAATCTATGCAGATCCTGAGGGAAGGCTGTGCGTTCTTGATGTTACCGTAAAGGATGTGGCTTTTCGGCTTATTGGGGTTTATGCGCCCAACGCCAGTTCTGAGCGGGTTCCTTTTTTTCGGCGGATCGAGCCCTTTATGGATACGTCGCGTCGGATAATTCTAGCGGGAGACTGGAACGCGGTCTTGGATCCCGATTTAGATCGCTTGGGAAAACGTAGGGGAACTAACAGCAACGGGGATGCTAAGGCATTTCGGGACTTTATCGATAAGTTCGATCTTGTCGATAAATTCCGAAATGAGAAACCCCGTGAAGTAGTATGGACTTGGACTGCTAGTCGCGGCTCCGATTTAGGGCAACTTTCGAGTTACCTTGATCGGTTCTTAATTAGGAGAGTCGATTTAGGGCTTTTAGATTGTCCAAGTTTTCATAATATAGTTTACTCGGATCATAGGCTTGTCCGGGTGCGGGTAAACTTAGATAGTCCTAAGCCTAGATTGGCTGGTTACTGGAAGTTCAACACATCGTTGTTCGATTTGAAGGACTTCCGGGAACAGCTTTTACTAACATTACAGAGGGAATTGACGGGTGCTATCATTGGGAATAAGTGGTGGGGCCACCTTAAGAACGTTATTAGGTCCTTCGTTGCCGATTATAGTCGTCGACTCAACCTTAGATCTAGGGCAACGAAAGTGGCACTAGAAACTAGTTTAAGTCGGGCGGCGGAGGCGGGGGATAGCGTTACCTTTACTGTAGCTAAAACGGAACTGAACTCCTTGGATAACAAGGCAGATCAGGGATTGATAGTTAGGTCTAGGTTAAAAAGAGTGCCGCACGAGGCGACAAACATGGCCGCGTCACTGCGTGCGGAGGAACGTCGACGGTCTACTGATCGACACATCGCCAGTGTCACATTATCGGATGGGCGTCTCGTGACTACAAACGACGGGATTTTGGAGGGTTTTCGCTCTTATTTTCAGGATCTTTTTACCAAGGAGCCCGGTCTGACAATGGCTCAGTTCGACGCCTATTTAGCTGACTTTTCTCGTCTCGAGGCGACCGAAGCAGCTAGGTGCGAAGGGTGTATAAATGAGGATGAAGTCCTGGAGGCCCTAAGGCAGGTTGGCCTTGATAAGTCTCCGGGTATCGATGGTCTGCCTTACGAACTGTATTTGAGGTTGTCGCCCATTTTTGTCCCCCTGCTGGCTGTGTTGTTTAACTCCTGGTTTAGGAACGGGTCCATCCCCCAGTACTTTACCAGGGGTATCATCAAATTGCTCCGCAAGGACAAGAGTGGTGGGGATGGTATAGGTAATTTCCGGCCCTTAACAATGTTAAATACAGAGTTAAAGATTTTGGCCAAGATCTTGGCTAATCGTCTGCAGGTTGTCTTGTTTCGTCTAATAAGTCCCGAACAGACTTGTTCTGTTAAGGGCCGGACTATTCAAGATAATTTGCACATGATACGCTTGATCATAGAGAAAGTCGACACTGAGGCCGCGCTGATCAATTTAGATCAGTCCAAAGCATTCGATAGGGTCGATCATCGTTACTTGGAGGCTGTCTTGTCTTCGGCTGGATTTGGTCCCCATTTCCGCTCCTGGATTCGCCTCTTTTATGCTAACCCCGGTGCGTTGGTTGAAGTGAATGGAATAAGGTCAAAGCCTTTCGATTTGTCCAGATCTATTCGTCAGGGATGTCCGCTTTCACCGATGCTTTATGTGCTTGCGTTGGAGCCTTTCCTTCGCAGGCTTAGGGTGAATCCGGTCCTTCGTGGGATTACTTTGTCTGGTGCTTGCCCCATGATTAAGTACTCCGCCTATGCCGACGACGTCACTGTGCTTGTAACGAGCAGTGCTGAGATTAGGGTCGTCGACATGGAAATAAGACGGTATGAACAAGTGACAGGGGCCAAAATCAACTGCGATAAGTCTGTTGGCTTACGCATTGGTGCCTGGAGGGGTGTTCCCCTTCAGGGGCCCTTTGGCTGGACGGATGGGCCTTGCAAGATACTCGGCGTCTGGTTTGGTCCTGATCTCCAGTTGGAGAAAAATTGGTCGGAAGTGTTGAAAGCGGTTAAGGCTGCAGCCCGTCTGTGGTCTTTGAGAAATCTTACTTTAAAAGGAAGAGCGGAGGTGTGTAATTCTCACATTTATCCTCTCATCCTCTACCGTCTTTCTGTGCTCCCTCTGCCGGCGATCACACTAGTTGAACTAGTGAAGGCTCTTTTCGCGTTTTTGTGGCGCGGAAAGCAGCCCATGGTTCGCCGGGAGATCTGCTACTTGCATCCGTCTGAAGGCGGTCTGGGTATGCCAAGCGTTGAGATTCGTCAATATACGCTTCGCTTACACTACCTAGACCGAATGTGTACACCTTGTGAGGGAAACGGTGAATTCTGGAAGGAAGACACCAAGAAAGCCTTTCCGGCTTTGAAAAGTGTGCACTTGCATGGGGGTGAGGCATTTCGTTTACCTCGACGCGAGTGCTCCTTTTATCGCGAGTGTCGACAGTCCTTGAAGTACCTTCTAAGGGTGTCAGAAAGCCTCTCTGGCACCCGAGTGTTGTCTCGTAAAGCACTATATCGGGTTATGGTGAGGGGATCTGTTCGTGACGATATTACTGAGGAGCTCGGTCTTACGAAGGGAGAACTTCGCTTGATCTGGCCTTGGGCGCCTGGGTTGAAATGCTTCGATAATTACGAGGCATCACTCACCTGGCTGATAATACGAAATGCACTCTGGGTCGGCAAAAAGCTTTACGCAGCGGGATTATTAGAGACACCAAGTTGTGTTCGATGCGGCGACTGGGAGGAAACGACCAGTCATGTTTTCTTTCATTGCCCCATCGTTCGCCCGCTGTGTGAGTTAGTTGAAGGCTACACGGTTCGCATGTTGAACGGACAGTTCTTCGTTTTGGAGTCTTTTTCGACATGCTGCAATTGGGCACCAATCATGAAGTGGGAGGAGCATTATGTGTTTCTTTGCTTACTAGCAGTCATGAGAGGAGTGATTTGGTCGACACGACAGAAGGAAGTCTACGGGGAAGAGACCTTCACTGCTCCCCAGCTTGTCCTCATTTTCCAGTCTCGCTTGAAAATGCGTGTCAGGCTGGAGAAGGTGAAACTCCCCCCGGCAGATTTCAACAAAAGGTGGGTGAAAGTTGCGCGTTTGTGTCGTTTGAATGGAGCTAATTTTGAGTGGTACTTGGACGTGCCTTAGACAGAATATTGGGTGGCCGAACCGAACACTGACCCTTTTATTTGACCCGGTTAGGCAAGAGTAGGTTATGTTTTGTTTTTCTTCCCCTTTTTTAGCTTAGCTAGCGGTACGTAAGTTGTCATAGGCCCCCCTTTTTTTTTCGTCCTCTCCCCCCCCCCTTTTTTTTTTTTTTTTTTTTTTTACCCCGACTTTTATTTTCTAATTCCCATTGCCGACCCCTACTAGGTGACTGATCTGTTGTTTTGTCAGAGATGCAGGTCTCCTTTCGTAATTTTCGAAGGAGGTGTGAGAATAAAACTTTCGTGACCTGCATCGCCTTTTTTTCGACTGGCAAAACTACTTATCGGCCACATTTCTTTAGTGGGAGGTTCTTATACTAACACTTAATTTTATTTATTTTTTCATTGTATATATATATATCATTCTTGTTCCCCCACTCCCAATTCCATGTATATATTGTCATTTTTGGGTTTTAAGTAGGTATATCATGGAGTAAATTTGTTTTGGTGATTGTGACTAGTTAAGTTAAAAATGTTAGTTAGGTCAACATTTTCCCCACCCCCTTGTAGGCCTTGTGCCAAATTTTGTATTTTTTTACAAATAAATATAGTCTAGCTAAGCAACAAAGCTCTGTGTGATTTTTTCTCTGCCAGTAAGTCCGTGATTATTGTTATTATTGTTATTTATTGTTACTACCGTTATTTGTTAAATTTGTTGCTTGCTTTTTTTTACTCCTTATATTTATATTTATTTGGAGTTTGTTAATTTTTTTCTACCGTTCTCCGGCCATGGCTACTGCCAGCTGTGCGCCTTCGGAGACCTCTGAAGTGGTTGAGAAGTCATCTCAGCCTACTGATAAAACGGACTGGAGTAAGGCACCCGCCCTTAAAATTGACGTTGACGATTTTGTCGCCAAGGCAAAAGACTGCACGGATTTCGTGACTGAAACTGGAGTAATCATACAGTTACCAAGGTTGGAGGAATTCCAGAAAAAAACGATATTAATGTTCGTAGTGGACAGAAAGTCCAAAAAACTGATTAGGTCCTCAAAAGAAACTGTCGCAAAATTAATTGCAACGACCGGAGTACGTGCGGAACGTATCGTGAAATGTAAAGGTTATAACACCTGGAATAGTCTCTTTAAGACCGAGGAAGTCTGCATCGAACTCTCGAAGAAAGAAATAATTACTAAAGACTACATTCTGCGAATGGAATACATGGGTCGAAGGAGAACGACCATCTCAGTTTTTGAAGTTCCGGCTGTGGTTCCTGGCGAATACTTAGGCGCCTTTTTACTTAAGTTCGGAGAAATAACAGCTATTACGGTTGACAAGTTCAACGGAACATGGTCTTTTGACGTGTGGCTTAACGAGTCGGCTTTTAAGAAAGTTCCGTACTACATAGAAGCAAATGGAGAAAAATTACCTGTGGTGGTGGCTGGAAGACGTCCAGCTTGTTGGATATGCAATGAGGTTGGGCATTTAACTTTCACTTGCCCAACAAGGATCAAACCGGCCCAGACTAACCCCAAGAACAGAGTGCTAGAACACTTAACCCCGAAAGCTGCAGCAGATAAAAAGACTCCCTCCTCAAAGCCAACAGCTGAAACTGTAACCCCGGAGGAATTCGAGGACTTATGCAACACCGAAAATGAATCGCCCAAAAAAAAAGTCGTTTGGAATATCGTGACTGGCAAAAAATCGCCGAAGTCATATGCTCAAGTAATGACCGAAGAGGAACAACTAGAAATAGAAACCAGCAACGATCCTGGTGGTGAAAAATACAAAGAAATACTAAATTTGAAAAAGTCTCTCGACGAGGAGCGCAAAACTGAGGAAAAAAAAGAAAAAAAAAACGAGGAAAAAAAAAAGGTTGCCGATACTACTATTAATGCGGAAAAAAAACTCCACCGGCCAAAGAACGTCGCTCTCCAGCCAAAGGTGCACCCCCACCATTAAAGTCATCCCCACCAGTAAGGGAATCTAATTTGACCCCCTTATCAAAAGATAAGCCCGTTACCCCCAATCCATCTCCTTTCTGTTCCCCGTGCAACACCCCTAAAAGTACACCGCCCCCCTCTCCAATGAAGACCGATATGCCGCCTCCTGCCTCCCCCACCGCCCCATCCACATCCCAGAAACGCCATCGAAGTCCCTCGCTAGAGGCCCGGAAAAAGAAGACCCCTTTCTACACAGGCAAGGATGTCTGTAAAGTTACTCCCGAAACTGAAAATCTTATGATAAACCATCATAAGAAGAACTACCGAAACCTAGCTGCACTGAAGATAGTCAACAAAAAAGACATCACCAACCCGGAAAATTTCTTGGATGCTAAAAGACTTTTATCCGTGGTTAGATCAAGAGACAAAGCTAAAGGGGTTTGGAATATGATGGAGGAAGCGAATAACGCCTTTAATATATCGCCTCCTCTCGCTTTCTTTAACGATGAAGAAGTAGTATTACTGCAAAAATCTTGTGTTGGGAGGGTCCCTATACGTATCCATCCTACACTCTACAGGGCATTAAAACTAACTTTCCCATTAGACATTGGCGGTGTGGCCCCGGACGGTCTCGTCTCAAATGAATTGGGACAAGGTTCTCTGGGTTCATCTGTCGGTGTCTTAAATGCATCAATGTTCGTTTCGGGTTCCCAACTCTAAGAGCACTAGAATGGCACTCAGATTAGCAAGCCTAAATGGCCGAGGGTTGAGGGACACCGCTCGTAAACTTCGAGTAGTACGTGACCTTCAGCGACTCGGCGTGGATGTATGTTGTTTGCAGGAGACCCACTTTATTCCCAGTGATTATCAGGGTGCGCTGACTAGAGACTTTCAGCTCTATTCAGCGTACTTTGATACTCACTCAAGAGGGGTTTCCTGGCTAGTTAAGCGCACACTGAATGCGACGTGTGACCCAATCTATGCAGATCCTGAGGGAAGGCTGTGCGTTCTTGATGTTACCGTAAAGGATGTGGCTTTTCGGCTTATTGGGGTTTATGCGCCCCACGCCAGTTCTGAGCGGGTTCCTTTTTTTCGGCGGATCGAGCCCTTTATGGATACGTCGCGTCGGATAATTCTAGCGGGAGACTGGAACGCGGTCTTGGATCCCGATTTAGATCGCTTGGGAAAACGTAGGGGAACTAACAGCAACGGGGATGTTAAGGCATTTCGGGACTTTATCGATAAGTTCGATCTTGTCGATAAATTCCGAAATGAGAAACCCCGTGAAGTAGTATGGACTTGGACTGCTAGTCGCGGCTCCGATTTAGGGCAACTTTCGAGTTACCTTGATCGGTTCTTAATTAGGAGAGTCGATTTAGGGCTTTTAGATTGTCCAAGTTTTCATAATATAGTTTACTCGGATCATAGGCTTGTCCGGGTGCGGGTAAACTTAGATAGTCCTAAGCCTAGATTGGCTGGTTACTGGAAGTTCAACACATCGTTGTTCGATTTGAAGGACTTCCGGGAACAGCTTTTACTAACATTACAGAGGGAATTGACGGGTGCTATCATTGGGAATAAGTGGTGGGGCCACCTTAAGAACGTTATTAGGCCATTCGTTGCCGATTATAGTCGTCGACTCAACCTTAGATCTAGGGCAACGAAAGTGGCACTAGAAACTAGTTTAAGTCGGGCGGCGGAGGCGGGGGATAGCGTTACCTTTACTGTAGCTAAAACGGAACTGAACTCCTTGGATAACAAGGCAGATCAGGGATTGATAGTTAGGTCTAGGTTAAAAAGAGTGCCGCACGAGGCGACAAACATGGCCGCGTCACTGCGTGCGGAGGAACGTCGACGGTCTACTGATCGACACATCGCCAGTGTCACATTATCGGATGGGCGTCTCGTGACTACAAACGACGGGATTTTGGAGGGTTTTCGCTCTTATTTTCAGGATCTTTTTACCAAGGAGCCCGGTCTGACAATGGCTCAGTTCGACGCCTATTTAGCTGACTTTTCTCGTCTCGAGGCGACCGAAGCAGCTAGGTGCGAAGGGTGTATAAATGAGGATGAAGTCCTGGAGGCCCTAAGGCAGGTTGGCCTTGATAAGTCTCCGGGTATCGATGGTCTGCCTTACGAACTGTATTTGAGGTTGTCGCCCATTTTTGTCCCCCTGCTGGCTGTGTTGTTTAACTCCTGGTTTAGGAACGGGTCTATCCCCCAGTACTTTACCAGGGGTATCATCAAATTGCTCCGCAAGGACAAGAGTGGTGGGGATGGTATAGGTAATTTCCGGCCCTTAACAATGTTAAATACAGAGTTAAAGATTTTGGCCAAGATCTTGGCTAATCGTCTGCAGGTTGTCTTGTTTCGTCTAATAAGTCCCGAACAGACTTGTTCTGTTAAGGGCCGGACTATTCAAGATAATTTGCACATGATACGCTTGATCATAGAGAAAGTCGACACTGAGGCCGCGCTGATCAATTTAGATCAGTCCAAAGCATTCGATAGGGTCGATCATCGTTACCTGGAGGCTGTCTTGTCTTCGGCTGGATTTGGTCCCCATTTCCGCTCCTGGATTCGCCTCTTTTATGCAAACCCCGGTGCGTTGGTTGAAGTGAATGGAATAAGGTCAAAGCCTTTCGATTTGTCCAGATCTATTCGTCAGGGATGTCCGCTTTCACCGATGCTTTATGTGCTTGCGTTGGAGCCTTTCCTTCGCAGGCTTAGGGTGAATCCGGTCCTTCGTGGGATTACTTTGTCTGGTGCTTGCCCCATGATTAAGTACTCCGCCTATGCCGACGACGTCACTGTGCTTGTAACGAGCAGTGCTGAGATTAGGGTCGTCGACATGGAAATAAGACGGTATGAACAAGTGACAGGGGCCAAAATCAACTGCGATAAGTCTGTTGGCTTACGCATTGGTGCCTGGAGGGGTGTTCCCCTTCAGGGGCCCTTTGGCTGGACGGATGGGCCTTGCAAGATACTCGGCGTCTGGTTTGGTCCTGATCTCCAGTTGGAGAAAAATTGGTCGGAAGTGTTGAAAGCGGTTAAGGCTGCAGCCCGTCTGTGGTCTTTGAGAAATCTTACTTTAAAAGGAAGAGCGGAGGTGTGTAATTCTCACATTTATCCTCTCATCCTCTACCGTCTTTCTGTGCTCCCTCTGCCGGCGATCACACTAGTTGAACTAGTGAAGGCTCTTTTCGCGTTTTTGTGGCGCGGAAAGCAGCCCATGGTTCGCCGGGAGATCTGCTACTTGCATCCGTCTGAAGGCGGTCTAGGTATGCCAAGCGTTGAGATTCGTCAATATACGCTTCGCTTACACTACCTAGACCGAATGTGTACACCTTGTGAGGGAAACGGTGAATTCTGGAAGGAAGACACCAAGAAAGCCTTTCCGGCTTTGAAAAGTGTGCACTTGCATGGGGGTGAGGCATTTCGTTTACCTCGACGCGAGTGCTCCTTTTATCGCGAGTGTCGACAGTCCTTGAAGTACCTTCTAAGGGTGTCAGAAAGCCTCTCTGACACCCGAGTGTTGTCTCGTAAAGCACTATATCGGGTTATGGTGAGGGGATCTGTTCGTGACGATATTACTGAGGAGCTCGGTCTTACGAAGGGAGAACTTCGCTTGATCTGGCCTTGGGCGCCTGGGTTGAAATGCTTCGATAATTACGAGGCATCACTCACCTGGCTGATAATACGAAATGCACTCTGGGTCGGCAAAAAGCTTTACGCAGCGGGATTAGTAGAGACACCAAGTTGTGTTCGATGCGGCGACTGGGAGGAAACGACCAGTCATGTTTTCTTTCATTGCCCCATCGTTCGCCCGCTGTGTGAGTTAGTTGAAGGCTACACGGTTCGCATGTTGAACGGACAGTTCTTCGTTTTGGAGTCTTTTTCGACATGCTGCAATTGGGCACCAAGCATGAAGTGGGAGGAGCATTATGTGTTTCTTTGCTTACTAGCAGTCATGAGAGGAGTGATTTGGTCGACACGACAGAAGGAAGTCTACGGGGAAGAGACCTTCACTGCTCCCCAGCTTGTCCTCATTTTCCAGTCTCGCTTGAAAATGCGTGTCAGGCTGGAGAAGGTGAAACTCCCTTCGGCAGATTTCAACAAAAGGTGGGTGAAAGTTGCGCGTTTGTGTCGTTTGAATGGAGCTAATTTTGAGTGGTACTTGGACGTGCCTTAGACAGAATATTGGGTGGCCGAACCGAACACTGACCCTTTTATTTGACCCGGTTAGGCAAGATTAGGTTATGTTTTGTTTTTTTTCCCCTTTTTTAGCTTAGCTAGCGGTATGTAAGTTGTCATAGGCCCCCCTTTTTTTTTTCGTCCTCTCCCCCCCCCTTTTTTTTTTTTTTTTTTTTTTTTTTTACCCCGACTTTTATTTTCTAATTCCCATTCCCAACCCCTATTAGGTGACTGATCTGTTGTTTTGTCAGAGATGCAGGTCTCCTTTCGTAATTTTCGAAGGAGGTGTGAGAATAAAACTTTCGTGACCTGCATCGCCTTTTTTCGACTGGCAAAACTACTTATCGGCCACATTTCTTTAGTGGGAGGTTCTTATACTAACACTTAATTTTATTTATTTTTTCATTGTATATTTATATATCATTCTTGTTCCCCCACTCCCAATTCCATGTATATATTGTCATTTTTGGGTTTTAAGTAGGTATATCATGGAGTAAATTTGTTTTGGTGATTGTGACTAGTTAAGTTAAGAATGTCAGTTAGGTCAACATTTTCCCCACCCCCTTGTAGGCCTTGTGCCAAATTTTGTATTTTTTACAAATAAATATAGTCTAGCTAAGCAACAAAGCTCTCTGTGATTTTTTCTCTGCCAGTAAGTCCGTGATTATTGTTATTATTGTTATTTATTGTTACTACCGTTAATTGTTAAATTTGTTGCTTGCTTTTTTTTACTCCTTATATTTTTATTTATTTGGAGTTTGTTAATTTTTTTCTACCGTTCTCCGGCCATGGCTACTGCCAGCTGTGCGCCTTCGGAGACCTCTGAAGTGGTTGAGAAGCCATCTCAACCTACGGATAAAACGGATTGGATTAAGGCACCCGCCCTTAAAATTGACGTTGACGATTTTATCGCCAAAGCAAAAGACTGCACGGATTTCGTGACTGAAACTGGAGTAATCATACAGTTACCAAGGTTGGAGGAATTCCAGAAAAAAACCATATTAATGTTCGTAGTGGACAGAAAGTCCAAAAAACTGATTAGGTCCTCGAAAGAAACTGTCGCAAAATTAATTGCAACGACCGGAGTACGTGCTGAACGTATCGTTAAATGTAAAGGTTATAACACCTGGAATAGTCTCTTTAAGACCGAGGAAGTCTGCATCGAACTCTCGAAGAAAGAAATAATTACTAAAGACTACATTCTGCGAATGGAATACATGGGTCGAAGGAGAACGACCATCTCAGTTTTTGAAGTTCCGGCTGTGGTTCCTGGCGAATACTTAGGCGCCTTTTTACTTAAGTTCGGAGAAATAACAGCTATTACGGTTGACAAGTTCAACGGAACATGGTCTTTTGACGTGTGGCTTAACGAGTCGGCTTTCAAGAAAGTACCATACTACATTGAAGCAAATGGAGAAAAATTGCCTGTGGTGGTGGCTGGAAGACGTCCAGCTTGTTGGATATGCAATGAGGTTGGGCACTTAACATTTACTTGTCCCACAAGGATTAAACCGGCCCAGCCTAACCCCAAGAACAGAGTGCTAGAACACTTGACACCTAAAGTTGCAGCAGATAAGAAGACTCCCTCCTCAAAGCCAACAACTGAAACTGTAACCCCGGAGGAATTCGAGGACTTATGTAACACAGAAAATGAATCGCCCAAAAAAAAAGTCGTATGGAACATTGTGACGGGAAAAAAATCACCGAAGTCATACGCTCAAGTGATGACCGAAGAGGAACAACTAGAGATAGAAACCAGTAACGATCCAGGTGGAGAAAAGTACAAAGAATTATTAAATCTTAAAAAGTCTCTCGACGAGGAGCGCAAATCTGAAGAAAAAAAGGGAAAAAAAAACGAAGGAAAAAAAATGGTTTCCGAAACCACAAGTAATGCGGAAAAAAAACAAACTCCCCCGGCCAAAGAACGTCGCTCTCCAGCCAAAGGTGCACCCCCACCATTAAAGTCATCCCCACCAGTAAGGGAATCTAATTTGACCCCCTTATCAAAAGATAAGCCCGTTACCCCCAATCCATCTCCTTTCTGTTCCCCGTGCAACACCCCTAAAAGTACACCGCCCCCCTCTCCAATGAAGACCGATATGCCGCCTCCTGCCTCCCCCACCGCCCCATCCACATCCCAGAAACGCCATCGAAGTCCCTCGCTAGAGGCTCGGAAAAAGAAGACCCCTTTCTACACAGGCAAGGATGTCTGTAAAATTACTCCCGAAACTGAAAATCTTATGATAAACCATCATAAGAAGAACTACCGAAACCTAGCTACACTAAAGATGGTACACAAAAAAGACATTACCAACCCGGAAAATTTCTTGGATGCACAAAGACTTTTATCTGTGGTTAGATCAAGAGACAAAGCTAAAGGGGTTTGGAATATGATGGAGGAAGCGAATAACGCCTTTAATATATCGCCTCCTCTCGCTTTCTTTAACGATGAAGAAGTAGTATTACTGCAAAAATCTTGTGTTGGGAGGGTCCCTATTCGTATCCATCCTACACTCTACAGGGCATTAAAACTAACTTTCCCCTTAGACATTGGCGGTGTGGCCCCGGACGGTCTCGTCTCAAATGAATTGGGACAAGGTTCTCTGGGTTCATCTGTCGGTGTCTTAAATGCATCAATGTTCGTTTCGGGTTCCCAACTCTAAGAGCACTAGAATGGCACTCAGATTAGCAAGCCTAAATGGCCGAGGGTTGAGGGACACCGCTCGTAAACTTCGAGTAGTACGTGACCTTCAGCGACTCGGCGTGGATGTATGTTGTTTGCAGGAGACCCACTTTATTCCCAGTGATTATCAGGGTGCGCTGACTAGAGACTTTCAGCTCTATTCAGCGTACTTTGATACTCACTCAAGAGGGGTTTCCTGGCTAGTTAAGCGCACACTGAATGCGACGTGTGACCCAATCTATGCAGATCCTGAGGGAAGGCTGTGCGTTCTTGATGTTACCGTAAAGGATGTGGCTTTTCGGCTTATTGGGGTTTATGCGCCCAACGCCAGTTCTGAGCGGGTTCCTTTTTTTCGGCGGATCGAGCCCTTTATGGATACGTCGCGTCGGATAATTCTAGCGGGAGACTGGAACGCGGTCTTGGATCCCGATTTAGATCGCTTGGGAAAACGTAGGGGAACTAACAGCAACGGGGATGCTAAGGCATTTCGGGACTTTATCGATAAGTTCGATCTTGTCGATAAATTCCGAAATGAGAAACCCCGTGAAGTAGTATGGACTTGGACTGCTAGTCGCGGCTCCGATTTAGGGCAACTTTCGAGTTACCTTGATCGGTTCTTAATTAGGAGAGTCGATTTAGGGCTTTTAGATTGTCCAAGTTTTCATAATATAGTTTACTCGGATCATAGGCTTGTCCGGGTGCGGGTAAACTTAGATAGTCCTAAGCCTAGATTGGCTGGTTACTGGAAGTTCAACACATCGTTGTTCGATTTGAAGGACTTCCGGGAACAGCTTTTACTAACATTACAGAGGGAATTGACGGGTGCTATCATTGGGAATAAGTGGTGGGGCCACCTTAAGAACGTTATTAGGTCCTTCGTTGCCGATTATAGTCGTCGACTCAACCTTAGATCTAGGGCAACGAAAGTGGCACTAGAAACTAGTTTAAGTCGGGCGGCGGAGGCGGGGGATAGCGTTACCTTTACTGTAGCTAAAACGGAACTGAACTCCTTGGATAACAAGGCAGATCAGGGATTGATAGTTAGGTCTAGGTTAAAAAGAGTGCCGCACGAGGCGACAAACATGGCCGCGTCACTGCGTGCGGAGGAACGTCGACGGTCTACTGATCGACACATCGCCAGTGTCACATTATCGGATGGGCGTCTCGTGACTACAAACGACGGGATTTTGGAGGGTTTTCGCTCTTATTTTCAGGATCTTTTTACCAAGGAGCCCGGTCTGACAATGGCTCAGTTCGACGCCTATTTAGCTGACTTTTCTCGTCTCGAGGCGACCGAAGCAGCTAGGTGCGAAGGGTGTATAAATGAGGATGAAGTCCTGGAGGCCCTAAGGCAGGTTGGCCTTGATAAGTCTCCGGGTATCGATGGTCTGCCTTACGAACTGTATTTGAGGTTGTCGCCCATTTTTGTCCCCCTGCTGGCTGTGTTGTTTAACTCCTGGTTTAGGAACGGGTCTATCCCCCAGTACTTTACCAGGGGTATCATCAAATTGCTCCGCAAGGACAAGAGTGGTGGGGATGGTATAGGTAATTTCCGGCCCTTAACAATGTTAAATACAGAGTTAAAGATTTTGGCCAAGATCTTGGCTAATCGTCTGCAGGTTGTCTTGTTTCGTCTAATAAGTCCCGAACAGACTTGTTCTGTTAAGGGCCGGACTATTCAAGATAATTTGCACATGATACGCTTGATCATAGAGAAAGTCGACACTGAGGCCGCGCTGATCAATTTAGATCAGTCCAAAGCATTCGATAGGGTCGATCATCGTTACTTGGAGGCTGTCTTGTCTTCGGCTGGATTTGGTCCCCATTTCCGCTCCTGGATTCGCCTCTTTTATGCTAACCCCGGTGCGTTGGTTGAAGTGAATGGAATAAGGTCAAAGCCTTTCGATTTGTCCAGATCTATTCGTCAGGGATGTCCGCTTTCACCGATGCTTTATGTGCTTGCGTTGGAGCCTTTCCTTCGCAGGCTTAGGGTGAATCCGGTCCTTCGTGGGATTACTTTGTCTGGTGCTTGCCCCATGATTAAGTACTCCGCCTATGCCGACGACGTCACTGTGCTTGTAACGAGCAGTGCTGAGATTAGGGTCGTCGACATGGAAATAAGACGGTATGAACAAGTGACAGGGGCCAAAATCAACTGCGATAAGTCTGTTGGCTTACGCATTGGTGCCTGGAGGGGTGTTCCCCTTCAGGGGCCCTTTGGCTGGACGGATGGGCCTTGCAAGATACTCGGCGTCTGGTTTGGTCCTGATCTCCAGTTGGAGAAAAATTGGTCGGAAGTGTTGAAAGCGGTTAAGGCTGCAGCCCGTCTGTGGTCTTTGAGAAATCTTACTTTAAAAGGAAGAGCGGAGGTGTGTAATTCTCACATTTATCCTCTCATCCTCTACCGTCTTTCTGTGCTCCCTCTGCCGGCGATAACACTAGTTGAACTAGTGAAGGCTCTTTTCGCGTTTTTGTGGCGCGGAAAGCAGCCCATGGTTCGCCGGGAGATCTGCTACTTGCATCCGTCTGAAGGCGGTCTGGGTATGCCAAGCGTTGAGATTCGTCAATATACGCTTCGCTTACACTACCTAGACCGAATGTGTACACCTTGTGAGGGAAACGGTGAATTCTGGAAGGAAGACACCAAGAAAGCCTTTCCGGCTTTGAAAAGTGTGCACTTGCATGGGGGTGAGGCATTTCGTTTACCTCGACGCGAGTGCTCCTTTTATCGCGAGTGTCGACAGTCCTTGAAGTACCTTCTAAGGGTGTCAGAAAGCCTCTCTGACACCCGAGTGTTGTCTCGTAAAGCACTATATCGGGTTATGGTGAGGGGATCTGTTCGTGACGATATTACTGAGGAGCTCGGTCTTACGAAGGGAGAACTTCGCTTGATCTGGCCTTGGGCGCCTGGGTTGAAATGCTTCGATAATTACGAGGCATCACTCACCTGGCTGATAATACGAAATGCACTCTGGGTCGGCAAAAAGCTTTACGCAGCGGGATTAGTAGAGACACCAAGTTGTGTTCGATGCGGCGACTGGGAGGAAACGACCAGTCATGTTTTCTTTCATTGCCCCATCGTTCGCCCGCTGTGTGAGTTAGTTGAAGGCTACACGGTTCGCATGTTGAACGGACAGTTCTTCGTTTTGGAGTCTTTTTCGACATGCTGCAATTGGGCACCAATCATGAAGTGGGAGGAGCATTATGTGTTTCTTTGCTTACTAGCAGTCATGAGAGGAGTGATTTGGTCGACACGACAGAAGGAAGTCTACGGGGAAGAGACCTTCACTGCTCCCCAGCTTGTCCTCATTTTCCAGTCTCGCTTGAAAATGCGTGTCAGGCTGGAGAAGGTGAAACTCCCCCCGGCAGATTTCAACAAAAGGTGGGTGAAAGTTGCGCGTTTGTGTCGTTTGAATGGAGCTAATTTTGAGTGGTACTTGGACGTGCCTTAGACAGAATATTGGGTGGCCGAACCGAACACTGACCCTGTTATTTGACCCGGTTAGGCAAGAGTAGGTTATGTTTTGTTTTTCTTCCCCTTTTTTAGCTTAGCTAGCGGTACGTAAGTTGTCATAGGCCCCCCTTTTTTTTCGTCCTCTCCCCCCCCCCCTTTTTTTTTTTTTTTTTTTTTTTTACCCCGACTTTTATTTTCTAATTCCCATTCCCGACCCCTACTAGGTGACTGATCTGTTGTTTTGTCAGAGATGCAGGTCTCCTTTCGTAATTTTCGAAGGAGGTGTGAGAATAAAACTTTCGTGACCTGCATCGCCTTTTTTCGACTGGCAAAACTACTTATCGGCCACATTTCTTTAGTGGGAGGTTCTTATACTAACACTTAATTTTATTTATTTTTTCATTGTATATATATATATCATTCTTGTTCCCCCACTCCCAATTCCATGTATATATTGTCATTTTTGGGTTTTAAGTAGGTATATCATGGAGTAAATTTGTTTTGGTGATTGTGACTAGTTAAGTTAAAAATGTTAGTTAGGTCAACATTTTCCCCACCCCCTTGTAGGCCTTGTGCCAAATTTTGTATTCTTTACAAATAAATATAGTCTAGCTAAGCAACAAAGCTCTGTGTGATTTTTTCTCTGCCAGTAAGTCCGTGATTATTGTTATTATTGTTATTTATTGTTACTACCGTTAATTGTTAAATTTGTTGCTTGCTTTTTTTACTCCTTATATTTTTATTTATTTGGAGTTTGTTAATTTTTTTCTACCGTTCTCCGGCCATGGCTACTGCCAGCTGTGCGCCTTCGGAGACCTCTGAAGTGGTTGAGAAGCCATCTCAGCCTACGGATAAAACGGATTGGATTAAGGCACCCGCCCTTAAAATTGACGTTGACGATTTTGTCGCCAAGGCAAAAGACTGCACGGATTTCGTGACTGAAACTGGAGTAATTATACAGTTACCAAGGTTGGAGGAATTCCAGAAAAAAACGATATTAATGTTCGTAGTGGACAGAAAGTCCAAAAAACTGATTAGGTCCTCAAAAGAAACTGTCGCAAAATTAATTGCAACGACCGGAGTACGTGCTGAACGTATCGTGAAATGTAAAGGTTATAACACCTGGAATAGTCTCTTTAAGACCGAGGAAGTCTGCATCGAACTCTCGAAGAAAGAAATAATTACTAAAGACTACATTCTGCGAATGGAATACATGGGTCGAAGGAGAACGACCATCTCAGTTTTTGAAGTTCCGGCTGTGGTTCCTGGGGAATACTTAGGCGCCTTTTTACTTAAGTTCGGAGAAATAACGGCTATTACGGTCGACAAGTTCAACGGAACATGGTCTTTTGACGTGTGGCTTAACGAGTCGGCTTTTAAAAAAGTTCCGTACTACATAGAAGCAAATGGAGAAAAATTACCTGTGGTGGTGGCTGGAAGACGTCCAGCTTGTTGGATTTGCAATGAGGTTGGGCATTTAACTTTCACTTGCCCAACAAGGATCAAACCGGCCCAGCCTAACCCCAAGAACAGAGTGCTAGAACACTTGACACCTAAAGTTGCAGCGGAGAAGAAGACTCCCTCCTCAAAGCCAACAACTGAAACTGTAACCCCGGAGGAATTCGAGGACTTATGCAACACCGAAAATGAATCGCCCAAAAAAAAAGTCGTTTGGAATATCGTGACTGGCAAAAAATCGCCGAAGTCATATGCTCAAGTAATGACCGAATAAGAACAACTAGAAATAGAAACCAGCAACGATCCTGGTGGTGAAAAATACAAAGAAATACTAAATTTGAAAAAGTCTCTCGACGAGGAGCGCAAAACTGAGGAAAAAAAAGAAAAAAAAAACGAGGAAAAAAAAAAGGTTGCCGATACTACTATTAATACGGGAAAAAAAACTCCACCAGCCAAAGAACGTCGCTCTCCAGCCAAAGGTGCACCCCCACCATTAAAGTCATCCCCACCAGTAAGGGAATCTAATCTGACCCCCTTATCAAAAGATAAGCCCGTTACCCCTAATCCATCTCCTTTCTGTTCCCCGTGCAACACCCCTAAAAGTACACCGCCCCCCTCTCCAATGAAGACCGATATGCCGCCTCCTGCCTCACCCACCGCCCCCTCCACATCCCAGAAACGCCATCGAAGTCCCTCGCTAGAGGCCCGGAAAAAGAAGACCCCTTTCTACACAGGCAAGGATGTCTGTAAAGTTACTCCCGAAACTGAAAATCTTATGATAAACCATCATAAGAAGAACTACCGAAACCTAGCTGCATTGAAGATAGTCAACAAAAAAGACATCACCAACCCGGAAAATTTCTTGGATGCTAAAAGACTTTTATCCGTGGTTAGATCAAGAGACAAAGCTAAAGGGGTTTGGAATATGATGGAGGAAGCGAATAACGCCTTTAATATATCGCCTCCTCTCGCTTTCTTTAACGATGAAGAAGTAGTATTACTGCAAAAATCTTGTGTTGGGAGGGTCCCTATACGTATCCATCCTACACTCTACAGGGCATTAAAACTAACTTTCCCATTAGACATTGGCGGTGTGGCCCCGGACGGTCTCGTCTCAAATGAATTGGGACAAGGTTCTCTGGGTTCATCTGTCGGTGTCTTAAATGCATCAATGTTCGTTTCGGGTTCCCAACTCTAAGAGCACTAGAATGGCACTCAGATTAGCAAGCCTAAATGGCCGAGGGTTGAGGGACACCGCTCGTAAACTTCGAGTAGTACGTGACCTTCAGCGACTCGGCGTGGATGTATGTTGTTTGCAGGAGACCCACTTTATTCCCAGTGATTATCAGGGTGCGCTGACTAGAGACTTTCAGCTCTATTCAGCGTACTTTGATACTCACTCAAGAGGGGTTTCCTGGCTAGTTAAGCGCACACTGAATGCGACGTGTGACCCAATCTATGCAGATCCTGAGGGAAGGCTGTGCGTTCTTGATGTTACCGTAAAGGATGTGGCTTTTCGGCTTATTGGGGTTTATGCGCCCCACGCCAGTTCTGAGCGGGTTCCTTTTTTTCGGCGGATCGAGCCCTTTATGGATACGTCGCGTCGGATAATTCTAGCGGGAGACTGGAACGCGGTCTTGGATCCCGATTTAGATCGCTTGGGAAAACGTAGGGGAACTAACAGCAACGGGGATGTTAAGGCATTTCGGGACTTTATCGATAAGTTCGATCTTGTCGATAAATTCCGAAATGAGAAACCCCGTGAAGTAGTATGGACTTGGACTGCTAGTCGCGGCTCCGATTTAGGGCAACTTTCGAGTTACCTTGATCGGTTCTTAATTAGGAGAGTCGATTTAGGGCTTTTAGATTGTCCAAGTTTTCATAATATAGTTTACTCGGATCATAGGCTTGTCCGGGTGCGGGTAAACTTAGATAGTCCTAAGCCTAGATTGGCTGGTTACTGGAAGTTCAACACATCGTTGTTCGATTTGAAGGACTTCCGGGAACAGCTTTTACTAACATTACAGAGGGAATTGACGGGTGCTATCATTGGGAATAAGTGGTGGGGCCACCTTAAGAACGTTATTAGGTCCTTCGTTGCCGATTATAGTCGTCGACTCAACCTTAGATCTAGGGCAACGAAAGTGGCACTAGAAACTAGTTTAAGTCGGGCGGCGGAGGCGGGGGATAGCGTTACCTTTACTGTAGCTAAAACGGAACTGAACTCCTTGGATAACAAGGCAGATCAGGGATTGATAGTTAGGTCTAGGTTAAAAAGAGTGCCGCACGAGGCGACAAACATGGCCGCGTCACTGCGTGCGGAGGAACGTCGACGGTCTACTGATCGACACATCGCCAGTGTCACATTATCGGATGGGCGTCTCGTGACTACAAACGACGGGATTTTGGAGGGTTTTCGCTCTTATTTTCAGGATCTTTTTACCAAGGAGCCCGGTCTGACAATGGCTCAGTTCGACGCCTATTTAGCTGACTTTTCTCGTCTCGAGGCGACCGAAGCAGCTAGGTGCGAAGGGTGTATAAATGAGGATGAAGTCCTGGGGGCCCTAAGGCAGGTTGGCCTTGATAAGTCTCCGGGTATCGATGGTCTGCCTTACGAACTGTATTTGAGGTTGTCGCCCATTTTTGTCCCCCTGCTGGCTGTGTTGTTTAACTCCTGGTTTAGGAACGGGTCTATCCCCCAGTACTTTACCAGGGGTATCATCAAATTGCTCCGCAAGGACAAGAGTGGTGGGGATGGTATAGGTAATTTCCGGCCCTTAACAATGTTAAATACAGAGTTAAAGATTTTGGCCAAGATCTTGGCTAATCGTCTGCAGGTTGTCTTGTTTCGTCTAATAAGTCCCGAACAGACTTGTTCTGTTAAGGGCCGGACTATTCAAGATAATTTGCACATGATACGCTTGATCATAGAGAAAGTCGACACTGAGGCCGCGCTGATCAATTTAGATCAGTCCAAAGCATTCGATAGGGTCGATCATCGTTACCTGGAGGCTGTCTTGTCTTCGGCTGGATTTGGTCCCCATTTCCGCTCCTGGATTCGCCTCTTTTATGCAAACCCCGGTGCGTTGGTTGAAGTGAATGGATTGAGGTCAAAGCCTTTCGATTTGTCCAGATCTATTCGTCAGGGATGTCCGCTTTCACCGATGCTTTATGTGCTTGCGTTGGAGCCTTTCCTTCGCAGGCTTAGGGTGAATCCGGTCCTTCGTGGGATTACTTTGTCTGGTGCTTGCCCCATGATTAAGTACTCCGCCTATGCCGACGACGTCACTGTGCTTGTAACGAGCAGTGCTGAGATTAGGGTCGTCGACATGGAAATAAGACGGTATGAACAAGTGACAGGGGCCAAAATCAACTGCGATAAGTCTGTTGGCTTACGCATTGGTGCCTGGAGGGGTGTTCCCCTTCAGGGGCCCTTTGGCTGGACGGATGGGCCTTGCAAGATACTCGGCGTCTGGTTTGGTCCTGATCTCCAGTTGGAGAAAAATTGGTCGGAAGTGTTGAAAGCGGTTAAGGCTGCAGCCCGTCTGTGGTCTTTGAGAAATCTTACTTTAAAAGGAAGAGCGGAGGTGTGTAATTCTCACATTTATCCTCTCATCCTCTACCGTCTTTCTGTGCTCCCTCTGCCGGCGATCACACTAGTTGAACTAGTGAAGGCTCTTTTCGCGTTTTTGTGGCGCGGAAAGCAGCCCATGGTTCGCCGGGAGATCTGCTACTTGCATCCGTCTGAAGGCGGTCTAGGTATGCCAAGCGTTGAGATTCGTCAATATACGCTTCGCTTACACTACCTAGACCGAATGTGTACACCTTGTGAGGGAAACGGTGAATTCTGGAAGGAAGACACCAAGAAAGCCTTTCCGGCTTTGAAAAGTGTGCACTTGCATGGGGGTGAGGCATTTCGTTTACCTCGACGCGAGTGCTCCTTTTATCGCGAGTGTCGACAGTCCTTGAAGTACCTTCTAAGGGTGTCAGAAAGCCTCTCTGACACCCGAGTGTTGTCTCGTAAAGCACTATATCGGGTTATGGTGAGGGGATCTGTTCGTGACGATATTACTGAGGAGCTCGGTCTTACGAAGGGAGAACTTCGCTTGATCTGGCCTTGGGCGCCTGGGTTGAAATGCTTCGATAATTACGAGGCATCACTCACCTGGCTGATAATACGAAATGCACTCTGGGTCGGCAAAAAGCTTTACGCAGCGGGATTAGTAGAGACACCAAGTTGTGTTCGATGCGGCGACTGGGAGGAAACGACCAGTCATGTTTTCTTTCATTGCCCCATCGTTCGCCCGCTGTGTGAGTTAGTTGAAGGCTACACGGTTCGCATGTTGAACGGACAGTTCTTCGTTTTGGAGTCTTTTTCGACATGCTGCAATTGGGCACCAAGCATGAAGTGGGAGGAGCATTATGTGTTTCTTTGCTTACTAGCAGTCATGAGAGGAGTGATTTGGTCGACACGACAGAAGGAAGTCTACGGGGAAGAGACCTTCACTGCTCCCCAGCTTGTCCTCATTTTCCAGTCTCGCTTGAAAATGCGTGTCAGGCTGGAGAAGGTGAAACTCCCCCCGGCAGATTTCAACAAAAGGTGGGTGAAAGTTGCACGTTTGTGTCGTTTGAATGGAGCTAATTTTGAGTGGTACTTGGACGTGCCTTAGACAGAATATTGGGTGGCCGAACCGAACACTGACCCTTTTATTTGACCCGGTTAGGCAAGATTAGGTTATGTTTTGTTTTTCTTCCCCTTTTTTAGCTTAGCTAGCGGTATGTAAGTTGTCATAGGCCCCCCTTTTTTTTTTCGTCCTCTCCCCCCCCCCCCTTTTTTTTTTTTTTTTTTTTTTTTTTTTTTTTACCCCGACTTTTATTTTCTAATTCCCATTCCCGACCCCTATTAGGTGACTGATCTGTTGTTTTGTCAGAGATGCAGGTCTCCTTTCGTAATTTTCGAAGGAGGTGTGAGAATAAAACTTTCGTGACCTGCATCGCCTTTTTTCGACTGGCAAAACTACTTATCGGCCACATTTCTTTAGTGGGAGGTTCTTATACTAACACTTAATTTTATTTATTTTTTCATTGTATATATATATATCATTCTTGTTCCCCCCACTCCCAATTCCATGTATATATTGTCATTTTTGGGTTTTAAGTAGGTATATCATGGAGTAAATTTGTTTTGGTGATTGTGACTAGTTAAGTTAAAAATGTTAGTTAGGTCAACATTTTCCCCACCCCCTTGTAGGCCTTGTGCCAAATTTTGTATTTTTTTACAAATAAATATAGTCTAGCTAAGCAACAAAGCTCTGTGTGATTTTTTCTCTGCCAGTAAGTCCGTGATTATTGTTATTATTGTTATTTATTGTTACTACCGTTAATTGTTAAATTTGTTGCTTGCTTTTGTTACTCCTTATATTTTTATTTATTTGGAGTTTGTTAATTTTTTTCTACCGTTCTCCGGCCATGGCTACTGCCAGCTGTGCGCCTTCGGAGACCTCTGAAGTGGTTGAGAAGCCATCTCAGCCTACGGATAAAACGGACTGGATTAAGGCACCCGCCCTTAAAATTGACGTTGACGATTTTGTCGCCAAGGCAAAAGACTGCACGGATTTCGTGACTGAAACTGGAGTAATTATACAGTTACCAAGGTTGGAGGAATTCCAGAAAAAAACGATATTAATGTTCGTAGTGGACAGAAAGTCCAAAAAACTGATTAGGTCCTCAAAAGAAACTGTCGCAAAATTAATTGCAACGACCGGAGTACGTGCGGAACGAATCGTGAAGTGCAAGGGCTATAACACCTGGAATAGTCTCTTTAAGACCGAGGATGTGTGCATCGAACTCTCGAAGAAAGAAATAATCACTAAAGACTACATTCTGCGAATGGAATACATGGGTCGAAGGAGAACGACCATCTCCGTTTTCGAAGTACCGGCTGTTGTCCCTGGCGAGTATTTGGGCGCCTTCCTGCTGAAGTTTGGAGATATAACCGCCATTACGGTTGATAAGTTCAATGGAACGTGGTCGTTTGACGTGTGGCTTAACGAGTCGGCTTTCAAGAAAGTACCATACTACATTGAAGCAAATGGAGAAAAATTGCCTGTGGTGGTGGCTGGAAGACGTCCAGCTTGTTGGATATGCAATGAGGTTGGGCACTTAACATTTACTTGTCCCACAAGGATTAAACCGGCCCAGCCTAACCCCAAGAACAGAGTGCTAGAACACTTGACACCTAAAGTTGCAGCGGAGAAGAAGACTCCCTCCTCAAAGCCAACAACTGAAACTGTAACCCCGAAGGAATTCGAGGACTTATGCAACACCGAAAATGAATCTCCCAAAAAGAAAGTCGTTTGGAATATTGTGACGGGAAAAAAATCACCGAAGTCATACGCTCAAGTGATGACCGAAGAGGAACAACTGGAAATAGAAACCAGAAATGATCCAGGTGGAGAGAAATATAAAGAAATATTAGATCTGAAAAAGACTCTCGACGAGGAACGTAATACTGAGAAAAAAAAAGAAAAAAAAAACGAGGAAAAAAAAACGGTCAAGTCAAATAAAACTACTTCCCCGGCCAAAGAACGTCGCTCTCCAGCCAAAGGTGCACCCCCACCATTAAAGTCATCCCCACCAGTAAGGGAATCTAATTTGACCCCCTTAGCAAAAGATAAGCCCGTTACCCCCAATCCATCTCCTTTCTGTTCCCCGTGCAACACCCCTAAAAGTACACCGCCCCCCTCTCCAATGAAGACCGATATGCCGCCTCCTGCCTCCCCCACCGCCCCATCCACATCCCAGAAACGCCATCGAAGTCCCTCGCTAGAGGCTCGGAAAAAGAAGACCCCTTTCTACACAGGCAAGGATGTCTGTAAAATTACTCCCGAAACTGAAAATCTTATGATAAACCATCATAAGAAGAACTACCGAAACCTAGCTACACTAAAGATGGTACACAAAAAAGACATTACCAACCCGGAAAATTTCTTGGATGCACAAAGACTTTTATCTGTGGTTAGATCAAGAGACAAAGCTAAAGGGGTTTGGAATATGATGGAGGAAGCGAATAACGCCTTTAATATATCGCCTCCTCTCGCTTTCTTTAACGATGAAGAAGTAGTATTACTGCAAAAATCTTGTGTTGGGAGGGTCCCTATTCGTATCCATCCTACACTCTACAGGGCATTAAAACTAACTTTCCCCTTAGACATTGGCGGTGTGGCCCCGGACGGTCTCGTCTCAAATGAATTGGGACAAGGTTCTCTGGGTTCATCTGTCGGTGTCTTAAATGCATCAATGTTCGTTTCGGGCTCCCAACTCTAAGAGCACTAGAATGGCACTCAGATTAGCAAGCCTAAATGGCCGAGGGTTGAGGGACACCGCTCGTAAACTTCGAGTAGTACGTGACCTTCAGCGACTCGGCGTGGATGTATGTTGTTTGCAGGAGACCCACTTTATTCCCAGTGATTATCAGGGTGCGCTGACTAGAGACTTTCAGCTCTATTCAGCGTACTTTGATACTCACTCAAGAGGGGTTTCCTGGCTAGTTAAGCGCACACTGAATGCGACGTGTGACCCAATCTATGCAGATCCTGAGGGAAGGCTGTGCGTTCTTGATGTTACCGTAAAGGATGTGGCTTTTCGGCTTATTGGGGTTTATGCGCCCAACGCCAGTTCTGAGCGGGTTCCTTTTTTTCGGCGGATCGAGCCCTTTATGGATACGTCGCGTCGGATAATTCTAGCGGGAGACTGGAACGCGGTCTTGGATCCCGATTTAGATCGCTTGGGAAAACGTAGGGGAACTAACAGCAACGGGGATGTTAAGGCATTTCGGGACTTTATCGATAAGTTTGATCTTGTCGATAAATTCCGAAATGAGAAACCCCGTGAAGTAGTATGGACTTGGACTGCTAGTCGCGGCTCCGATTTAGGGCAACTTTCGAGTTACCTTGATCGGTTCTTAATTAGGAGAGTCGATTTAGGGCTTTTAGATTGTCCAAGTTTTCATAATATAGTTTACTCGGATCATAGGCTTGTCCGAGTGCGGGTAAACTTAGATAGTCCTAAGCCTAGATTGGCTGGTTACTGGAAGTTCAACACATCGTTGTTCGATTTGAAGGACTTCCGGGAACAGCTTTTACTAACATTACAGAGGGAATTGACGGGTGCTATCATTGGGAATAAGTGGTGGGGCCACCTTAAGAACGTTATTAGGTCCTTCGTTGCCGATTATAGTCGTCGACTCAACCTTAGATCTAGGGCAACGAAAGTGGCACTAGAAACTAGTTTAAGTCGGGCGGCGGAGGCGGGGGATAGCGTTACCTTTACTGTAGCTAAAACGGAACTGAACTCCTTGGATAACAAGGCAGATCAGGGATTGATAGTTAGGTCTAGGTTAAAAAGAGTGCCGCACGAGGCGACAAACTTGGCCGCGTCACTGCGTGCGGAGGAACGTCGACGGTCTACTGATCGACACATCGCCAGTGTCACATTATCGGATGGGCGTCTCGTGACTACAAACGACGGGATTTTGGAGGGTTTTCGCTCTTATTTTCAGGATCTTTTTACCAAGGAGCCCGGTCTGACAATGGCTCAGTTCGACGCCTATTTAGCTGACTTTTCTCGTCTCGAGGCGACCGAAGCAGCTAGGTGCGAAGGGTGTATAAATGAGGATGAAGTCCTGGAGGCCCTAAGGCAGGTTGGCCTTGATAAGTCTCCGGGTATCGATGGTCTGCCTTACGAACTGTATTTGAGGTTGTCGCCCATTTTTGTCCCCCTGCTGGCTGTGTTGTTTAACTCCTGGTTTAGGAACGGGTCTATCCCCCAGTACTTTACCAGGGGTATCATCAAATTGCTCCGCAAGGACAAGAGTGGTGGGGATGGTATAGGTAATTTCCGGCCCTTAACAATGTTAAATACAGAGTTAAAGATTTTGGCCAAGATCTTGGCTAATCGTCTGCAGGTTGTCTTGTTTCGTCTAATAAGTCCCGAACAGACTTGTTCTGTTAAGGGCCGGACTATTCAAAATAATTTGCACATGATACGCTTGATCATAGAGAAAGTCGACACTGAGGCCGCGCTGATCAATTTAGATCAGTCCAAAGCATTCGATAGGGTCGATCATCGTTACTTGGAGGCTGTCTTGTCTTCGGCTGGATTTGGTCCCCATTTCCGCTCCTGGATTCGCCTCTTTTATGCAAACCCCGGTGCGTTGGTTGAAGTGAATGGAATATGGTCAAAGCCTTTCGATTTGTCCAGATCTATTCGTCAGGGATGTCCGCTTTCACCGATGCTTTATGTGCTTGCGTTGGAGCCTTTCCTTCGCAGGCTTAGGGTGAATCCGGTCCTTCGTGGGATTACTTTGTCTGGTGCTTGCCCCATGATTAAGTACTCCGCCTATGCCGACGACGTCACTGTGCTTGTAACGAGCAGTGCTGAGATTAGGGTCGTCGACATGGAAATAAGACGGTATGAACAAGTGACAGGGGCCAAAATCAACTGCGATAAGTCTGTTGGCTTACGCATTGGTGCCTGGAGGGGTGTTCCCCTTCAGGGGCCCTTTGGCTGGACGGATGGGCCTTGCAAGATACTCGGCGTCTGGTTTGGTCCTGATCTCCAGTTGGAGAAAAATTGGTCGGAAGTGTTGAAAGCGGTTAAGGCTGCAGCCCGTCTGTGGTCTTTGAGAAATCTTACTTTAAAAGGAAGAGCGGAGGTGTGTAATTCTCACATTTATCCTCTCATCATCTACCGTCTTTCTGTGCTCCCTCTGCCGGCGATCACACTAGTTGAACTAGTGAAGGCTCTTTTCGCGTTTTTGTGGCGCGGAAAGCAGCCCATGGTTCGCCGGGAGATCTGCTACTTGCATCCGTCTGAAGGCGGTCTAGGTATGCCAAGCGTTGAGATTCGTCAATATACGCTTCGCTTACACTACCTAGACCGAATGTGTACACCTTGTGAGGGAAACGGTGAATTCTGGAAGGAAGACACCAAGAAAGCCTTTCCGGCTTTGAAAAGTGTGCACTTGCATGGGGGTGAGGCATTTCGTTTACCTCGACGCGAGTGCTCCTTTTATCGCGAGTGTCGCCAGTCCTTGAAGTACCTTCTAAGGGTGTCAGAAAGCCTCTCTGACACCCGAGTGTTGTCTCGTAAAGCACTATATCGGGTTATGGTGAGGGGATCTGTTCGTGACGATATTACTGAGGAGCTCGGTCTTACGAAGGGAGAACTTCGCTTGATCTGGCCTTGGGCGCCTGGGTTGAAATGCTTCGATAATTACGAGGCATCACTCACCTGGCTGATAATACGAAATGCACTCTGGGTCGGCAAAAAGCTTTACGCAGCGGGATTAGTAGAGACACCAAGTTGTGTTCGATGCGGCGACTGGGAGGAAACGACCAGTCATGTTTTCTTTCATTGCCCCATCGTTCGCCCGCTGTGTGAGTTAGTTGAAGGCTACACGGTTCGCATGTTGAACGGACAGTTCTTCGTTTTGGAGTCTTTTTCGACATGCTGCAATTGGGCACCAAGCATGAAGTGGGAGGAGCATTATGTGTTTCTTTGCTTACTAGCAGTCATGAGAGGAGTGATTTGGTCGACACGACAGAAGGAAGTCTACGGGGAAGAGACCTTCACTGCTCCCCAGCTTGTCCTCATTTTCCAGTCTCGCTTGAAAATGCGTGTCAGGCTGGAGAAGGTGAAACTCCCTTCGGCAGATTTCAACAAAAGGTGGGTGAAAGTTGCGCGTTTGTGTCGTTTGAATGGAGCTAATTTTGAGTGGTACTTGGACGTGCCTTAGACAGAATATTGGGTGGCCGAACCGAACACTGACCCTTTTATTTGACCCGGTTAGGCAAGATTAGGTTATGTTTTGTTTTTCTTCCCCTTTTTTAGCTTAGCTAGCGGTATGTAAGTTGTCATAGGCCCCCCTTTTTTTTTCGTCCTCTCCCCCCCCCCCCTTTTTTTTTTTTTTTTTTTTTTTACCCCGACTTTTATTTTCTAATTCCCATTCCCGACCCCTATTAGGTGACTGATCTGTTGTTTTGTCAGAGATGCAGGTCTCCTTTCGTAATTTTCGAAGGAGGTGTGAGAATAAAACTTTCGTGACCTGCATCGCCTTTTTTCGACTGGCAAAACTACTTATCGGCCACATTTCTTTAGTGGGAGGTTCTTATACTAACACTTAATTTTATTTATTTTTTCATTGTATATATATATATCATTCTTGTTCCCCCACTCCCAATTCCATGTATATATTGTCATTTTTGGGTTTTAAGTAGGTATATCATGGAGTAAATTTGTTTTGGTGATTGTGACTAGTTAAGTTAAAAATGTTAGTTAGGTCAACATTTTCCCCACCCCCTTGTAGGCCTTGTGCCAAATTTTGTATTTTTTACAAATAAATAGTCTAGCTAAGCAACAAAGCTCTGTGTGATTTTTTCTCTGCCAGTAAGTCCGTGATTATTGTTATTATTGTTATTTATTGTTACTACCGTTAATTGTTAAATTTGTTGCTTGCTTTTTGTTACTCCTTATATTTTTATTTATTTGGAGTTTGTTAATTTTTTTCTACCGTTCTCCGGCCATGGCTACTGCCAGCTGTGCGCCTTCGGAGACCTCTGAAGTGGTTGAGAAGCCATCTCAGCCTACGGATAAAACGGACTGGATTAAGGCACCCGCCCTTAAAATTGACGTTGACGATTTTGTCGCCAAGGCAAAAGACTGCACGGATTTCGTGACTGAAACTGGAGTAATTATACAGTTACCAAGGTTGGAGGAATTCCAGAAAAAAACGATATTAATGTTCGTAGTGGACAGAAAGTCCAAAAAACTGATTAGGTCCTCAAAAGAAACTGTCGCAAAATTAATTGCAACGACCGGAGTACGTGCGGAACGAATCGTGAAGTGCAAGGGCTATAACACCTGGAATAGTCTCTTTAAGACCGAGGATGTGTGCATCGAACTCTCGAAGAAAGAAATAATCACTAAAGACTACATTCTGCGAATGGAATACATGGGTCGAAGGAGAACGACCATCTCCGTTTTCGAAGTACCGGCTGTTGTCCCTGGCGAGTATTTGGGCGCCTTCCTGCTGAAGTTTGGAGATATAACCGCCATTACGGTTGATAAGTTCAATGGAACGTGGTCGTTTGACGTGTGGCTTAACGAGTCGGCTTTCAAGAAAGTACCATACTACATTGAAGCAAATGGAGAAAAATTGCCTGTGGTGGTGGCTGGAAGACGTCCAGCTTGTTGGATATGCAATGAGGTTGGGCACTTAACATTTACTTGTCCCACAAGGATTAAACCGGCCCAGCCTAACCCCAAGAACAGAGTGCTAGAACACTTGACACCTAAAGTTGCAGCGGAGAAGAAGACTCCCTCCTCAAAGCCAACAACTGAAACTGTAACCCCGAAGGAATTCGAGGACTTATGCAACACCGAAAATGAATCTCCCAAAAAGAAAGTCGTTTGGAATATTGTGACGGGAAAAAAATCACCGAAGTCATACGCTCAAGTGATGACCGAAGAGGAACAACTGGAAATAGAAACCAGAAATGATCCAGGTGGAGAGAAATATAAAGAAATATTAGATCTGAAAAAGACTCTCGACGAGGAACGTAATACTGAGAAAAAAAAAGAAAAAAAAAACGAGGAAAAAAAAACGGTCAAGTCAAATAAAACTACTTCCCCGGTCAAAGAACGTCGCTCTCCAGCCAAAGGTGCACCCCCACCATTAAAGTCATCCCCACCAGTAAGGGAATCTAATTTGACCCCCTTATCAAAAGATAAGCCCGTTACCCCCAATCCATCTCCTTTCTGTTCCCCGTGCAACACCCCTAAAAGTACACCGCCCCCCTCTCCAATGAAGACCGATATGCCGCCTCCTGCCTCCCCCACCGCCCCATCCACATCCCAGAAACGCCATCGAAGTCCCTCGCTAGAGGCCCGGAAAAAGAAGACCCCTTTCTACACAGGCAAGGATGTCTGTAAAGTTACTCCCGAAACTGAAAATCTTATGATAAACCATCATAAGAAGAACTACCGAAACCTAGCTACACTAAAGATGGTACACAAAAAAGACATTACCAACCCGGAAAATTTCTTGGATGCACAAAGACTTTTATCTGTGGTTAGATCAAGAGACAAAGCTAAAGGGGTTTGGAATATGATGGAGGAAGCGAATAACGCCTTTAATATATCGCCTCCTCTCGCTTTCTTTAACGATGAAGAAGTAGTATTACTGCAAAAATCTTGTGTTGGGAGGGTCCCTATTCGTATCCATCCTACACTCTACAGGGCATTAAAACTAACTTTCCCCTTAGACATTGGCGGTGTGGCCCCGGACGGTCTCGTCTCAAATGAATTGGGACAAGGTTCTCTGGGTTCATCTGTCGGTGTCTTAAATGCATCAATGTTCGTTTCGGGTTCCCAACTCTAAGAGCACTAGAATGGCACTCAGATTAGCAAGCCTAAATGGCCGAGGGTTGAGGGACACCGCTCGTAAACTTCGAGTAGTACGTGACCTTCAGCGACTCGGCGTGGATGCATGTTGTTTGCAGGAGACCCACTTTATTCCCAGTGATTATCAGGGTGCGCTGACTAGAGACTTTCAGCTCTATTCAGCGTACTTTGATACTCACTCAAGAGGGGTTTCCTGGCTAGTTAAGCGCACACTGAATGCGACGTGTGACCCAATCTATGCAGATCCTGAGGGAAGGCTGTGCGTTCTTGATGTTACCGTAAAGGATGTGGCTTTTCGGCTTATTGGGGTTTATGCGCCCAACGCCAGTTCTGAGCGGGTTCCTTTTTTTCGGCGGATCGAGCCCTTTATGGATACGTCGCGTCGGATAATTCTAGCGGGAGACTGGAACGCGGTCTTGGATCCCGATTTAGATCGCTTGGGAAAACGTAGGGGAACTAACAGCAACGGGGATGTTAAGGCATTTCGGGACTTTATCGATAAGTTCGATCTTGTCGATAAATTCCGAAATGAGAAACCCCGTGAAGTAGTATGGACTTGGACTGCTAGTCGCGGCTCCGATTTAGGGCAACTTTCGAGTTACCTTGATCGGTTCTTAATTAGGAGAGTCGATTTAGGGCTTTTAGATTGTCCAAGTTTTCATAATATAGTTTACTCGGATCATAGGCTTGTCCGGGTGCGGGTAAACTTAGATAGTCCTAAGCCTAGATTGGCTGGTTACTGGAAGTTCAACACATCGTTGTTCGATTTGAAGGACTTCCGGGAACAGCTTTTACTAACATTACAGAGGGAATTGACGGGTGCTATCATTGGGAATAAGTGGTGGGGCCACCTTAAGAACGTTATTAGGTCCTTCGTTGCCGATTATAGTCGTCGACTCAACCTTAGATCTAGGGCAACGAAAGTGGCACTAGAAACTAGTTTAAGTCGGGCGGCGGAGGCGGGGGATAGCGTTACCTTTACTGTAGCTAAAACGGAACTGAACTCCTTGGATAACAAGGCAGATCAGGGATTGATAGTTAGGTCTAGGTTAAAAAGAGTGCCGCACGAGGCGACAAACTTGGCCGCGTCACTGCGTGCGGAGGAACGTCGACGGTCTACTGATCGACACATCGCCAGTGTCACATTATCGGATGGGCGTCTCGTGACTACAAACGACGGGATTTTGGAGGGTTTTCGCTCTTATTTTCAGGATCTTTTTACCAAGGAGCCCGGTCTGACAATGGCTCAGTTCGACGCCTATTTAGCTGACTTTTCTCGTCTCGAGGCGACCGAAGCAGCTAGGTGCGAAGGGTGTATAAATGAGGATGAAGTCCTGGAGGCCCTAAGGCAGGTTGGCCTTGATAAGTCTCCGGGTATCGATGGTCTGCCTTACGAACTGTATTTGAGGTTGTCGCCCATTTTTGTCCCCCTGCTGGCTGTGTTGTTTAACTCCTGGTTTAGGAACGGGTCTATCCCCCAGTACTTTACCAGGGGTATCATCAAATTGCTCCGCAAGGACAAGAGTGGTGGGGATGGTATAGGTAATTTCCGGCCCTTAACAATGTTAAATACAGAGTTAAAGATTTTGGCCAAGATCTTGGCTAATCGTCTGCAGGTTGTCTTGTTTCGTCTAATAAGTCCCGAACAGACTTGTTCTGTTAAGGGCCGGACTATTCAAGATAATTTGCACATGATACGCTTGATCATAGAGAAAGTCGACACTGAGGCCGCGCTGATCAATTTAGATCAGTCCAAAGCATTCGATAGGGTCGATCATCGTTACTTGGAGGCTGTCTTGTCTTCGGCTGGATTTGGTCCCCATTTCCGCTCCTGAATTCGCCTCTTTTATGCTAACCCCGGTGCGTTGGTTGAAGTGAATGGAATAAGGTCAGAGCCTTTCGATTTGTCCAGATCTATTCGTCAGGGATGTCCGCTTTCACCGATGCTTTATGTGCTTGCGTTGGAGCCTTTCCTTCGCAGGCTTAGGGTGAATCCGGTCCTTCGTGGGATTACTTTGTCTGGTGCTTGCCCCATGATTAAGTACTCCGCCTATGCCGACGACGTCACTGTGCTTGTAACGAGCAGTGCTGAGATTAGGGTCGTCGACATGGAAATAAGACGGTATGAACAAGTGACAGGGGCCAAAATCAACTGCGATAAGTCTGTTGGCTTACGCATTGGTGCCTGGAGGGGTGTTCCTCTTCAGGGGCCCTTTGGCTGGACGGATGGGCCTTGCAAGATACTCGGCGTCTGGTTTGGTCCTGATCTCCAGTTGGAGAAAAATTGGTCGGAAGTGTTGAAAGCGGTTAAGGCTGCAGCCCGTCTGTGGTCTTTGAGAAATCTTACTTTAAAAGGAAGAGCGGAGGTGTGTAATTCTCACATTTATCCTCTCATCCTCTACCGTCTTTCTGTGCTCCCTCTGCCGGCGATCACACTAGTTGAACTAGTGAAGGCTCTTTTCGCGTTTTTGTGGCGCGGAAAGCAGCCCATGGTTCGCCGGGAGATCTGCTACTTGCATCCGTCTGAAGGCGGTCTAGGTATGCCAAGCGTTGAGATTCGTCAATATACGCTTCGCTTACACTACCTAGACCGAATGTGTACACCTTGTGAGGGAAACGGTGAATTCTGGAAGGAAGACACCAAGAAAGCCTTTCCGGCTTTGAAAAGTGTGCACTTGCATGGGGGTGAGGCTTTTCGTTTACCTCGACGCGAGTGCTCCTTTTATCGCGAGTGTCGACAGTCCTTGAAGTACCTTCTAAGGGTGTCAGAAAGCCTCTCTGACACCCGAGTGTTGTCTCGTAAAGCACTATATCGGGTTATGGTGAGGGGATCTGTTCGTGACGATATTACTGAGGAGCTCGGTCTTACGAAGGGAGAACTTCGCTTGATCTGGCCTTGGGCGCCTGGGTTGAAATGCTTCGATAATTACGAGGCATCACTCACCTGGCTGATAATACGAAATGCACTCTGGGTCGGCAAAAAGCTTTACGCAGCGGGATTAGTAGAGACACCAAGTTGTGTTCGATGCGGCGACTGGGAGGAAACGACCAGTCATGTTTTCTTTCATTGCCCCATCGTTCGCCCGCTGTGTGAGTTAGTTGAAGGCTACACGGTTCGCATGTTGAACGGACAGTTCTTCGTTTTGGAGTCTTTTTCGACATGCTGCAATTGGGCACCAAGCATGAAGTGGGAGGAGCATTATGTGTTTCTTTGCTTACTAGCAGTCATGAGAGGAGTGATTTGGTCGACACGACAGAAGGAAGTCTACGGGGAAGAGACCTTCACTGCTCCCCAGCTTGTCCTCATTTTCCAGTCTCGCTTGAAAATGCGTGTCAGGCTGGAGAAGGTGAAACTCCCCCCGGCAGATTTCAACAAAAGGTGGGTGAAAGTTGCGCGTTTGTGTCGTTTGAATGGAGCTAATTTTGAGTGGTACTTGGACGTGCCTTAGACAGAATATTGGGTGGCCGAACCGAACACTGACCCTGTTATTTGACCCGGTTAGGCAAGAGTAGGTTATGTTTTGTTTTTCTTCCCCTTTTTTAGCTTAGCTAGCGGTATGTAAGTTGTCATAGGCCCCCCTTTTTTTTTCGTCCTCTCCCCCCCCCCTTTTTTTTTTTTTTTTTTTTTTACCCCGACTTTTATTTTCTAATTCCCATTCCCGACCCCTATTAGGTGACTGATCTGTTGTTTTGTCAGAGATGCAGGTCTCCTTTCGTAATTTTCGAAGGAGGTGTGAGAATAAAACTTTCGTGACCTGCATCGCCTTTTTTCGACTGGCAAAACTACTTATCGGCCACATTTCTTTAGTGGGAGGTTCTTATACTAACACTTAATTTTATTTATTTTTTCATTGTATATATATATATCATTCTTGTTCCCCCACTCCCAATTCCATGTATATATTGTCATTTTTGGGTTTTAAGTAGGTATATCATGGAGTAAATTTGTTTTGGTGATTGTGACTAGTTAAGTTAAGAATGTCAGTTAGGTCAACATTTTCCCCACCCCCTTGTAGGCCTTGTGCCAAATTTTGTATTCTTTACAAATAAATATAGTCTAGCTAAGCAACAAATGGTTAAATAAAGCTTATCCTTAAGTTATATTCGGCGTCCAGTTTTTATTACAGCATCTAACCCTAAACGTAGCCGGATTGGGGTTAGTATTAAGTTTTGGGTTAAGGTTAAATATAGATCATTGTTCTTGATTTTACTAACTTACGTCAGTAAGGGTCGCTTATTTTTTCTTATAAAGTCTGGGGTCGCTTATTTCTACCCGGAATATCTGAGGTGGCTTTTATTTACCTACCAAGCATGGTTTCTCTGGTTTTTACTTTAAAAACTTTAGAGTCACTGATATTTAACCCTCACCGCGCTTTCTGGGCCTTGGCAGTACTAAGCTCCGATTTTTTTTTTTTTAAGTTATCGACTTTTTTGTAGGCCGTTTTATTTATTTTTTTTCTAACGTATTTTCCAATTTTTTTAATTTCTCGTTCCTTTATTATTTTGTTGTTGTTATTTTTAGATTTCAGGTGTCGCCTTTCCCGAACTTACGTTTCAGGCTTAAAATAACATTTTTAGAAGAGAATAATTGCTGCCCACACTAAAAAAGTGGGAAAACTGGAAATCTTAGATTTATGACATTTTCTTCATTATTCCCCGTTTTTTAATTAAATTTTGTTCATGTGCCATTTTTACTTCAGTCATTTTTCCTGTTCACTGATTCGAAATAAATTGCTTTCTGTACAGGTAAATCGTCAGGGAGTGGTGTCTACTGTGTAAGCCGAGAGAATACCCATGGGCACATGCCCATAACTTTGCGTTAATTTGTGTAAATATTATTATTATTCAAGTTTTTCTGTCCTTTCTTATTAACACATTTTTCTAAGTTGGTATTTTAGATGTGTCCACGCATGTCTAGATAGGCTATGTCTGTCTGTCCGTCAGTCAGTCGGTCTGTTACAATTAAGTTTGAAATATCATTTCCATCGATAAACGCGCAAATTGAATGGATACATCTTGTTGTTGTAACTTGTAACATTATTAACACATTTTACTGCTTGTCATTCGTTTTCTTTTTACTACAGGATGGGCAGAAAGGGTGCCTCGATTTTAATCTATTATGTAAAGGAAAGTCAGTCATATTCTCACATTTAGACCTAAATAGCATTGCATCTGATAAATCGATATTGGATTCTGACTCGCCACTTTATCTTTTTTTCTTCAAGCATGTTCTTTACGATACCAAAATGTATTTCATTTAAGTTACTTTGAAAAACATCTTATTCTGGCTAGGAAGATTTTTACAATAGAGATAATTTTACAAACTGCGTCCGCATATCACATAAATAACAAAAAGATCTACATTAATCTACATGGTTGGCTACCAGATAAACAGTTACATTTATTTACAATAAGCATTAAACTATTTATTTCTTGCAATTAATTATATATACCTTAATACTAAGAAAACTATTATCATTCTTAGATCTGCTGACAATTTTCTTTCTGTAAAATGCTACAAGCTGTCGATTATTCATCCTAGAAAAATGCATTTCCTATTATATAAGCGACCGGTTATGATATTTATTTCTAAGATTAACACAAATAATATAAGGAGGATAACTCCTATTTCGACCTTCAAGTTAAAATAGAAGCCATCTCTTTTGCATAAGCATTTTATTTTCATCTCTCTATTAATAAAATTAAGTGAATATTTTTATGGGAATCGCTCCAGACAAGACATAAAACCACTTGATGTAAGGAGTTAACAAGAACGAAAGATGATTATCGCAAAGACAAGAGATACCTATTGGCTTTAGTCTTGAAAAGACTAAGTCTATAGGTAGAAGGGAAACAGTGTGCTTTTGCATGTGGGTGTTTCTCGCCTACACGTGGCTTACATATTACTATTTTTAATTGACTATTGATGTAATATTTACTGAAATAAAAAAAAACAATAAAAATTCAAATGTTATTTCTTTTTTGTGTATAACTGTAAAAATGTGCTAATAAAAAGGTAAAGTAAAATTAATAGATCCCGGACAACGCCTGGTAAGTACAGCTAATGTAAAATAAAATAAATGTTAATATAAAAGAAAAGACTACTATCTCTAAGAAATATATTAAATACTATTTATTTTCTATTTCAGGTAATACCATGCCATGGAGTGGAGAACATCGTCCATTTGTTGTGGAAAAGTTTCTTAAGAAGCGTGAGTCCGTCGTAACGACGCAGAGTTCCTTCCAAAGACATGTTGCTCTAAAGTTGACCAGGTACTCGCCGCTCATAAACCGTGTAATGTATGGTACCAACAAGATATCCATCTTGTTGGCACCATACATTACACGCGTTCGTTTCGACATTCACTCGAAATCCTTCGTTGCATGTTTCCGGTTCATCTTGTTTCTCTGCGAGGCGACATTGGGTGGCCAAAACGTTCACCGGATTTAGCCCCTTCACATATTGGTCAGTGAGATGATTTTGACGATGTTAGGTTTTAAGAGGTGTCGTCGTCCTCTTGAATACATGACCTGGTACTCCCAAATGGTCACCCATCTGGTACTGGCCAGGCTCAATGTCACTTAACTTCAATGATTTAACGAGAACCGGTGAATCAACGTGATTATGCCATATAATGAGACATTCCATCTAAGTTGCATGTCTCTTGTATGCTGAAGACGTTGAACCTTTAATTATGTAATGAATAATGACCGGCTATAATGACCGGCTCGATTGCACAATCCAGATTAACGCTTCATAATGTTGCTGGCAAAGGTTCGTTTTTATATAATTGATATAATCAATGTCCATTAAAATGAAATGAGGCTGTCAAGTCTGAATTACAGTCGATTACTAACTTACTTATGGTACTTGGGAAATATTATACTTAAGAAACAAGAACGGATGTATCGTTAAGATACGTCTATTCAGTGTAGTGATGAAAATACGATGTCAAATAAAAACGTGACAGATCGATGAACAGACAGAGATTCTTATAAGTATACACGGACATATCTGAAGATGATAATTGAAACCTAAGCGTGGCAGATCGATGCGGGACAGACGAACCGCGTGGGCGCATCTAAAATTGCTATTTCAAACTTAAGCGTGCCACAGCGGTCGACTGGCAGACTCTATTATATAGATGCCTGGTCGCTTGTAAAAGTTTTCAAACTTAAGCTTGATAGCTCAGCATAAAATGCTATTTCGAGGTTAAGCATAACAGACTGACCAACATAAACAAATCTGTGGACGCATAAAAAAAATGCTATTTCAAACTCAAGCCTGACACATCGGTCGATTGACAGAGCTTCTTATATAAATGCATGGCCGCATGTAAAAAAAATTTCAAACTATTTTATACACAAACGTGACAGACTGACCGACAAATACAGATATGGACGCATCTAAAACTCGCTATTTCAAAATCAAAAGTGGGACACACCGACCGACTGGCGCATCCCCTTATTTAGATGCATGGATGTACGTAAACATTTTCAACCTCAAGCGTGAAAGACCGACACATAAAGAGTCCCATTAAGCTGCGAGGACGCTTTCAAAACGTAAAGCACATGTAAAATATTGTTTCTTTCACAATAAAAAATAGCATTAGATTTTTTGACACGCCACGGAAGATAAATGCCCGCCATTTTTTTGTTAATTAGCGATGGGCATCAGTTACTTGATTTGAAGAAAAAATTCCATTAAGGCGCGAAAAAAGAAATATTCGTTTAAACTCGGGAGTTCCTAACTTTTTTTGTTGAAAACCAGTGAATGTGAAATTATCCACAATTTATATTGTTTAGTAATTTGAGTTTCCAACTCTAACATAATGGACGAATTCAGAAATAATGGCAAAAGAAACAAAATGAAATCACAGGGACATCTTGGGGGCTTTATCTTATCAAATATTTGAGAGAATTTGACCTGAACTGACTTGCAATTGTACTTAATTTTTATATGTACTAACACAGAGTTCAAAACCGATCTCGAAATCTAGTGAGGTGATGTCCTTTTCTTCTCCCTACAACCTCTTTCTCACAATAGAGAGGTTGCTAGTCTTTTACCTCTCTATCGCTATTTTCATAATAGGTGCTTGACTGAGCAATCTATGCCCCCCCCCCCCCGTAAAACATTCACAATAAAAACTCGTCTAGTTACTACCGCTGTAAATAATATTCCTTTCTTCTTCTGTGTACCCAACCTAAGCGGAACTTCCACAAGCATAGTTTTTTTTCAAGAACTGCCCATCTATGGAACACAATACTACGGGGCTGCTTCCCAGCTGACTACAACATGGTCGTTTTCAAGTCCAATGGTAACAAATTCCTGTTGAGCCGTCCTCTTATATAATCAAATTCCAATTCTCTCGGTGTTGTCTCATCGTCCACCTGACAAACTCATTTACACTAACAGTTAAAGCTAACAAACTCATTTACACTAACAGTTAAAGCTAACAAACTCATTAACACTAACAGTTAAAGCTAACAAACTCATTAGCCCTAACAGTTATACTAACAAACTCATTAAAACTAACAGTTAAAGCTTTAAAAAACTCATTAACCCTAACAGTTAAAGCTAAACAAACTCATTAACACTAACAGTTAAAGCTAACAAACTCATTTACACTAACAGTTAAAGCTAACAAACTCATTAACACTAACAGTTAAAGCTAACAAACTCATTAACACTAACAGTTAAAGCTAACAAACTCATTAACACTAACAGTTAAAGCTAAAAAACTTATTAATCCTAACAGTTAAAGCTTAAAAAACTCATAAACCCTAGCAATTAAAGCTAACAAACTCATTAACCCTAACAGTTAAAACTAACAAACTCATTAATACTAACAGTTAAAGCTAACAAACTCTTTAATCCTAACAGTTAATGCTAGCAAACTCATTAATCGTAGCAATTAAAACTAACAAACTAACTAATCCTAACAGCTAAAGCTAAAAAAACTCATTAACTCTAGCAGTTAAAGCTAACAACCTAATTAACCCTAACAGTTAAAGCTTACAAACTCAGTAATCCTAACAGTTAAAGCTAACAAACTCATTAATCCTAACAGTTAAAGCTAAAAATGACTCGTTAACTCTAACAGTTATATTATTATAACTGTTAGGGTTTACGAGTTTTTTTAGCTTTAACTGTTAGGATTAATTAGTTATACCCATGTATTTTTCGAGTGGCCTTTCAACCTTGATAAGCAGTGACTCGTTAGTACATAGAAAAAAATAATTAGACGATGCCAGTGAGGTGGAGAGTGAATTAGTATTATGAGTAGACGCTTGCCGTCTATACTTACTTACCCAGGTTTAGAATGTCAATAAAATATTAGCAGAATACCTATCCTAGAACGGGTAGTTTCATTTATGAAGTTATCTTGTCCTATTTTCTAAGTTCAACCCAAATAGCTTTTAAGCTGACAAATAGAAATTGACTTCTGACCAGCAAATTTTCATTTGTTAGAGTTGTACTATGTTATTGGCAATATAATAACGTATTTCACTGCAATTTATGTTTTTAATACTTAGTCCGGCCCAAACGACTGATATTATGAAACATTTTTAAATAAGAACCTAGGAATAGCAATCAGCAAGGGGGATAACTAATATTGTCATTTGAACATGAACAAGAGTTGCCTACCTAACAACTAAATGTTTGTTCGTTTTCTGTATAATTTTTTAAATATGGAAACAAATAAAAATTAAAAACTGTATCCCGGGCAACGCCGGATAGGTACAGCTAGTTAATAATAAATGTAAATCGCTAAAAAGAATAGTTTTGCACCACTTGTATGTCCTCTTACGCAGATTTACTTCAATATATATATATATATATATATATATATATATATATATATATATATATATATATATAGCAATAGATGAAGTGAAAGAATAAAATAAGGTGCGTATCAAATGTTATTACGGTTCAATGTTCAGGCAAAGCACTTTAAAGTCCTTAACTCATGAGTTTTTAGAAAAAAATCTTCTCCTCAGATCTATTGCTATTAATCCAGTATATTGAGCTTCATTTTTATCCGGATGTTCAATAATTAAAGATATTAGTTGCCTCTTATATCTTTTGCTGTATTAACCTTATATATATATATATATATATATATATATATATATATATATATATATATATATATACTACTACTACTACTACTACTAAATCTTATGTTTAGAACCTGTATTCTAACTTTGACCCAAATTCATTAAATGAGTCTGATTCTAAAAAGATATCTAAAATGTTAAGCTTAAACTTAATTAAGGCTTCTTAAGAAGAGATTTAAATTCAGGGGATCTTGCTTTAATTAGTGATTGATAATTATTAGTCAATGTTCATGCAAATTGGATTTTTTTTTCAAATTGGAAGTTGTACCCATATGAAACTGATAATTTTGGAATAATTATATCTCCTAATAATATTTTATGCGGATACATTAAATAATATATATATATATATATATATATTCATAAATAAATATTAAATTATTTATACCTATATACGACGCCGTTTACAGCTTACATCAATGTAGGAAATTAATAATTTCAAACGGCTACAAGGCGCGAACCCGGTTCACACAGTCATGGTAGAAAGTATCTGAATTTCTACGAAGCTTTTCCAGCTCCTCTTTCCTCCTTTGCATAAAACTAAATTAAATTGATATAACCCACATTTTTTATCTTTACTCATAGTTGCTGTCTTTCCAAACTTCAAAACAATCGGTTATTTAGTTCCATATTCCCCAAATTTTAGTTTCTGTCGAGTATTTTAAAGGGGTTTTATGGGGCATAATATGTGCACAAACCCGGATTTAAACATGAAAATATACATATTTACATTAAATTTGATCCATAGTCATTGACACTAATTAAGCAAGATTCTGTGAATTTCAATTACTTCTTAAAACCTCTTAAATTTTAGACATTTTCTAGCATCAAAATAATGAAAGCGTTTTGTTATCAAATTTGGAATAAGATTCCTAAACAAAACGTTTAGTAGATTTTAATACTTCGAAGGGGACAAAAAAATGGTGAAAAATATTATTTTCAGAGAATTTATTTGGTCTCTGATTGTGTGTGTATATATATATATATAAATAAATGTTTTGAGGTACAATATTTATAAATACATTTAAAAAGAATACGCGGAAATCTCTCTAAGGCCCTTTCGACTATCATCTCGTCAGGAGAAAATCGATAGTTTTAATTAATAATAACGTCGAAAGAAAGAGCAAAATGGGGAAATTGAGTGTGCCAAGGATAGTGTGCCCTATACAAATTATAGTAATATTGTATACCAATTTAAATGCCAATGTGATGCTGGCTATATAGGGCGCACTTCCTTGCATTTGCAGACTCGCATAAACCAGCACATTCCATCAAAAATACGTCAGGGAAGGGTAGGGTCCTTGTGTTACCCCTCCTCTAATTCTTTGGACTCTGCTATTGGCCAGCATTTGGTTGAAAACCCTAGCTGTGCCAGTCGCTATAAAATAGACCGTTTTGAGGTCTTGCATCGAGCAGATTCCAAGAACCATTTGAAAATATTGGAATCTGTCTCTATTGCCATTCGAAAACCTTCCTTGTGTCGGCAGAAGGAATTTGTAAGATCGCTTAATCTCTTTGGGGAACTTTGAACTCCTTCCCAAATTTTTTTTTAATCCCCTAACGTAGTGCCTTTTAATCGACTTTTAACGAAATCATTAAATTGAATTTTAATCGCTTTAACGTTAATTTTGGCACACTCAACAACACTATATATATATATATATATATATATATATATATATATATACATATATATATATATATATATATATATACATATATATATATATATATATATATATATACATATATATATATTATATATACATATATATATATATATATATACATATATATATATATATATATACATATATATATATATATATATACATATATATATATATATATACATATATATATATATATATATACATATATATATATATATATATACATATATATATATATATATACATATATATATATATATATACATATATATATATATATATACATATATATATATATACATATATATATATATACATATATATATACATATATATATATACATATATTATATATACATATATATATACATATATATATATATATACATATATATATACATATATATATACATATATATATATATATACATATATATATACATATATATATACATATATATATATATATATATATATATACATACATATATATATACATACATATATATATACATACATATACATACATATATATATATATACATACATGCTTTTCCTGTCTAGAAGGGATTGGTGTATAAGGTCAAAGTTTTAGGGTTTTCGTACGGAATCATAACACGTCAATAAACACTAGATCGATCAATTATAGAATTCGGGTTCGCGCTTTGTGACCGTCTTAAATTATAATTTTCCTACACTGATAAGAGCGTAAGCTTGAAACGATGTCGTATGTAGGTACAAATAATTTTATATACATTTATGAATATTGTTATGAAGCCCCTTTAAGAGATTAAAAGTTGAGCACTGTTAGGAGATATTAAAAATAGACATTCACTTAAGCTATAATGCAAGGCTCTGCTTAAGTTTGTTGAACTTTCTAGAATGTATGGTGTTTACGGTCCGCTGTATTGGCATAAATATAACTTTATTTCTCCCGTATCACGTGACAATTACCTGTGGTCCTTAAGATTGAGCGAAGTCGTCGTTGACTATGTGAACCGGGTTCACGCCTTGTGGCCGTCTGAAATTGTCAATTTCCTACACTGATGAAAGTGTAAGCTTGAAATGATGTCGTATATAGGTATAAATAATGTTATACTTATTTGTATACTTTAACCGTGCTCAATACGTGAGTAGAGCTAGGTAGTAAGTTATGAAAATATATTTATGGCAATTAAGCTACACAAAGGTTTCCGCGTTTAATCCTCGTAGAGAATCGTCAGGCATGGAATTCGTGTTACTGAGTGATTTTATATCCACGTTGTGTTTAGTCTAGCTAGCTAACGAATCAGATTCATTGTTATTCCCTCCCACGAGTAAATGTTTTCATCAGCCAATGGCAGAGCTTCTCTGAAACAAAGGTTCGGCTGACTATAACTTGAACTCTTCTTTTGTTCTGTTTTGTATACAGGTGACGCACCCTTTTGTGAATGTGTCGAATTAATAGTTGACCTTATTTTAACACGTGCGTGCTTGGAATAGTTTTATTTCTATCTTTTGTTATTCGTTACTATTTTAGGTGTTGATTTAGTTTAGTTTTTATTCATTTAATTATTTTATTTTTATTATGTATTGTTAACTTAAAGGAAAGTTTATTGTTTGCTATTTCACTTCTACAGTATAACAAGTGTTGGGTCTTTAAAGTTTAGAATTTCAAATTTCTCATTCAAACATAATCCACATGGGTCATCTAAGTTTCTACATATACTGGCCTCTCATACTATTTTGCACTCGATTATTGGTGAGCGTCTGTTTTCTTTGAGTTCCCAGCAATGAGTTGTTAGTGCTTGTTATTAGGACTTTCCTTGGCGAATATTGTGGATTGGTAAACAATGCTTTTGGTTATCCATTTATTTTGTAGTGAAAAAAGTGCAATACGTAGTCAGAAGCATGTGTCCTAAACCTAACCCATTTTTCTTTCTTTGTTTTATGTTAGCAAGAAGAAAAAAAAACAGCGAAACAAATGAAAAAGAAAACATTGACAAAATTCCCCCCCAAAAGATTTTTTTTCTTTCTACACATTTGATTAAAAATGGTTCATTTGATCCCCAACCCTACAGTTTGTTCGGTTTTTATCTTTTTATCTATGTATTCTTTATTTGAATTTATTCGTCTTATATTATCGTCTGCAAGTCTTCCATTAACGCTTGGCGAAGTCACGGAAATCAAGCGCGCCATATATATATATATATATATATATATATATATATATATATATATATATATATATATATATATATACGTCCTGTTATAAGATGCGACAATATACAAACTTTTGTCTGAAAGGTAAGGGTAGATAACTCTTCATCACTAACGTGAGAGCAAAAAGTACAAAACGCTGCTATCGTCAGTAAAAAACAACAAAATACATAACTTAATATTAAGGCGATAAAAATCGTACATATTCTCAGACAAAGCGTCGCAGTACAGTAGTTAAACTTCGGGTTCGATCCTTGCCTAAATCAACCATGCTAATAGTGGCTAGATAGCCAGAAACACGTGTCCATGGATAACCTTTATGTGCGTTTATATATATAAATATATATATATATGTGTGTGTGTGTGTGTGTGTGTGTGTGTGTGTGTGTGTGTGTGTGTGTGTCTATCAGAGAGATACCTGCGGGATAGACAAAATAATTAGATCATGTTACTTTTTGGTGAAGAAAATATAAACTCATCAAATTGCTTTATACAAGAAATAGGTCATTATGAATGAATATGGCGTCAAAAGTGAGACGCTATTTTTGTTCTTATCTGTCCAAGGGCAGATAATTAATTAAATACTAAGGACTGAGTGGTAATATTGGTCGTTTAATCATTTATTTTATTTTATGATTTTTAATAAACTAGCGACACAGGGCCTGTTCTGATTTTATTACCAGCCCCCTACAGGTGTGCGTGTTTATACTTAATCACTCGGGAGAGTAGTGTCTTCGTTGTTTTCACATTAGAGCTCATTAATCACCGTTTGTCATGTGTTGCTTGTCTCCTTCCAATATCTGGCGCTATTTTAGCAGCATATGATTTGTGGGGTGGCACCATCTTTCTTAGTTACTGATTTAATTTTGCTTTATTTTTATTCTCTCTCTATATATCTCCGCCCCCCCTCTCTCTCTCTCTCTCTCTTTCTTTCTTCTTCTTCTTAAATCCTTTCTAGATATAGCTAGATAAACAGATAGATATGAACAGGTTTGTTTTGTCATTATGGGAGAAAATACGATTGTTTTAAAGCTTTAAAGGTAATGAAATCAGAATAACATTATTTTACGATATAAATGACGACCCTTTGGTCACTTTCTTGCAAAATAATTCGTTTTAAGTAATCGAACAAAAAATAGTTCGTTTTAAGTAATCGAACAAATAATAAATAGTTTTAAGTAGTCAAACAAAAAATAATAAAACAAATTCCTGTGGTTCTTGTTTGTGGTTGGAAAAAATAAGTTGTTTTATATATTAACTAAAACAAATGGTCGGATCATTCTACCGCTCCAAAAAGTACTTGACTCCTGATGCAATCCTCTGCATGTATAAGAGTCAGATCGGCACAAGATTGAGATCAGAGCACTATTTCTTACCTTGACAGAGTACAAAATCGCTTTTGCAATCTAGTAGAAGATGGTCTCTTTTTCCTCTCTGCGACCCTTTTCTCACTGAACAGACGTTGCTAGTTTTTCCCAACTCTATCGGTATTTCTATGGTAGATGATCGACTGAGCTTCAAGCTCTGCCCCCCCCCCCCCACACACACACATGTAAAACCTTCACAGCTTGCTACCAACACTGCAAAGAACTCTCTTTTCTTCCTCTGTGTACCTAAAATCAAACGGAACTTCCATGAACTTCCCAATTTTAGAACACGTTATCGCGGGAATGTTTCCCTACATACTATAACATGGTCGTTTTCAGGTCCAACGTCAACAAATATCTGCCGAATCGTCCTGTGAATTAATCATAGTTCTCAATCCTTTCATAGTACTGTTCCATCATCCAACTGAAAACCTCACTAACCCTTACACGCAAGTGGGTTTTAACCTTTTGTAAGTGATGATTCATTAGTATAGCATTTTTTTTAAGTTGTTAAATAGTGACATGAAAATGTTATATTGGTGTATGCCTTTCGTTATTGCGTGTCATGTTGGTGTGTTCCTGTTATGCACCTTGTTTGTTATTCTCGTTGTTATATACTTTGTTTTGTTTTTATTTTCAGATCTATGCGGGAGAAAAGCTTTCTTAAGGTCAATACAATTTATGCTGCATATCATCATCACTGAACATGTCCCAAATCCTGAAGCCAACCAAATGAAGCAAAGATGACATTTGAGAATTGTATTGATGTGTGTGAGGAGCAAGCACCTGACAAGTTTTTTTTATGAAAGAGTCCTCCAATATGATAGGTTGTTTTAACATGACCAGTCCAACTTATTCTCTCTCTCTCTCTCTCTTTCTTCTTCTTCTTGTTCTTCTTTTTCTTCTTCTTCTTCTTCTTCTTAATTCCTATCTATTGCGTCGATATAGCTCGATAAACAGATGAACATGAACAGATGTGGCAGCAATACTCCATCTTGGATTCGAGTGAATTATATATATTTTCATTCAGTCGAATACAACATTTATGACATAAATAATAGTTTGTAATCACGTTCCAAACATCAACATTCAAGAATATTTATCCATGTTTACATGTGTTTCAGAAAATCTTTATTATCGCTATTATAGGGCAAAACTATACGAAGTTATGATTTTCCTATTCAGCATACATTCTTTATCAATCCCAATTTAGATCATTTCGCAGTCAGTTCAAAAGCAAAACAAACTCCGGATAGATGAATATAATACAACAGTCTTTTCTATAGTGATAAGCCAAAAAGGTGAACGAAACATGAAGTCAATAACACATTTCAAGATGAGATCCACTTAAAGAGCAACGACCAACTTCAAAACAGTTTGTAATTTATCTTTAATCTAAAAAAAAAAACGTTATCCATTAACTCCAGACATGGTTGTTAATTCAGGGGAGATAATCACCAACCTTCATTTGGATCAGTATAAACAAAACGGAAGTATTTCTGCTTCGTATTTTCATTTACGAATCTCTCTCTCTATCTATCTCTATCTCTCTATCTCTCTCTCTCATATATATATATATATATATATATATATATATATATATATATATATATATATATATATATATAACTTCTTTGTAATATGACAGGAAAAATCCCAGAAGAGTGCTCGATTAAGAATTAAGGTTAAAAATTAAAAATTAAGAGCGTACTATTTATTTATTGTGGTGCATCATTAAATCCCAAAACAGTAACGGCCAAATATACGATACTCATAATATTGACTCACAGGATTTATATTTTTTAGGTTTTTATTTTTTTTATTTTTTTATTTTTTTATATCTCTTTAAATATTCTCCGGTTTAAATCTCAACTGTTACTTTTCACCCTTATCCTTTTTTTCAAACCGTATTAAACCTTCCTTGCACTAAATCTAAACAAACATAAATAACACTCTAAGCAAATAACGCGTCCAAACGAGAGTGACACGTGACTTCACATTTCCGAAACAGATGACAACAGAAGCTGAAGAGAGCCGGATAGCTAAGTTCTTCTGTGCTTGAAACCGACGGTACGAATGTTGTACTAATTTTTCTGTACTAATATATATATATATATATATATATATATATATATATATATATATATATAGACTGGTCAATACTTAATACAATGTTGCCTAGTTGCGTCTAAGCGTCTTTGAGTTACTCTGTCCGTGAGTTGGTTGATAACGCTTAAGTTTGAAACAGTATTTTCATCCTTAAAGTTTTTGTTAATACTAATGAATCACCACTTAACAAGGTTAAAAGTCACTCGAGGATAAGAGTTAGTGGGGTTTTCAGTTGGATGATGAGACAGTACTATGAAAGGATTGAGAACTATGATTAATTCAGAGGACGACTCGACACTCATCGATATGAGTTTAATCTGGGAAAAAATGTTGTATAAACAGATGGCACCAAAGGATAAAATAAAAATAAAATAATAAATGTGGTCTAACATATAAAGTTATCTTATCGGATTTTCAAAATCAGACCGAATTTGATAAATCTAAATTTTCTTCTGACTAGCCATTTTTTTATTTGTTATGGCTATAACATGTTATTCACAATATAATGACATTTTTTTTAATACTTAGTTCGGCCCAGACGACTGCTAATATGAAACCTTTTTAAATAATCACTTGAAAATAAAAATGACCGTGTAGAAGTCTTAAGTAATTCGTAATTGTATTTTTAGTATCGTTAGTACTAAGGATTTAACCTTTAAGAAGACTGTCACTTAGAACTGATTATTACTTAAGATTTCTACCCGCGCATGGCTGACGGAACGAGAGGAAGCTACGGCCGTGAATAAATCAAGGGTTCCGTTCGAAATTGCATGCAGGTTGCCGAGTTCGATAAGACGCACCTTAAGAAAGCTGGAGGTTACATCGGCCGAAACATAGTGAGAATAACATTCAAAACTAGAACAGTAGTCTAATAATAATCCAAATAATTCAAATTAAAAATCCTCATCTCAAAAATTGCGAAACATCATCTTCATTAATCTTCTTTTTTTTTCAGAATTCATTTTTAACAAGTTATTATTAATATTTTGTATTCTCGGGGAAGGGGAGCTATTAACCAAGTGGATAACGTCGCAAACTATGGAATCGGCTATCTTAAGTTCAAATCCTACTTCGAATTTATTGTACTAAATCATGCACACATGCCCTTGAGAAAAGTTGTGAATTTCCGGTAAAAGTGCAGAATAGTTAACAGTGATAAACAAAAGAAAAAAATGTTTCGGAATTTTTTAGATGAGGATTTATAATTTGTATTCTTGGGATTATTCGGACTACTGTTCTTATCTTGGATGTTATTCTCACAACGTTTCGGTCGATGTAAGGTCTGACCTTCTTAAGGTGTTTTGTTGAACTTGCAAATCTTTATGCTGATCTCGGGAATCTGTGCGGAATCTCGAACGGAATCCTTTATTTATTCTACGGGGCTGCTAGCTCTCTTTCCGTCAGCCATGATCGGGTAGAAGTCTTAAGCAATTCGTAATTGTATTCTTAGTATCGCCGTAGTGAGGATTGAACCTTCAACCGTCATTTAGAATTGATTATTACTTAGCTCTTATATCCGTTGCGCCATGGGTCCTTGCGGACAATTCTAGTGTGAATTTTAGGAAGTCGGAGGTTACATCAGCCGAAACATTGTGAGAATTGCATCCAAGATGAGAACAGTTGTCTGAATAATCTAAAAAATACAAATGATCAATCCTTATCTAAAAAATTCCGAAACATAAAACAAATAACTTGTACCAAACGCAGTATAATGTAATTATTTACGGACCTGTATACTTTTAACGTACTGAAAATATTTTTAATTTTTTTTATTTCAAAATTTGATTTCGTTCAAAGCTGTCTTTGTGACACACGAACAAAATAAAGATGATCGCCAATATTTTCGTTCATGCTGACAATATAGTAAAAAAATTACTTACTGTACTATTAACCCTAAGTCCGGGGGCTTTTCACTTGGACTTAGTGGTAGAGTAAGTCATTTTTTAAATATCTTTTCAGACATGAACCACAAACAGTTGAGCGACATCTTGGAGGCCGTTTGGGTATCGTGTGTCAATAAGCCAGCTTTCTTAGAAATTTAATTATGAAATAAAAAAATATTACTAACATTTTCAGCACGTTAAAAGTATACAGGTCGGTAGATAATTAAATTCTACTGCGTTTAGTATAAATTATTTGTTGTTGTTGTTGTTTTTACGATTTCTCGTCTCTTAGATATTCTGTACTTTTATTGAAGTTACAATTGACTCTTAGCTATGGGTGTAATAGCAACTTGTATTAAATCAATTCGCTTAAATCGCTTAAAATATATATTGTGTTTCGACATTAAATACCATAAAAGGCTTGATATGCCATAACAAAAGTCAAACGAAAACCAAACCTTATCGGCTGTTTATGGTCTTCTGGGAGTTCATGTATTTCCTGTTTTATATGCGTCAAAAATATAAACGGTCACCAGCGAAAGGTTAGAGTGCACCATGACATAAAACTATTATAAATACAAATGGGGGAATTAGTCGCTTGTATGTTTATTCATTTTGTTATTTCGTTTTCTTTTTCTCCGCCATCTTGAAATTACTATCTCTGACAGCTTCCGGTATTAGTCATTCTTCTTCCGGTGTTTGACTTTCGGTTGTGTGTCTATTGATAATGAATTAAATGTTTCAGTTCTTTTAACGGACTTAGAAGATACAGTACGCATAAGTTTAAACTGTCGTCGTCGTTTTTTTTTTAACGCAGTTGATGATCACGAGGTTGAAATCCAATATGGCGTCAGAAAGACGAGGGATGGAGATAGTTTTATTAGATAAACGACGTGACAATATGTAACAGCGGGTTCAATGCTTGACAGGTGAAAGGGATTCGGGATGTGCAACAGTTTATGAGCCCAATATTTATTTTGCTTCGGACACTGGTAAAGCGTATTACGCTACTGCCTATTATATTATTATTGAAATCCAATATGGTGTCAGAGAGACGAGGGATTTATCGGAATAGCACGGACGACCTCACGAGAATATGAAATAAGCGGGCCAATACTGGACTGGGTAAAGGAATTCAGAATGTGCAACAGCTTATGGATAAAGTATTGCTCTGGGCATTGAAAAAGCATATTACGCTACTGCCTATCATATTAAGAGGCCTTCGTTTAGTCTTGAAAGACAATGATTATCCCCTGTAAGGATGCCTGCGCGGGGAGTCTATTGTAAACTAAATGTTGCGCAATCTCCAACCACACCTCTCCTGAACCGGCATTGCTTGATTTCAATGACAAGGAGAATTGATTGGAAACTATGGCAGGATAAGCAGAGAGCTATCCTCCATACAACACCTGTATTCCCACATGGTCACCCATTTTAATATTGACCAGGCTCAACATCGCTTAACTTCGGTGATCTAACGGAAACCGGTGTGTCAACGTGATTATTCCGTATATATTATATTAAGTTGAGGCTGGTACTAAGTCAAGTAGGCCGAGCAGGAATGCAGAACCGATTTCACAATTAAAAAAAAAAGTTTGCATGATTCGTTTGATTTTATTTATCTTCAAAACTTTACAAAAAAGTTCACAGTATCGTAAATTTTCTTTATAAAATAAGACGTGGCACAAGGCCAAAATTGAGTTGATGTGATGGGCATCAACTTTCGTCCTCTTGGTTTATTCTCTAAACTAATTGGAATTTATTTAAATTTTGAATTTTGAAAATAGTTTTTAACAAATAATCAAATCAATTTTTTTTATAATTGGAATGTTTTTTCATTTTGAAAATATATTTTTAATAGTGTAATTATTAATTATTAACAAAAATATATTACAAAGTAACAAAAACATATTAACAAATAATAAATTCAAACTGCTTTTTTATAAATTATTTTTTTAAATCCGCTAAAATCTATGCGGTCTAAAATAATTGGGGATCTTTTGAGGGGCCAACACCCGTTCGCAACTGCTTATTTCAGACACGGCGGCTATGATAAAATGGATACTTTCTAGTTTACCAACAAAGATTCAACAAATAAGGAGAGAATGTGCTAAAATTGAAGCCAGTGTGAAAAGTTTTGCGAAACGCATCAATATTTCTAAATGATGGAAATCATACTGAATATTTGAATTGAATAAAAACTTGTACTCTTACCTATTTCCCGGGATTTACGCAAACCCTGTAGATTAGAGTATCAATCCTTCATAGGGCAACTAATCTGGGAGAAGGAAAACTTCAAACCTACCCTACTATTCCATCCATGGATGATACCTGATACTTTAATTCAAAAGCTGTCCCCTGTCACATGGTGATCCCGCTCATGAGAGATGATTTTAACGACGTTAGTTATTTTGCAAGTTTTTTTGGAGGGAGATGTCGCCGTTTTACAGAGAGCGCCTGGTATTCCCAAATAATCACCCGTCTGATACTGACCAGGCTCGACGTCGCTTTACTTTGATGGTCTAATGAGAACCAGTACAACAACGTGATTCTGCCGAATAGCCATTACTGATTGGGAGTAAATTTATACTTTTTCCCGATGCTAATAGAGAAAGTGATTTAACAGCCTTGAATGAAATCGAACACCTCATGCCAAGTACACAGTCCGCACCGGTAACCATTACATTACTTCAACAGGTTGAGTAAGTACTTAATGTGTGACTACTTTTGCATATCATATGTCACAAAGTGTAAGTCGATGTAAAAAATGTCACTTGCGATAATACCCTTGGGAAAGTGGCGCAGACAGAGCATTTCTGCCTCACTGTTTTCAATGAAACGAAATATGTTTGTCTCTCCACTTTTAGAGATAATCGCCCCTCCTAAAAAATAAAACAGAACAACATCTAAACAAACGACCAGAATATATGTGTAAATGTAGACATGAAATTAAATGCCTATTTGACTTCCTCTTAACAACCAATGCTTCCTAAGTCTAAAATAAAAAATTAAAGTAAAAATAAAATAAATAAATAAACGAATAAATAGATATAAAATAAAATAATGAATTCATAAAATTAAGTAAATAAATGACTAAATCATGTAATAGTGGGAAAAAATAGTCGCACCTTCGATAAAAGCTCCGAGCAAAAACTACTTTAAAAAAAACACTAAAGCAATTTAAATCAGATAACCTTACCTATAATTCTGATCTTAGGATTTCCTTTTGAAATAAAACTTTGTTAACTGTTAATTATTTGTTCTTAACCATAACAAGTTACTCTAAAGACAGTATACTTCCGCCTGACAACGTAAGAATGCACCAAAATCTTATCTGGGCCTTACTTCTCCATATTGTATGAAGTATTCCCAAAGTTTTGCCATTGACACATTAAGTACTAAAAGACAATTCAGGCTGAAATTTTGCATGACTGTTACTGGTATCAAAGAGCATCAGACCCATATATCAAATTTGTAGAAATCGGAAGTGGAAATAAAGTTCGACTTTGACCTTATTGTTCAAGGTCACGTTCAAAATTAAACCGAAGTTATCACCAAAAGTGTGATTTAACCTTCCTATGACCTTTATTTTCACTCCAGACAAGGCATGAAGCCACTTAGTGTAAGGAGTTAAAAATACTACTTAAAAGTTTACAAAAACTAGCCAATAATAAGTGTTTGATGGATAGATTCCGACCAAAAAAACAGCAATTATTTCCCCTTTGTCAGAAACATCGCTCATGGAATGTGAGGACTAAAGGATAAAATAAGGGAAGCGAGTTATGATGCTGCCGAAAACGAAAAGTGCACTTTCTATTTTTACTAAGTTTGGTGAAGATTGGCCAAGCGACGTGAACGCTAGGCTGTCAACAATCAAACGAAGAAACAGACAAACAAACACGACCAAAAACATAATCTTTGGAAGGACTTGTGGCGTAACGGATATAAATGCTAAGTAATAACCAGTTCTAAGTGACAGTCTTTTCGAGGTTGAAGGTTCAATCCTCAGTGCGGGCGATACAAAAATACAATTATGAATTACTTAAGACTTTTACCCAGTCATGGCAGACGGAACGAGAGCAAGCTACCCCCGTGCATTAAATAAGAGGTACCCTTTGAAATTCTGCACAGAGTTTGACATAAAGATTCCCGAGTTTGACAAGATGCAACTGAAGAAGGTCAAAGATTACATCGGTCGAAACGTTGTGAGAATAACATCCAAGTTGAGAACAGTAGTCCGAATAATCCAAATCATACAAATTATAAATCCTCATCTAAAAAATTCCGAAACATTATTGTTCTCGTTCTCACAGCCATGACTGTTTGGAAATGTTAAGTAATTTTTTATTTTATTCTTAGTTAGTATCGGCTGTAGTGGGGATTGAATCTTCAACCTCTTGAAAACTGTCACTTAGAACTGATCATTACTTAACACTTGATATGTTGCGTCACGTGACCACGAAGATTCTGAAGGTTACATCGGCCGAAACGGTGTGAGAATAGCACCCAACATGAAAACAGTAGTCAGAATAATACAAACTAGCAGAGCTCGTGTCCCGACGTAGCCCGGGGAATATTACAAAATGAGTCTACTTAAAAAGAAATAACTATTAGAGTATCACTTTTGAAAAAAAATCAGAAAATGAACCAATTGTCAGTTTACGTAATTCAAATAGGATTTTAATTGCTATAAAGGAATTTATCTCCCCCCCCCCCGAAATTAGGCTCATAAATTCTATTAAATATTACCAGTTAAAATGGATATGTAAAGAAAAAAAATTTTCGACGCATATCCCAAGTTTGATTGTTTTAACTTACAGTGTTTCCTTTTCTAGTTTTTTTTTTCAGAAGTGATAATCTAATATTTATTTTTTATAGTTAAATCATTATTTTATATTCCTCAAGGCAACGCCAGGACACGGGTCGTGATAGTTGTAAATAAGAGAAATGCAAACAGATGTGTGTACTTGGAACTGTATTCTTTATTTTCTCTGACAAATAATCAAAGTAAACATCTATGTATAATTGTTTTTACAAATAATATTGAAACAAGTTTTTAATACGCTGTTACCTGTTTCTAGTGCGTCTATGGAGATGGGTATCTTAAGATGTAAATGAACTCTGGAAAAATACAAAAGTGTAGTTTATATTATCGGAAAAGTATAAATTTTTACTAATTTATGTAGGTAATAGAAAAATAATAGCTGGTGAGAGTTGATGCTACTTTCTCCTTAAAAGTTTTGTTTGGGAGAGTCCGGGAGAACGGATATAATATAATAAATATTCAATGAGGATGAATTGAATGCTGAATTTCAGGAAACACTCATGGGTACTTAAGGTAAGTGGCATGTGGAACAGATTAGCATATGAAGAGGTCGGTAATTTTCCTGTAATGTCTGAAGTTGCACGGGAAAATCGACTTTATTTTATTATATAGAAGGTGATACAAAGTTGAAAATTCAAGTTTTTTATAACAGTTTCATATTCATTTAATTTTTATTTAAAAAAACTGTATATTTTGATAAAGGACAGAGGAGCGTTCGAAAAATTAAAATTAACCATTATAATAACACCTATAATTCTATATGCTTCTATGTTTTCTGTAAGGCTATTTTTTATTTGTCAAATGTGAAGGAATTCATTGTTTTAGCTGAAAAACAACTTTTGTGTAATCATTTACACACTAATACTGTTGAAAGAGTTATGACCCCGCAATCGACCATAAAGCTATGAGTAAAATAGCAACTTGTGTTCAATTAGTCGTTTACAATGAAACGTTTACAATAAGTGCTGTGATTCTGCATTTGCCGTTAGTCAGAAAAATGAAACTAAATAATTAAAAAGATATGTAATAAAGATAGATAGATAGTTTGATGGAACACGTGGATAGATAGATAGATAGATAGATAGATAGATAGATAGATAGATAGATAGATAGATAGATATATAGATAGATAGATAGATAGATTAGAAAGGGAAGATAGATAGATAGATAGATAGATACATAGAAAGATAGATAGATTAGATTAGAAAGGGGAGATAGATAGATAGATAGATAGATAGATAGATAGATAGATAGATAGATAGATAGATAGATAGATAGATAGATAGATAGATTAGAAAGGGGAGATAGATAGATAGATAGATAGATAGATAGATAGATAGATAGATTAGAAAGGGGAGATAGATAGATAGATAGATAGATAGATAGATAGATTAGAAAGGGGAGATAGATAGATAGATAGATAGATAGATAGATAGATAGATAGATAGATAGATAGATTAGATTAGAAAGGGGAGATAGATAGATAGATAGATAGATAGATAGATAGATAGATTAGATTAGAAAGGGGAGATAGCTAGATAGATAGATAGATAGATAGATAGATAGATAGATAGATAGATAGATAGATAGATAGATAGATAGATAGATAGATAGATAGATAGATTAGAAAGGGGAGATAGATAGATTGATAGATAGATAGATAGATAGATAGATAGATAGATAGATAGATAGATAGATTAGAAAGGGGAGATAGATAGATAGATAGATAGATAGATAGATAGATAGATAGATAGATAGATAGATAGATAGATAGATTAGAAAGGGGAGATAGATAGATAGATAGATAGATAGATAGATTAGAAAGGGGAGATAGATATATAGATAGATAGATAGATAGATAGATAGATAGATAGATAGATTAGATTAGAAAGGGGAGATAGATAGATAGATAGATAGATAGATAGATAGATAGATAGATAGATAGATAGATAGATAGATAGATTAGATTAGAAAGGGGAGATAGCTAGATAGATAGATAGATAGATAGATAGATAGATAGATAGATAGATAGATAGATAGATAGATAGATAGATTAGAAAGGGGAGATAGATAGATTGATAGATAGATAGATAGATAGATTAGAAAGGGGAGATAGATAGATTGATAGATAGATAGATAGATAGATAGATTAGAAAGGGGAGATAGATAGATAGATAGATAGATAGATAGATAGATAGATAGATAGATAGATAGATAGATTACGCAATCTTTTAGAGAGTCATTTGTTTAGCAGATTTCAGTTTCAACGATTTTTTTTTTTTTGTTCTTAATTTTCGGATTTGCTGACAAGAATGATAATTTTCTTTTGTTGACTAAATGTCAGAAAGTCTTAACTGGTAATAAAATTTAGTCAAAAACGTAATCTAAAAACAATTAAACTGAAAATACGAGGAATAATAAGATGTCTTGCACAAGTGCTCATGTGTTAGAATTTCGAGGTTTTTTCTTAAGCATGAGTTTTTTTTTAGTTTAATTCTTAGTTATTTTTCTGACTAGAATTTCAAGTCTGCTGTTGTTTGTTTGTTTATTTGTTTGTTTGTGGGTCTGTCTGTTTTACTGTTTTCTTTTTGCTGTGTTGTTGCTTTGTTCGTTGGGTGTCACGTGATTGTGGCACGGCTTTTATTTGACGTGAAAGCATTTGACACGTGAACAGATTTTCTATTTTTTTCTCTCATGAAACGACTTTGACTGGGGCAAATTTAGTTAAGATAACCACAAAATGGCGCGAATAGAGATTCCGCTGTATCATCAGTTATGAAAATAGGAAAAATTTTCTTTCGTCACTCGAAAACAAACCTCTAACAATTATCTCTACTAATATGAAAGCTCTGTCTGTCTGTCTGTCTGTCTGTCTGTCTGTCTGTCTGTATGTATGTATGTATGTATGTATATATTACGTACCTATGTCTGCATCTATGTATGTTTCATTTTACTTCAGTGGAAGTTCTCAGAAATTTAGGGGCCCCTTCTTGGGGCTAACACTTGATTTCTGTATGAGATACATAGATATTCGAATATTCTATTAAAGTTCTCCTTTATCTGTCAAACGTTGAGTTAGTAAAGAAGTTAGAACATTAATGTTCCTCTCACTAATTGACTAGTTCACTATACTATAGTATATCTTTCTTGTGGTCTTGTCTTATCGGATTCTAGAAAAATAATTCGTCTAGTCTAGTGGAGTATCCAGCTTAGTGCTGTTACTATAGGCAACATCACTAGGAGAAGGTAGCCATACCGAAGGGATCTTATTTAGGCTTCGAATACTATATGATTTTGAATATTTAGTCGGAGTTTAGAGTAGGGAGAAGTAGGGAGAGTTGTCTTGGCAAACCCCTGTACAAAGAGACCTTAGACACCCGGGGATAGTGTCTAGTATGCATTCAAGTTCTCTCCGTATGTATGTATGGATGTATGTTTTTATGTTCTATAACATTACATTAGTAAGCAAAAAACACTTCTTATCGGATTAAATATTAAAATCGAAAAAATCTATCGAAACCAGAATTTATTTTGCTAACAACACAGCCCAATATGTACCGTTTCTGACTGACTGAACAGCTTATTTTTGTCTATATTTCGATTAGAAAACTATTCCGGTAAATAGTATAGGTTAAATCTCACGCTAACATATATAGTTTCTTTATTCGTTGTCCGATAAATCCCGAAAATAAAGGTTATTTTGCCGTTTGTGATCTTTGTGGTAAGTTGGTTGGAAAAGACGCAATATGACACATGGTAATGAGTGCTTGTTTTTTTAGATTCTGTAGCAGTTACATAATTAAGATCTATTTTCTTTCGCAGTTGCATGTTATCACTCGCGGAGTAGTTAGCACGTGGTTTGGTAATAACACAGTGGCATGTTCTCACTCGCATAATAATACGTCAGGCGATTAGAACACTCTGCGCATGGGCGGCTATTTCTATTTCCACCCAAACCGTTTCCCGCCCATTTATGAATAGTCGGACCTTGAGCGCTAAGTTGACAAGACGTCATAATTCTCTCCTTCGCCTCTCGCCAGGACTTGGGTGTGGAGCGAGATGAACAGTCCCGTTCTAAGGTGTCAATGTGACAAGACGTTAGTCTCTCTCATCGCCTCTAGAAATAGCTCTGCTAGATGAGATGAATCTCATGGACTCAATCCCATTTCTATAGTAGATAACTGTCTGCAGACTCAACCTGTTTTATATTTCTTTTTTCCATAACTCTTTCCGGACCACGTTTTGTGTTGATGAAACTGTTGAATAAAATTGATTTAAATTGTAGAGAAGAAGTTCATCTTTTTAACCGAAACCTGGGGACCCTTTTCTTCGTATAAAGTAAAGCTAGTAGAATGAATACAAACGCAGCGACCTTCCTACATAACAGCGACACAACAAGCTTTTCTCATAACTACAATTCTTTCTAACGTCATTGTTGTGAAGTTGTCCAACAGTAAATAATAGATAAAGGAAGTCAAGTCGAGGGTTGGTTTAACAAGTGTATTAACAAAGTAAGAAAGTGACTAGCACTTGGCTAGACAGTTACAAGACTGTGCTTTGTCTTCTCTGTGTCTCTGGTGACTCGCACTATTTATAGTGACAACCGGTGCAGTTTCTCCTGTGTAAGAACGGCCGGTGTAACAGTTATACTTTTTTCTTTTAATAGAAATCGCTCCAGAAAAAACACGAAGCCACTTGATGTAAAGAGCGAACAAGAACGAAGGATGATTATTACAAAGACAGGGGATGCATACTGACCTTAGTCTTGAAAAAAACAAGACTGTAGGTAAGAGAAAACAGTCAGCGGGAAGAGAGTTTAGCGCGTTTGCATTTCTTGATAGAAACTACTGGAATAGGAAGCGGTATTACAATGAGGTATCAAAATAGCGAATTGGTAGAGACCACTCGACCAACGAATCAAACGAGCTGGAACAAAAGAGGCAGGGAATAGATCACACAATTCTGAAGAACATACGCTACAATAGTATTTATAGAAAATACTGAGACTAGCAACATCACGTATGTGAGAGAGAGAGAGAGTGAAAAGAAGAAGAAAGTGTGGGTCCAATCAAATTACAGATACGTTTCTGCACTTTATCAAATAAGACAGAGATTCACCAGCCCAAATATGAAACCAGTACTCCACACATAGTCTGATAGTAGATTTGTAGAGATAGAGAATAGCCTCAGGTGTGAGAACGTGTTTGGAGCGACAGAGAAAATCGACTTTATGAGCAAAGTGATGAGAGTTGACTGGCTGGCAGTTTGATTAGCTTCAGGAGGTCTCATACTCGCGCCATACAGACACCACTGAATATATCCCCAATGATTGTTATATTTTTAATAACATGTAGCAGTTACGTGAGAGACCTATTTTGTTTAAATGTACGCGCAGTATCATGCGTTAGATTGAGTCATGGTTTGGCTTTGCACTCGCGCACTCAAGCCTGGAATGTTAACTGCGTGGGTGTTATGATACATCTTCGCAGAAGCAAGATTAATACGCGTAGACGCCAAAAAAACATTCAAATCAGTTCCCCTTTTAATCGCCTCTTGATAGAATGTTATCCTGTTCTCGCCGTGTCACTACGTGTGGCCGGCCAGAACGGAAATCCCAGGATAGAGCATTCGTTTATCGACAAAAGCCAGCCTACCGAACAATTCTCGTTGTGCTCCAGTTTTCCCTTGAATAAAAGTTAATACTAAATTAATTTTAGAAATGTGGTCTTATTTATGGAAGATGGTGACCCTTTTTCTTGTTCAATATTCTATTTCAGTCAGATGTGGCCAGATACAACTAACTCTATCAAGTTACGCTTTTCATCCTGACTTTCTTCCTAATCAACTAATCACATAATCTCTCCATCAAAAAAACTAAAAACATAAGAGGTTAGATATGATGTTGTCTATATTAAAATAACGAAAAATATATTGTGCGTGTTTCGTAATATTGCGTATATGAAATAAGATAAAAAGTCAAAAATGTATTGGTTTGTCTTACTTCTTCTTACGGAACCTTTAGAGACTTTTTGTGGAACATTATAGTTACAGAGAACCGCGGTTTACAGTTAACGGGTGCATGTGTAATAGATTTCTCTTTTTACTTACTTTTTAATATGTTGTTTTTTTCTTCTATTCTTATCGCAAAGTTTATTATTTATGTCCTTATTGCTCTGTCAATATTAAATGTTCTTCTGTTTAAGATGTATGCATATATAGCCATAAGTGTTGTCATTACTGTGTTTTCTTCACGTAATTTTCATTTTCTTTTCTTTTTTTTGTTTCGGTTAGTGGTTTTGTCTTTTCATATATTCTATCCGTTTCTTGGCCCTTCGGTTTTGTGGCAACCTTCAGATGTTCCTTGGTGAGACATGCCAGTTACAGATCCGAAATAAGATCCATTGTTATCGCCTCTTCTTTTGTTGTTGTTGTTATCTGCAACTATGCCACACTGTTTCATTCTCAACCTTGTGCCATACCTTATTGCTGGTTGTTCTCTTTGTACGCGCTTTATGTGATCCTTCAAGATTGAAAGCTTGCCGTCCTGAAATCAAAGCTCCTTATTTGTTCTTTCAAAAGGACTAACTGATGGAAGGCAGAGGAGATTTATTCAACTTGATCTTCGTTCTAAATCACAGACCAGTTGGGGAACAGAGAGACAGAGAGAAAAAGAGAAAGATCTATAATCACTGTTTAATAACATGTTGTAAGTTCATTTCATTTACGCTTCCGAGTGTGCCGCGTACTTCCAAAGATTGCCTTCTCTATTACCCTCTATCTTTTTAGTAATGTGACGTCATATCCGTTTCTAGAACACCCTCGCCTAAGTTACCTTCAACTTCCGACATTAATTTGACATCGGCTAACTCCCTCCCCCCCCCCTCCGATTTATATACGAGTTGATCTACCCGTCCAATATTTAGCAACATGTTGGTGTCCGCCATCTGTAATTTACTTTGCGTGCCACAGACCAGCGCTGTTATAAAAATTCACAGTTTATTTCTTCTTTAAAAGTCCTAACCAGGAAAGATATTTCCGTGAGTCGTGATACCAAATCGCCATTAGCATGTATCCAAACTTTTCATTTCCTCTGAGCGAATGTGTACCTTACAACATTCGAGACTCTCTCCTTCTCTCTCTCTTCTCTCCCTTTTTCTCTCCTTCTCTCTCTCTCTCTCTCTCTCTCTCTCTCTCGCTGAATTCTAAGTGCAAAAAAGGACCCGTTCGATCTCCCATTTTTTGTTCGTGATCTGGCAGTCACACGAGACCTATTTCCCTGCGCCCCCTCCCAATATACAACAGCAGTTTCAGTGCTGAAATTTACAGACCGGGTCGTTTTGAACGCAAATGCCTATGGCACCAAATCTCCAGGGATGCAACTTATTGGGCCGCAAATGGCCAACTAAGCAGAACGCTCATTATTATTTTATTATTACAACCATTAAGGGAAGATATATTTTATCATTCGTGATTAAAAGTTTTTAAAAAAACAATTTTAAGCCAGCCGACCAGTTTCGCCCTCACACAACAAGAGCTGTATCGAGGGATATTTTTTTTAAGTGAGAAGAGAAAAAAATACTGTATATATTTAACACAAAAATAGCGTTATGGTACATGTACGATAGTGGATGTGTATTATAGACTGATCACGTCTAATCCTAATAGACACTCCCTCTGTTTACAGAATGAGGGTTGCTTTAAACCAACGTAAATCGTCTCTAAGATTTTCAGGTGATATAGCGAGTGAGCTTGACTCAAGATAGTAAATGAGTCAATGCTGAAATTCCTTGTGCACGTCGGGTTTTTAATGGTTCGTGACAGAAGACCCGTATGTATTATTTAGAACGTCTGTTAAACGGAAGGTTTCATCTCTAATTTTACTAGGCATGTGTTGTTGGAATCTATTACACAACCTAACAATTTTTTACAAAAGTTTTGTTTATTGTATTTTTTTTACTGTTTTTTTAATCAATTTTATTTGCTGTTATTATTGTTTCTGTATCATCGACCGTTATAGAAATACATCGCTTTTAAATGTTATCATATATTGAAAAATGCTATATGTTCCGCTACTAAATGTATATCTAATTTTCTCTTTCAGATCAATTACTAAGTTCTGTTAAGATGGCTACTAGATGATGTAAAAATTCTCCAGATACATTTCGCTATGTGTGTGGTTATTATATTGAAAAAAAAGCAGGTCCAAATTGTGGATAGAATACAGACTCTATTTTCGGTGACCAGGAAATAACTTGCTAACACGTGACTGAGATGTCATGCTACAATTTCTATAATAACTGTCACTCGACTGAGTGTCACTCGAATGAGTGGCACTCCACTAAGTGGTATTCTGCCGGAGTAAAAACTAACAAAAAATAACTTGCTGAGATGCCATGCTACAATTTCTATGATAACTGTCACTCGACTGAGTGTCACTCGACTGAGTGTAACTCGACTGAGTGGCACTAGACTGAGTGGCACTCGACTGAGTGTCACTGCACTGAGTGTCACTCAACTGAGTATAAGCCTGAGTTATGTGAAAATATCATATCATCGTATCACTATGAATGATAATTCAGATGGTATCTTCTTAACTGCTGTCATCATCTCTTCAAAAAAATATTGGGTTGTGCTGTTTTTTTTATATATAAATGTTATCTGAGCAATTAATCTCTTCTACCCGAGCAATCAACTAGCAAAAATAACTTGCTAACGGGTGACTGAGATACCATGCTACAATTACTATAATAACTGTCACTCGACTGAGTGTCACTCGACTGAGTGGCATTCGACTGAGTGTCACTCGACTGCAAGGGGTATACAAAAAGTAGTCATTTTTTCTTTGTTTATGGGACAGCAGAGCTGATGATCATCATTACAAGAATGTTCAATGGCCCCCACGAGTGAAACTGCAGCCAGGAATGAAAAATGTTCTCAGACAGCCGCTAGTAGATTCCAACAAAGTCTTATTACTCCCACTTCATATTAAACTAGGATTGGTAAAATAGTTTGTAGCAGCCTTAGGTTTTGGGGAAGCTTTTCGAAAAATTCGTCTTATGTTTCCAAAGCTATCAGATGCTAAGATCAAAGGTGGTACATTTGTTGGACCCCAAGTAAATGCAATGTTGAAGTCGGAGAAACTGGAAAGAGCGATGACAAAAGTTGAAAAAGAAGCTTGGTGCGCATTTTGTGATGTAGTTTGTGGATTCTTAGGAAATCACAAGGATCCAAATTACAAACAACTGATATCAAAGCTTATTGAAAGCTTCAGGAACCTGGGTTGTCGTATGTTCTTAAAGGTTTATTTTTTGCATTCTCATCTAGATTTCTTCCCCGAAAACTTGGGTGATGTCAGTGAAAAACATGGTGAGAGATTTCACCAGGACATCGCAACAATGGAAAGAAGATATCAAGGACGATGGGATACTGCGATGATGGGAGATTATATATGGTCTCTTGTCAGAAAAGATTAACATGTGCACTTTATAAAATCTCGATCGTCAAAGGACTTTTAATCTTAAGAAAAGCGTTATCAAAGCATTTCAATTGCAAAGTTGTATGGTTTGTTTTGTTCTACCATTGTATTTACTAAATACCATTCAATATATGAAAAAAGTACTAAATGCTGTGTAATTATCTTTAAAACATACTGATGTAGAGAAAGGGTGTGTATAAAATGCAAAAATATTAAATTAAGAATTTTTTTTTAAACTATCGATGTTATGCCAAAACGAATGTGATTTTTTAGGTTCAGTAGCAAACAAATACATATAAACTAATGAAAAAATACAAATAAACAAAACATGTGTGACATTGTGTTATCCAATCTCGACGTCATCCTACCTACGTAGTAGGCACTGCAACCACATTTAAAACGATAAATAACATTATTTTTATGGTGTGTAGGAGGAGGAAAGGTTAAAACGTATTTTCGAGAGGACACCAATAAAGGCTTTGTGGAGAACACAATACGCACATTCGAAGTTAAATAGCAATTTTCAACCGTTGTGCCTATTTGCTTGGCGAATTTCTCACTTACTGTACCTAACCAAGGGCAAACGAAACGTCGGTTGACTTCCTTTTTTTTAACTTTTAATCATGAATGCTAAAACATGTATCCTCTTCATGCTTGAAATAATATATATATATATATATATATATATATATATATATATATATATATATATATATATATATCCCCTTGCTCTCTCTCTTTCAGTCTGAAAGCGCATATTTAAATTGTATTAACTTAATTAATGAATATACGCATACACGTCCAGCAGCAGTAGTAGTAGTAGTATGAGAAGAAGGAGGAAGAGGTAACAGTAGGGAGAAGAAGAAGAGTTGAAGTAGTAGGAGCAATATAACATTGTTGTAGTAGTAGTAGTAGTAGTAGTAGTAGTAGTAGTAGTAGTAGTAGTAGTAGTAGTAGTAGTAGTAGTAACATTTTGAGTCATAGTAGTATGGGAAGAAGAAGAAGAAGAAGAAGAAGAAGAAGAAGAAGAAGACGAGTAAGATTTTGATAGCTCCCGGCGGTCGCGGTCGTCGCAGACCATCCGATTCCAACCAATAAACAACACCGCCGCCTCATCTGTAGTTGACCTTATCACTCTCTCCATTCGCGCGCTGACAATTATGTTCGTTCACGCGACTCAACGCGGTTGCCATCCAAGCAGAAGAAGTCCTTTTTCGCTCGATCTTGGAAAACTCCACTAATTGCTTCTTTTTTTTTTTTCAATGATAGTTTTAAAAACAAACTACAAAAAAAAACGCGTCAAACAAATGGAAAGAAGATTATTCGGTGATAACTGATACTTTACAATTAAAACAAGAAATACAAGATCTGGGCTGGGCATTTACTGGATTAGGCAGACGGATACAAATAAGCAAGCCAATTTACTATTCATCATTTATGACATCATCAAAAATGTCTAACCCTCTTTCTTCGTTTTAACGGATGACGTCATCCTTTTGTGGTGTCTTCTACTGTGGACGGATACAAACAAGCAAGCAAGCAAGACAACAAGCAAGCAAAGAAAACTCATACAGTTTCATAAGTACATAGATAGATTAACAGCAACTCATCTCACTGCACTTGTATCCTCTCAGCGAAAATAGCCCTGCACTACCCGGCTAGCAACAAAATCCCATCCATTTACTGTAAAGATCCCAAGATGCCGGAGGATTTTCTAATTTCTTTCCTCGAACCGTTTGCCTTTGGAATTCTCGTCCTGCTCCCTGTTTCTCCGACCGTAACAACATGCAGAAATTTATATGTAATGTGAACAAATATATTGCTGCCCAACTTCCTACCTAGGTTACCCCTTATAAATCTGGCTTCTAGCACAGTATCGCTTCAATGGCAATGGGCTTTGTGTGGAATGAATAAAAGTATATATATATATATATATATATATATATATATATATATATAATTGAATAGAAACTTACTACTTAAGTGAAGAATTGTGGGTAATTAATCTTATCTTAGTATTGATTTAAACGATTTATAAATAAATACTAAGCATCTTCTACAAAACCACCGAAGTATAACAATCTTAATAGTTGTTTAAATGGATGGCTGAGTCTATGAAACTGGCTCTAAACTGTTGAACTTAAAAGAGACCAGCTCCGTTGTTAGCTTCGTATCCAAATGACCTAAATAGACATATGAAGGCTAATTGATGTAACTTTAGACAGTAAAAAAAGATTACCCTCAAGTGAATTAGAATTTTTATAAATAAATTATAGAACTTATTAACTATTTCAAGAAATATTGCTGAATTAAAATTTATAAATGTCCACACAACCTTTAGGATGTACTAGCTCTGAACGAAAAATTAAAAATGGCGTATTAGTGGGTTCTCCCACGTGTAAATTTGCTCTTTTCTTTGTTTTTATTAGTGTAGGTTTTTTCAAGACACCTTAATCCAAAAACTGTTTACTCTTTGTGAATTTTTCTGATGATTTTGAAATGTTGCAGAGACGATATTAACATAAAAATGTTGTTTGGCACAAAACAAATGAAACGGACCGTAAAAAATATATCTCACAGAAATGCTGTTTTTTGGGAAATGTGAAAAATTAAAAATTAAAATAATAAAATAAAAACATGGTTATTGGAATATAATATGAACCTGACTTATATATATATATATATATATATGCGTTTGTGTGTGTGTGTGTGTGTGTGTGTGTGTGTGTCTACTAGCTGGCTTTGCCGGCTCGCTACCGATTCGCAAAGTCCGCTACGTTAAGTACTTGAAACAAAAACTTTAACTAAACTTTCATTTATAACTTTGCAATAAATACAAAACAAAAAGGGTCGCATTCATTCATATAGATAAACACATTAACATTTCGATACAAATTTATTTATCTTTTAAAAATGACCGTAAATAAAGGAAAAGAAAGAAAATACCAATTTAGCTCAGTGATGGCGTGGGGGAGATTTGTTTTTAACTTAGAAATAGAGCGTAACTTGTTGAAAATCACGTCAGTCCCCCTTAAGTAAAAAACTGGAAAAGAATAGTTGAACAAAAATACTAACTTCTGTCCACGAAATAAAACAACCAAACAGAACTATTTGTTATATTAAAATCAAAACAATCATTGAATTAAAAGACGATAACAAATAATAATTAATTAATTTATTGTCTGTTTCAAAATCAATATACAATTTAGTTAATTTTGCGACTGACATCGTATATACATAAGCAGTATATAGAAAGGTGGTGCTTCTATTGTGTAAAGTATAATTAACTTGAAATAGGGAGTTTTGCCTTAACCGTTAATCCAACAGAAATGCGCTTTAACTTTCGCATTTATTTATTTAGGTAGAAAAGATTAAGTGGCTTCATGCCTTGTCTGGAGCGATTTCCATTTTAAAAAATATGTATTTATGAAATTTTTTGTGATGTCATAATAGACTTTACTATCCCACTCTATCTTCCTCTTTCACTCTCTCTCTCTCTCTCTCTCTCTCTCTCTATCTCTCTCTATATATATCTATCTCTCTCCCTCTCTCTCTCTCTCTCTCTCTTCACCTATCTCTCTCCTCCCTCTCTTTTTTCTATCTTTATATATGTCTCTCTTTAATTATTTACGTCATTCGCCTCCTCCCAAAAATATATATTTATGAAATTTTCTTGTGATGTCATAATAGACCTTACTATCCCACTCTATCTTCCTCTTTCACTCTCTCTCTCTCTCTCTCCCTCTCTTAATTCAAGTTATTCGTTCTTCCTCCAACCATGTGAAACATGCATGTAGAGATGAAAAGTGTGCACGGTGACAAGCTAATAACAGCATCAGAGATCTAGACGGTTCGTCTAATTGACGAGCCGTGTCAGGAATCGTCTAGATGAAACCGTGATAACTGCACGTCCTCCATTAAAGCATGACGTCTTAAAAGAATTTCGCCCCTTTTTCTCTGATTTAATGGATGACGCCATCATTTCGTGTCGTCATCCAATGTGAACGGTGATCCTCATCTCTGTTTTAATGGATGATGTTACAAGACGATGATGGCATCCAGTGTGTCTGATGATAAGCATGATAACAAACAGACAAACACGTTCCGTAGAGTTTTAGTAGGGGGTCTAGACGGTTAAATGACGTCATCCACACTGCATGAGGACAAACAAACAAGCCCCATAATCTTTCTCGTATATAGATCGATAGATTTGTTTATTTAATTTTTATTGGGGGCAATGAAAGTTTTCCATGAAAAACGTACATAGAAAGCGTTTCGATAGAACCCTTTTGGCTTTCGGTAAATCCAGTGGTACACTAAAAATTCCATAGGAGAGTGAGAAAGGAGAGAGTGGGAGAGTGGGGGGAGAGAGACAGCGACTGAGTCTGAGAGAGAAGGGAGAAAAGAAAGGGGGAGATAGCACCGGTGCAGTAGCACTTGACACACAGAAAATCAGATAACGGTTATAAATGCCCGCAACGCGTCTAATAAGCGGCTAAGCAAAAACCGGAATAAGCTATTTATCACCTGTTGAGGGCCGAGAGAATACATCAAGCCCTCAAACCGCGGATGAAGCTGAATTTAATACTATATCAGTGACTTAAAGATTCTTATTAGTCTATCGAGACATCTTGGTTTTCCGTTCGTGTTAAAAGATGGTAATCCCGCCTCACCTATCAATGATACGTCATAACCGGCACAGGTAACATGAATTGGAACAAATACATTGAAGACATTGCCAAGGCTGGCGCAAAGAAGGTGGGCTCCCTCTACCGTGCTAGTAAATTCCTCACACCTGACATTATCCTGTATCTCTACAAAGCCACCATGGAGTATTGTTGCCACATCTGGGCTGGTGCATCATCTACTAGTCTCTCCCTCCTTGACGAGGTCAAAAAAAGAGTCGCCAACCTAATAGGTCCCTCACTGTCAACCAAGCTCCAGTCCCTGTCCCATCGCCGCAATGTAGCATCCTTGTGCTTGTTTTACAAATACTTCAATGGATTATGCTCTGATGAATTGGCTACTCTGGTGCCCACTCGACGTAAATTCACTAGACCAACTCGACAATCAACTAAATCCAATCCATTCACTGTGGAGGTCCCCAGATGTCGGAGAGCTTTCTACTCAAATAGCTTCTTTCCTCGTGCTGCTGGTCTCTGGAACTCCCTCCCTGACCCTTGTTTCCCCGACAGTACAGACATGCAGAAATTTAAAACTAATGTAAACAGACATTTCGCTGCGCAGATCCCAATTTAGGTTGACCTCCCTCCCTAAAAAAAACCTTCTCCCTTTTTTTTCTTAGAAGCCCCTTATGTCTACAGTGGTGGCCTGCCTTGTTTGGGGTGAACTATGTTAAAAAAAAATGTATACACAATCGAAAAGTTACCTGTCTCGTCGAAGCCGGGGTGATACATATAGAAATAGTTCAATTAAAAATGGCGATAAGGATGCGTATATCCCAGCAGCATTTCCAAAGAGCGAAATCTAGTGTCATTCTACGCCCTTGCTTCCCTAAAAAATAAATCAAACATTACACATATACTCCCGTTTATATCTACTATATATGTTCCAACTTTCATTTTTTTAATCTACTCAGTAGTTTTTGAATTCAAGGGTACATTTATCTTCAGAGGAAGTGTTCTGTCTCCTTTGCTCACATCAAAAATAAATCAAACATTACACATATACTCTCGTTTATATCTACTATATATGCTCCAACTTTCATTTTTTTAATCTACTCAGTAGTTTTTGAATTCAAGGGTACATTTATTTTCAGAGGAAGTGTTCTGTCTCCTTTGCTAACTTCAAAAATAAATCAAACATTACACATATACTCCCGTTTATATCTACTATATATGCTCCAACTTTCATTTTTTTAATCTACTCGGTAGTTTTTGAATTCAAGGGTACATTTATCTTCAGAGGAAGTGTTCTGTCTCCTTACTCCCTTCAAAAATGAACCAAACATAGCTCATTACATTCCCTATGACGTCTACTATCTACGTTCTAAATGTCATAAGAATATTTCTAGTAGTTTATGAAATTTGTAACATAGATAGTAGATGTTATAAGGAGTGTAATGGTCTATGTTTAAATTATTTTTAGGAGAGAAAAATTTAAAGGATTGAAAAAATTTAAAGGATTGAAAAACTACTTAGCAGATTTTTATTAAATTTCCTTACTATTAATTGGTCTTAAAAGCAGGGTCCAGTATTTATCAATTTCACAATTTAGTTTTTTTTTTGTTTTTTTTGTTTTTGTTTTTAGCTATAAAAACATCTTCGTAGTACGGTGATTTATAAAGGATTGTTTTGGATGAGGAAAGCTCGAAAACCGAATGAACAGACAGCCATTTTTTTGTTATTTTATATATAGATTGAGGTTGAGACTTTTTGGTTTAGGGCACATCAACACTATAGGTAATTTAGTGTCGTACGGTAAATTTATAACATAGGCATTTCATAAGTTTTGGAATTTGTTATACTAGCAAATATATGCTCCCTCCGATCGCATATTTTTGCCAGCCTTAGAGGATTATATTATTTGTGAAAGAACGACATACAATACGTAGTAAAGCAAAATTAATTGTTTAAGACTATTGCAATATTTACAATGCTATTGATAATGTTTACCCATGTATTTATTATTTTTATTTATTTATTATTTTGAAATATGAAGTAAATACAAAAATCTATGACATCACGCCAAAGCTATAATTATTTTGTTACGGTAATGTTTTAAGCTCTATTTATAAGTAAGTCCAAATAAGTCAGTTGGTAGAACAGAAGGTCTCAAGGTTTGAGCTATGATTTCCTGTCAGAGCATCCGCTTTATTTGTTGGGAATTCATTAATTACTATTAATGCAATGTTCTCCATGTCTAAAAGCAGTTAAGATCTGATATTTCGAAATGAGACAAATTCTGAAATGTATTTATTACGTTTAAAAAAATGTGGCTGACAGACAAAATCTCTATTCATATAAGATATAAAAGATAATTGGTGTTCTTCGAATAAGTTTCTGATCCAATATGTGATCTACAGAGTTAGTAAAGGTTAGCGTAAGAGTAAATGGGTAGATCACATATTAGAATAGAAACAACTCGGTAAATCTCATATTAAATTACGAACCATTCGGTAGATCACATATTAGATTAGAAACAATTTGGTATTTTACATATTGGATTAGAAACCATTCGGTAGATTATACATTGGATTATAAACCATTCAGTAGATAACATATTGGATTAGAAACCATTCGGTAGATAACACATATTGGATTAGAAACCACTCGGTAGATCACATATTAGATCAGAAACCATTCGGTAGATCACATATTAGATTAGAAACCATTCGGTAGATCACATTGGATTAGAAACCATTCAGTAGATAACATATTGAATTAGAAACCATTCGGTAGATCACATATTAGATCAGAAACCATTCGGTAGATCACATATTGGATTAGAAACCATTCGGTAGATCACATATTAGATTAGAAACCATTCGGTAGATCACATATTAGATTAGAAACCATTCGGTAGATCACATTGGATCAGAAACTACTCAGTAGATCACATATTGGATCAGAAACCATTCGGTATATTACATATTGGATTAGAAACCATTCGGTAGATTATACATTGGATTAGAAACCATTCGGTAGATCACATATTGTATTAGAAACCATACGGTATATTACATATTGGATTAGAAACCATACGGTATATTACATATTGGATTAGAAACCATTCGGTAGATCATACATTGGATTAGAAACCATTCAGTAGATAACATATTGGATTAGATACTATTACGTGGATCACATTTTGTATTAGAAACCATTCGGTAGATTATACATTGGATAAGAAACCATCCGGTAGATACATATTAGATTAGAAACCATTTATTAGATCACATATTAGATTAGAAACCATTCGGTAGATCACATATTCGATTAGAAACTATTCGGTAGATCACATATTAAATTAGAAACCATCCGGTAGATACATATTAGATCAGAAACCATTTGGTAGATCACATATTAGATTAGAAACCACCCGGTAGATTCATATTGGATTAGAAGCTATTCGGTAGATCACATATTGGATGTAAAACCACTCGGTAGATAACATATAGTGATCAGAAACCATTCGGTACATCACATATTGCATTAGAAACCATTCAGTATATTAGATATCGGATTAGAAACCATTCGGTAGATCACATATTGGATTAGAAACTATTCGGTAGATCACATATTAAATTAGAAACCATCCGGTAGATTACATATTAGATCAGAAACCATTTGGTAGATCACATATTAGATTAGAAACCATCCGGTAGATTCATATTGGATTAGAAGCTATTCGGTAGATCACATATTGGATTAGAAACCATTCGGGGGATCACATATTGGATTAGAAACCATTCGGTATATTTCATATTGGATTAGAAACAATTCGGTAGAACACATATTGGATTAGAAACCATTCGGTAGATCACATATTGGATTAGAAACCATTCGGTAGATCACAT
>OY744519.1:136101789-136151789 GCA_963556195.1 Sepiola atlantica
CATCGGACAAGCCAAGGCCTGCTTGGTGAGGGTGCCAGTTTAGTAACCGACCACCCGACCGTGGAATAGGTGGAATTAGTTTACATGGCACCGGTAGCAGGTAAAAAAACAACCAGATTACAACAGGGTCGTCTTCAGATCAAATGTCAACAAATATTTGTTACAAACTGTAATCAAACTTTGGGCATTCCATTCATCATTTCCAATCCTCTCATAATAGTCTTCACCTTTCAACTAACAATCATTCCATCGCATTAACCCCTATCCTCGAGAGCTTTTGGCATCGATAAAATAAAATAATACAGTCGGTAATACCTGGTGTGGAATTCCACATGGACGGACTTACACTAAAAGAGGAAGTTTCTATAGAATATCAAATTCACATGCGGTCACAAGTCACGTGTATATCCCAGTCAGAGAAGATGACATACAGTACCTAGTATTCCAAAATGGTCACCAATCTTGCACTGACTAGGCTCAACGTCGCTTAACCTCGCTGATCTAACGAGAACCGATGTGTCAACGTGATTAGGCCGTATATTTAGCCTCGGTAAATGGTGACTTCAAAAAAAAAAAAAGATATGAGCTGAAACACTTAATTTTGAAATAGCATTTCCATTTCTAATCGCGCAGATTGAATGGGCGTATATTAAGAATGGATCCGTTCTTGTTATTATACAAGATGCACATCAAAATGTAAATCGGATCCTGCGATTGAATGGCTAGAAATGTTTTCTTTAGACAACGGATGGAACGGTTAAACCAAAATGGCGCCCTTCTATAATGGATTATGAAGATAAATATTACAGAAGAAAATGGCTGCCCCACTTCGGTTTTCTTTTTTTGGCGGAGGAGGGTATATTCAGCTTGTACAAACAAATATTTTCAAACGTATCGACTGGCAGATTTAGATGGGAATGTTGCAGATAATCTAAAATAGCAAACCAAATTTACATCATTTAATTCGTAAACATTCGCAGAGTTTATTCTGGACTGAAAGTCAATGACCTTAAAAAGAAAACTGATCTCTCTCTCTCTCTCTCTCTCTCTCTCTCTCTCTCTCTCTCTCTCTCTCTCTCTCTCTCTCTCTCTCTCTCTTCCTCATTTTATACTTGTCTCGTATCTCCTCTTCTATTTCTACACGTTTATATTTCTCTCTCTCACACATACTATCTCTCTCTCTCTATCTCTCTCTCTATCTCTCTCTCTCTATATATATATATATATATATATATATATATATATATATATATATCGCCATCTCTCTCTTCCTCTCTCTCTATCTATCTCTATCTATTTATATATATATATATATATATATATATCGCCATCTCTCTCTTCCTCTCTCTCTCTCTTCCTCTCTCTCTCTCTCTCTCTCTCTCTCTACCAATATCTTCTTTCAATATTTCTTTCTCTTTCTACACATCTCCCTCTCCAAATTTTCCTCTACTTCTACCTCTGCACTTGTTTCGACTCTCTTCTTCTCTCTTTCTATTTCTATACATTTCTCTCTCTCTCTCTCTCTCTCTCTCTCTCTCTCTCTCTCTCTCTCTCTCTCTCTCTCTCTCTCTTGGAAGCATCATTCGGAGAAGCGATTGTGATCTCGAAAGGATGAAAGAGAAATTGCCCTCTTACTTCATCCACCTCACACTGGTTCTAAGTTTTATAAATTATATCTCAATATGCTTTATTTTTCAACCACTTGCACTTATCTTTATTCTGGGTTATGTACAGATTGACCCCTCAAAAATGTCACCCATGAAATCGTTAATAAAATTCACAATCCTTTCTGCAATAGTCTATGTATAACTTGTTCACCAAGTTTCCGTGGTGAATGTCTAATAGTCTGTTTTATCATCGTTCAATGATATTAATGGACACTTTGGTAATCGTCTCATCGGTACGAGGCGTGATCCTGAATGGGCTTCATAATCACTTTGGTAGAAAGAAAGAAAGAAAGAAAGAAAGAAAGAAAGAAAGAAAGAAAAAAAAGAAAGAGAAAATGAAGTAAGAAAAGTCAAAAGAGTGCGACTAATTAGACAGAGAGGAGAGGAAAACATGGAAATAGAGAGAGGGGCGAAAGGGATAAATAGAGAGGTGTAAGAGAATAAATGCATGGTGTAAAGAGGGATAAAGAGAGAGGGAAATTAATGGAAAAAGGAAAGAACGAAATATACCGAAAAATAAATGATGAGAGAAAGCGATATAAAGAAACAGGGGGAATAGAGTGAGATTAATAGGGAGAAGGAAAAATAAATAGATAGAAACCGAGAAGGACATAGAGAAAGAAAAATAGAGAGAATGTGAGAAAAGATGGAGGGGAAAGGAAAGAGGGAAAAAGAGGGTGGAAAGAGAGGACGACTAGGAAGAAGAAAGAGAACTAAGAAGAGAGCGAGGAAGACAGAAAGAAAGATAAAGAGAAAAAGAAAGAGAGATGAATTGCGTTTCTGTCAGGATACGTCTGACGATGTTTGAGCCATGTTTGGTTATACCCACCCCTTCACAATCCTTTACCCGTCTTCACCATCAGTTTTCGTCACCCCGCACTCCCAAAAGAGTTGACAGTTCTGATAATAGCAACGGCAAAATACCCAAATTAACGTTTAATTTTTCTCGCATTTCATGCTGTCACCGTCTAGGGCAGAGTTGTTCAAACGGCGATCAACAAACACGAGAACCACATTTTTAAACATACGTCCATTCAAATTTTAGCGTGACAGACCAACCGATCGACAAAACCTGTGAAAAAAATTAAATAAATAAAAGCAAGAAAATAGAAAATTTAAAAAACCCAATTGCTACTGAAACTATTTTGACAATTGATCTTAACCAAATAAGACGGCCACTTTGAATCACAAAGTTACCCCTAAACCACCCGGAATCACAAACATACTTAAGCCCCTTCTTCTTCTTCTTCTTCTTCTTCTTCTTCTTCTTCTTCTTCTTCTTCTTCATCATCTTTTTCTCCTAATCTTTTACTCTTTTTCTTCTTTTTTTTGTTCTTTTTTCTTCTTCTTTTTCTTCTTCTTCTTCCTCTTCGTTTTCTCGTCCTTCTTCTTCATCACTTTTTCTCCTTTTTTCATCTGCTTTTTCTTCTTTTTTTCTCCCCTCTCTATTTCATCATCTACTTCTTCGTCTTCTTCATCATAATCTCTTTTTTCTACTCCTTCTTCATCATAATTTACTTTTTCTACTCCTTCTTCATCATCATCGGCAACAACAACAACAACAACAACAACATCTTCTTCCTCGTTTTCTCCTTTTTTATCATAATCTTTTCTCCGTCTCCTTCTTCATCATCTTTTTTCTCATTCTTCTTCTTCTTCTTCATCATCATCATCATCTTTTTTCTCATTCTTCTTCTTCTTCTTCTTCTTCTTCATCATCATCATCATCATCTTTTTTCTCATTCTTTTTCTTCTTCTTCTTCTTCTTCTTCTTCTTCTTCATCATCATCATCATCATCATCTTTTTACTCATTCTTTTTCTTCTTTTTCTTCTTTTTCTTTTTCTTCTTCTTCTTCTACATCATCATCATCATGCTCTTTTTCTTCTACACATCTTCTTCTTCTCCTTCTTCTTCCTCTTTATCTTTTCCTCCTTCTTCTTTTTCTTTACCTCTTCCTCCTTTTCCTTTTTCCATTTCTCCTTCTTCTTTTTCTTCTCTTGATTCTCCGTTTTCTTTCTTCTTGAATTCCGTGTTTGTTTAGAGGTTTTATTTGTCTTTACTTTCGTTATATCCTAACAATGTTTGTCGGGTGGCTTTGAAAATGTGAGACTCCACATTAAGTGGGTGGTCCGAGGATCGTTTGGATTGCTGCTTGTGGTCAACATTTATGGAAGGGGAGAGGATGGGAAAAAAATTTAAATAGAGAATACAATGGGGTGGGCTATTTGTTGAGAGAACATCATGTTAGAGGACTTCACTCTCTTTGGTTGGATCGCATCTGATTATGCATTTCAGCTCGCCCTCTCGCTCTCTTTCTCTCTCTCTCTCTCTCTCTCTCCCTCTCTCCCTCTCTCTCTCTCTCTTTCTCTCTCTCTCTCTCTCTCTGATTCTTCTTTTTTCTATTGTTCAGATTGTTGTATACTAGGAGAGGTGTGAAACGAGATCTCGTGAATGGCGTCACGGCGAGAAGAGAGTGACAACGGTTGGCCTCTTTTCCCAGCAGAGAGAGTGTAATGCGGACGTACATTAAGTGTTCGCCCGTCTGGGTGAAAGAAGTTGAATCCAAATAAAATACGACAGTTTGGGACTTGGGCTCTCGTCTAAAAAATCCCTGGCCAGAGTTTTTATAAAGATGCGAACTGCTAATTCTTGTTGTGTTTTATTTACGAGCGCGATGAGCTGAGGCGACGAGATGACATAATTAAAGATGGCTACGAGAACTAATACAGAGAGGCGAGGCAATGCAAAAACTTGCTTCTCACTATAGCAAGGTGTGGCATAAGGCCGAAAGGTGGAGAAACAGCTCCCTTCCCGAGGGGAGGGGCACTTTTGTCGGGTACAAAAATAGTCATGAACCGACTCGAAGGCATTCCGCGGTAGGGGCGCCTCACACAATAAACTAACACCAACTCCCGAAGGAGGAGATAATGCCTCGGAGGGTACATTTCCTATGATCGAGCTGTACCGTACATCATCCCAACAAAGAAGAGTCTGAGTGTTCAAGCCATCGTCTAGGTTGTCAGAATGATGGCAAGATGAACCTCGGCTGGATGACAACTGGCTTCGAAAAATATTTTATTCACCCCTCTTTGCTTACTTTGCATAAAACTAAATTGAACAAAATATAATCCACATTACCGACCCTTACGCCTAAAAGATGTGTTCCAAAATTCATAATGATCGGTTAATTAGTTTAGGAGTTAATTATATACATAAAAATATATAAACATATACACATACCAAACTTTATATACATGCACCCCTTCAATGTAAAAATTTACATAAAATAATGTGCTAATGTTACTCATTGTGTTGCTGAGTATATATATTTCAAAATTCATAATGATCGGTTCATCAGTTTGGGAGTTTATCCTGTACAACGAAATATATAAACATATTAACATACCTAACTTTATATAAATGCATACTCTAAACGTTAAAGTTTTTAAAAAAATAATATGTCCATGTACTCACCGTGTTGCCTAGAATATATATTCCAGAATTCACAATGATCTGTTAATTAGTTTAGTACATTAGCATGTACATAAAAATATATAAATATACAGGGTGACCCCCAAAAAACGAGCCCCAAATCTAATTAGGCCCCGTTTCTTAGTCTTTCGTCCGAATGAAATGAATTTTGGGGTATAACTAGTTTATGATATTCACAACATCATATCAAAACACTAGAGTATTTGGCCTTTTTTTCTCCATTCTACAGCATGTGTTCTAGATGGACTCCTTTTAGCTCCGTGCATTTCTTGAGGCGCAGAACGAAGTTGTCCATGACGTTCTTAGAGACTGAATTGGGAATGGCTCTCATCTCCTCCCTGATGGCTTCCTTGAGTTCCGTGATGGTTCTGGGTTTCCTTGCCTACATTCTGTCCTTAAGATAGCCCCAAACGAAATTATCTGGGGGGCTTAGGTCCGGGCTATGGGGTGGCCACTCAAAATTAGTCTTGAGACTGATCACTCGGCCTCCGAAGTTCTCTTTCAGCCAATCTCAGGACAGGTTTGAGGTGTGAGAACTTGCTCCGTCTTGCTGGAACCAGAACTTGCTCATGAGCGACGGGTAGAGGGTCTGGAGCTCACTCTTGAAGGTTTTGAGGACCTCTACATACCGCTCCTTGGTGACTGTCACTGCTGCGCCAGATTCTTCGATGAAGATCGGTCCGATGATGCCTCTGACCAAGATTGCAGCCCACACCGTGCAATTAGGAGAGTGCAGGGGCTTGGTGGCTACTTCATTTGGTCTGGAGGACCCCCAGAAGACATTTGTCTTGGAGTTCGCCTTTCCGTCAAGATGGAAGTGGGCTTCATCTGAGGTCCAAAGGAGGTTAAGGAAACCTGGTGTCTCCTCGATCTTATCGAGCATCTTGACTGCCATAGCGCTCCTCTGCTTCTTGTCTGAGGCTGTAAGGGTCTGCGGCGTCTGTATTCTGTATGGGTAAGCCCTGATATTGTTCACCAGCACTCTCCTGCAAGTCTCACGGGAGATACCGAGGGACTGACTTCGCTTACGCATAGAGCGTTTCGGACTCTCCTGGAAAGACTCCCTCACACTTTCGACCAGCTCGGCTGTCCGCTTCTTGGGACGTGCCGAGTGGCTTGGACAGTTCTCACTGGCAGCGTTGAAGTTCTCCACGGTCCCATACTTCTCGAAATGGTCCACCCAGTTCTGAATTCTGCTTTTGGATGGAGCCTTTTCACATCCGAACTGATGCATGAAACTGTCTTGGGTTTTCTTAAACGAGCCTGTCTTGTAGTAAAATTTAACACAGTGTATTCTTTGTCCCAGCTCCCACTGAGGTCTTGGTGTACTCACGGTCGTTGATTCTGCCATATCCTGTAAAATAAGGGCAATTGGTGAATAAATAAAGGAGATATCACATAAAGTGTACACGGGGCCCGTTTTTTCTTTTAGTCACCCTGTATACACATATCTAACTTCGACGATATCTTTATTTTCCAGTAAAGAGATTCATTTTTTATAAAAACCACAAAAGTATCCAAAAAATTCGAAAACTTACTTTAGAAAACATTCCTTTAAATTATTTTTTACTTTTGTTAAATACACGGTAGAATAAATACACGTGTTTTAGAAAAAAATTGATTTTCTGTGGGGTTTTTTTTTTGGTGGAGCATTTATTCGAGAAGTTTCAAGATATGCTTGTAAAACCTTGATTGGCTGGACAAATGGAGAAACGGCGGTCAAAAATAAATCTTTTTACTGGAAAATAAAGATATTGTCTCTGCAATCTAATGTTTTCTATTGTTTTCTATTGTCTATTCATGAATTGATATCTATTGAGCATAAAACTGAAGGTTTGACTACAATATTTCTTAAACTACCGCGAACCAGCGTGTATACTACTACCCTGACTTACAAAAAAATACACTCCTATAAACATCGGAACTTTCCGTGATATCAGGTCGGCTGGAACGGTCTGGGATCTCGACAATAAAAAAGAAGAAAAAAAGCATCAATGTAACCACTGATGAAGACATGTGCATGTCGAAATATTTGATTAAAAAAAAAATAATAAATGTTTCATTTATTAAAAAATCTCGCATCGCTTATCTGGTTTTTAATCTGATTGTTTTTTTTAACTTGTCGATGCTTCATAAAGTAACCCCTAATGGATTCTTATATATATATATATATATATATATATATATATATATATATATATATATATATATATATATATATATATATATATAGTTGTGGCTCATATCTGTTTCTTTGTTCACAAGGAAGAACCTCCATATATATATATATATATATATATATATATATATATATATATATATATATATACTTAAAATACACTAGCCACAGTACTTGGATAAGTATATTTCATTTTGATCAAATGGAGGTTTAATAGTATCGTGAGGTCTCCGTTTGCACCGGTCATCAATAAAAAAAAAAAAAAAGGGAAACTAATTTTTACCTTAATTTATTTTATGTATAACTTTAACATAATAGAAATTTAAAAAATAAGAATCGAAATTGAACCATATATTGAATTTGATCCATAGTCATTATTGGCCCATTCAGCAAGATTTTCTGAATTTCAACGCATCTAACACAAGATGCGTCCATCTTAATATACACGACGACGATGATGATGATGACGGTCTCATAACCCCCTTTCCGGGAAAAGGGCGGTATCTTTGAATAACGAAGACTGACAACGCCCATCATTCTCCAGACCAACATAGAACGTCTGGTATTCCCACAATGATCACCCATTTACTACTGGCCAGGCTAAACGTCTCTTAACTTTAGTGATCTAACGAGGGCCGATGTGTGAACGTGAGCGAACGTATACACGCCAAAGCCCATCAAATCTGTACATTTAAGGATTCAAATATCATTTTCAACTTAAGTGGGACAGACCCACGAAAAAGCTATTTAAACTTAAACGTGACAGACCGAACACATCTTCTCACTCTCTTTATCTCGCCGCCTTCTCTCTCTCTCTCTTTCTCTCTCTCTCTCTCTCTCTCTCTCTCTCTCTCTCTTAAATCTGCACATATAGCGTATAGTTATAGTATACTATTTCAAACTTAAGTGTGACAGACCAACGAAAATGCTATTTAAACTTAAGCGTGACAGACCAACGAAAATGCTATTTAAACTTAAGCGTGACAAACCAACAAAAATGCTATTTAAACTTAAGTGTGACAGACCAACGAAAATGCTATTTAAACTTAAGCGTGACAGACCAACGAAAATGCTATTTAAACTTAAGCGTGACAGACCAACGAAAATGCTATTTAAACTTAAGCGTGACAGACCAACGAAAATGCTATTTAAACTTAAGCGTGACAGACCAACGAAAATGCTATTTAAACTTAAGCGTGACAAACCAACAAAAATGCTATTTAAACTTAAGCGTGACAGACCAAACACAGCTTACGCCTGCCTTACTATTTCATCTCTCATCTCGTATACACCCTGTCTCTCTCCATTAAATCTGCAAATTTAGTGATTAAATAATTTGAAACGTGACAGACCAACGAGAATGCTATTTAAAACATAAGCATGACAGACCGAACACATTTCTTCTTTCATCTCTCTCTATAAAATCTGCACACTTAGCGATTAAAATACTATTATAATTTAAGCGTGACAGACCAACGAACAAGCTATTTCAAACGTAAGCGTTACAGACTTACAGATTCTCCTATAGAGATGAGTGGACGTATCTAAGAGAAATTTCCTTGAAAAATTAAATGAACAAAAACAAAAAAAGGAATTAGTCTTCATTTGTTCTGCGAGGAATGGTACTCTGCTTTTGGATACGTTTTCGATGGCGCTAAGCCTGCACAAAAAAAAATGGGGAGAATGAGCACGTGTTCGAGTAGGGGTCCCTGCTGACGTAAGAGAGAAAAAACGGGGAGGGGGACGCGTATGAAAATACAAACATCTGGCTATTGTTTTTCCAGCTGCCACAACACCAAACAAATAAAATAGGCTGTACAATTGCGATTCCTCGAAATTCTTCATTCGACCAATGCTTACACGAATCAGAATCGGTTAAACTCGTGTAACACTTCCTTAAATAGTGGATGACAAAAGGTTTTTGTGTATACAAACATAAGTGTAGATATTTAAGGGTTAGGAGTCTTTTACTATGTGAGAATTGCTTCTCACACACATGATGGCTAAGGGTCACCGAATCGCACCGTTAGAAAAAAGTCACACTTACCTAGATTTCATTTTTTTTTTTTTAATGGCGACAGAGGATGTGGCTTCTTTTCTTTGCAGAATGATGCGCTTCTGTGTGACCGCAGTCTTTTAGTTCGGCCATCACTTAGTAAAGTTCTTGCTAATTCAATATAAAAGCCAATAATAAATCCTGTTGATACGAGGTTATCGCATTGTTCGTATGGTCAACAATAAAACACCTTTAAGGTTGATTAAAAATTCCATAGTAAATCCATCGAGTTGGTACGAAGTTGACTGCTCCCTCACAAAATCTCAACTAATAAAATCGATTTTTATTTTCAACGCGTGTTTAAAAAGGGCGCCAAATAAATCTCTGGGGTAAACTTCCAAATATAAACTCCTAAAGGTCACTTCCTCCTTCCGGTAGGAGGGAGGGTGAGTGTGAACATCTAACGATGCGATTTCTCACAACTAAAACGCCCTTTATAAGATAGTATCATGATGCTCGTCTATCGCTTGCGAAGATGAGCGTGATCATGTCGCTGTTTTTGTGGGTCTTCCACGGACCTATGTTGAGCAAAGTCACCGCTTGTTTTCTTGTAGTTTTTGACCGCTTAATTGGGGATCTCTGCCAGTTGCGGTAAACTGATCCAGGTGTGATAAAGCAGGCAATTTCTAGGGCACCTTTTCTATCCCGTTCCTTGTGCTATGGAGGTGAGCAGTGCATTTCTAAAGAAGGGTGCTTAATCACTCAGTCGTCTGCTGGATTCCTCTGCTGATTCGGTCAGAAGGACGGCGACCATATAGCCTGTATGATGTGACCTCAAAAAAAAACTGCCACCCATTAAATCGTTAATAAAATTTACAATCTTTTCTATTATCGAACCATATTTAGCACAAATAAACTTCAGTCTATGCCTGACTTGTCCACCAAGTTTCAGTCATTAATATCCAATAGTCTTGGTTTTATTGCCGTTCAATGATAAGCACATCTGGATACGATATGCAACATTATCATTACCACCTGACATATTTCATTAGCCCTGCCCTGCTTTTGTCTGTGATGGCCCTCTTCAGTTGAGGAATTGTCTGGGAATTGTCTTGATAAACATTTTCTATAAGATAACCCCATTGGTAAAACTCGAGGGGGGGGGGTATGGTCTGGTTAGTACGAAGCTCATTCAAGATAAGACGATCTCCAAAGTGCCCCCCCCCCTATACCATTGTACGGTGATAAAACAATAAATTGAAGTTTATTGTAGAAAGGATTTTGAATGTTAGTAACGATTCCATGGGTGACATGTGCTACAAACGTCGTCTCTTTGTATATCTGTCTGTCTGTCTACATGTCAGTATCTCTGTTCGTGGATGCAACAAAGAGGTTTGCAGTTAATATTTGATGAATTAATATTAGGAAGGGCCAGGGTTTAGACTGGGTTCAGAGATTAGGGGAAAACTAAAAGCAAAATAAAAATAAGAATAAAATTAAAAATTAAAAATTAAAAATAAAAATAGAAATATTGTCAAACGCCTTTAAATTTATGAAATGGAAGAAAAGATATAATATCAATGTTGGCAAGGAACCGTTACAAAGAATATGACTGATAAAAGTATTTCAAAATAGTTACGAAGTTATTAACCTCACGTTGATAGGGATATAGATATACAAGGGTCTGGGTTGGGACCATCAGTAGTGAATACCTAAATGGAAGGGATTAGCTTCCAATTATATAAACTGAACTTAATTAGAGTGATTAGTTGAGAGGACAGAAATAAGGGAGATTAAAGCTATTAAGTGGTAATGGTTGGTTACAAATACTAAAAAAGCAAAATTTGTAGAGTATGTTTGAAGAAGAAAATAGGAGGTTATAAAAAGAGTAAAGTAAATAGAATCCAGAAAGAAAATTGGAGATGGAGAAGCCGTATGAAAGTAGTAAAGTTATAGATTAATAAGAGTGGCATACGTATGTGTTAAATTTCAAAAATGGGGTTGTCAAAGGTGTAGGATACTAAAAGCGAAGGCACGTAAGGGTTAAAGATCAAATGATTGAAGTTTAAAAGTTATATATTGAATTGAAGGACAGAAGGGGTTGGAGATGTACTTATAGTAAAAGACTGGTAACAAGTCCAATGCGTTGAGAAACCCTCAATGCAATTTTAAAAAGAGTTCTGAAGTTAGGGATGCAAGTTTTACGTGTGGTCTTCAGAACTCTTTTTAGGTAATAAAATAGGGATTTGGAGACGAAATTGTTTTAAGTGATTTTTAATGTAATGGATTTGAAGTGAGTTGTTGTAGTACTGGTCTTAAGCTGAGAGGGCTTAATTATTGGATGGGGAGAGGTATCAATTTGGGGCTATAAAGTAAATATATTTATTTTTTATGTCTGCGTGCCGAGAGAAATTCGTTTTAGAAATTATATAACTGCTCTATCTCGTATATCGAGCATAAATCTTTCATGATAGGTTCTACTTTAAAGGTACACATCATATCATTATTTTTCTGTTCCTTATATATATATATATATATAAAAAGAGAGACAGACAGACAGACAGACACAGACAGAGACAGAGACAGACAGAGAGCGAGGAGGAGTTTAAAACCAACATGAAGTAGACGTCATTCGAATCCCGTTTGATTGTCTCCCGGGGGGAGGCGTTCCATTTGTTTTGATACCTTTTTCTTCACGTACATTTTCTTCCATGTACTCCAAATTGCTATACTTTTATTAAAACACTCATTTTAAATATCCTCTCCGTTTTGCTTCAGTTTCTTTCTGACTGGTTTTTGACGTTATAAGATGTTGCTATAATTTCAATACGTATTCTAATATTCTCTGAAGATTGACAGAAAGGCTATTCAACTGTATTTTTGCACCTATCTGCCAAAAAACACGTGTTAGGTTGAAAATATTATTCATATATATATATATATATATATATATATATATATATATATATATATATATATATATATATATAAGATGTAAATGATAAACATACACAGAGGTGTTGAGAGAATTGTACAATTAAAAAATTTAAAAATTAAAAATTGAGGGATCTCATAAAAATTATGACTTTGTATTGATTACTGCATAATCATTGAAGGAATCAATATATGCATATATATATATATATATATATATATATATATATGTGTGTGTGTGTGTGTGTGTGTGTGTGTGTGTGTGTATATGTATGTATATATATATATATATATATATATATATATATATACATATGTGTGTGTGTATTCTGTATGGTATAAAACGTTTTATTGATATATACATGCCGTATTTATTTTTAAACGTGATGAAATAAAGAGCTTGACCGAGTTTAAGATTAACAGAAAAATGCTATGAGTAATATAGCGAGGGAAGGGTGGATTAAATCAAATAGAAACTACATTAAGTCCAAGAAGATTTTCTTTTTGTTTACAAAGAGAAGGTTACAAAGACTTAATGTAAATATTTTATTGGATCTTCAGATAAAAGAGAGAGTGTGACTTATTGAGAATGGAGAATTCAGCAGCACCGAAATCTGAGGAACAGTAGCGGTTATTTATGAGATGTTCTTTTAATCTTAACCTCGGTCTAGCTCTGCTGGGCGAGGTTCAAAACCGGTCAGCTTGCCGTTTCATTATCTCATCTTTTAATTTCATCATGTGTAAAAAAATACATATGGCCTGTATATAGCAATAATATATATATATATATATATATATATATATATATATATATATATATATATATATATATATATATATATATATGAATTACTGTATAGTGTAGGTTTTTTCAAGACACTTTTAATTTCCTTATGTTTTAAAAAAATAAATATGGTCTATATATAGCAATAATATATATATATATATATATATATATATATATATATATATGATGTATTTTTATGTAATTATTTTTATTGGTGATTGTAGCGTTCGTTGTTTTTTGCTTACTATTATTTCGATTGTCTCACTTCCTAAGTGATTAAGATGCAGAAAATTGCATTATTAGTCGCCCTTAACTTCATAGGACGTATTTTTTTCGTTAATATATATTTTTATTTATTTTATACGTACATAAAAGTAATCCATGGACATGTGTTTCTGGCTCACAGCCGTCATCAGCATATATATATATATATATATATATATATATATATATAGAGAGAGAGAGAGAGAGAGAGAGAGAGAGAGAGGGGGGATTATTATAGCTTCTGTGTATGCTTCCACGTAAATAGATGTATGCGATATAAGCCTATGAGCATTAAAACAAAAAATATAGATACATAAGACTGTAAGCTATTGCTTTGTTTATTTTTTTTGTACTAATGAGTCACAGCTTATCAAGACCCAATGCGACTCGAGGATAAGGGTTATGAGTTTTTCAGGTGGACGATGAGACAACACTGAAGATCGATAACGATGGTTATAAATGGGAAGAATTTGATCATTTAAGATGACGACCATGGATTGGATTCGAAAACAACCATGTTGTAGTCAGCTGGGAAGTAGTCTGTGGAACACAATAGTGTTCCACAGACGAGTAGTTTTAGGAAAGAAAGTTTGCTCATGGAAATTCCGTTTAGTTTTAGACACAAAGAGGGAGAAAGGGGAGTTATGCACAGTGGTTGTAGCTAGACGAGTTTATTACTCTGCACGGCTCATGGTTGGACATTTTAGACAAAATTTAATATTGTTTTCTTTTTAATAGTTTTTTTTTTTCTTTTTTACAGATTGATAATTTTCGGGTGGCCCTCGTCATTCTTCAGTCAATAGAAATTCGAAACACGGTTAAAATCTGTTAACATTTCAAATATTTATTGACTAATTTGATATGAAATATTTGAATTTGCAGGTCGGCGAGTAAAGCAAAAATAATTGATCGTTATATACGTGTTGGGGTGGGGGCGTGACACACAACCGGATTACAATAGGTATGACAAATGTTTTCAGGCCAGTTTCTGGATCGAAGAATCTGTCCGATTAAACATGGGGGAAAACAGAGTTTGGGGACTCCCCTCTTTCTTTCCCTCCCCCTTTCTCTCTCTCTCTCTCTCTCTCTCTCTCTCTCTCTCTCTCTCTCTCTCTCTCTCTCTCTCTCCATGTAGAACAACGTTTCTCTGTCGCCAGTTTATCGAGTTTGTGTGACATCTGACAAATGCAGGTGTTCCCTCTGCCGTCAACCGGGTGTCAGTTGAATTGATCGTTGGACCCGATGTCAAATAATAGATTTCATAATAAACAAGAGCAGAGCCGTTTTAAGGATGCATCCATTCAATCTGCACGCTCAGTGATGGAAATTGAAGTGTGACAGACCGACGAACAGATAAAAAAAAAATAATTAAATGAAAGAACGAAAGGAGAAAACCGTTGAAACTTGTGGAAAAGAGTCTGTATCGATTTATACAAAGGGCTTTAGCAATGTTTATTGACCTCCTCTCCAGGAGGTTAGACACAAGGCCAGGTGAGATTTTGAAAACTCCAGGACACTAGGAGAAGTTAACTCTAGCCTACAAAAATGCCTGGGCAGCCCCGTCGGAATTCCCCGTTATGGAAATGCCTCAGGCGATTACCAATAAACTAACCCCTTCTCAATGAGTGGAAGTAAACCCTGGGAGGGTTGACCTCCTAGAATTGCACAGAACCATACCTCAGTTCGACAGACGCAAGACCACTGTCGATGACGTATCTTGACTGGTATGAACAACCTCTACTCAAACTGTGCCAGCTATGTTTATTTACTCCTCTCCAGGAGTTAGGCACAAGGCCAGTTTTATCTTACTCCCACAAGTAAGATGTGACCCAAGGTCGGATCGGGAAAGTGGGGTTTGAAAAGCCAGCGCCCGAGAAAGTGAGCACTCTGGCCATTAACAATTGCCTGGGCAGCCCCGTCGGCATTCCCCGGTAGGGGCGCCGCAGGCAGTAAGCAATAAACTTACTCCTACTCAAAGAGGGGAGGCAAAGCCTGGGCGGGTGGACCTCCTAGAACTGCACAGGACAAACCCACAGACCGACGGAATCAAGCCCCGAAGGACAAGACGACACTGGTCTATAGGGTGCAGTATCCATCGGAACAGATACTACACTTACTTCCTAGCCAAAAGTGCCAGATATTCCAATAACTTTAAAAGCTCTACAAATATTTATTTATGCAAGTCACACTTTTACAGTTACAGATGGTCCAAAATAACCGATATTTTTCTCCGTCTCTCCTGGACACTATCCGAGTCAACAACAGACAACATCCATAAAATAATTAGTCGGAAGTTCCACCAAAGGAATAAAAACGTTGTGTTTAAAACTATTTTCATGCAATTCGAACAAAAAGATGCGGAGTGAAAGGTCACGTAGAAAGGTCAAAAGGAGCACTAATTGAACCCAGCGAGCATTTTTCGAATGTTCATATGGTTCGCGCAGGCGGACTTTGGAATGTGTTGGTAAATAAGAAAATAAAAAACGTACAAAATAGTTGCAATGCAATGGTTGACCTCAGGTATTTTACAAGAGCTCCACAATCCATAAGCAACCCGAACCCGCCAGCAATCATGGGTTCCTATCAAGGTGGTGAGGTGTCGTTGGGGGAGAGGTGGTCATGACTTGCATCGTTGTTAACATGACAACACTTGAAAAGTGATGGCGGTTTACATTGACCATATTTTGTTGTCTCTCTTTCTCTTCTTATTATTTTTATTATTATTATTATTAGTAGTAGTAGTAGTAGTAGTAGTAGTAGTAGTAGTAGTAGTAGTAGTGTTTTACTCTCCCTTAACACTTCTCTTTTTCTTCCCTTTCCTCCCCCTATCTTTTCCTGCTACGCATCTTTTTTTTCTTCTCCTCTTTTTACTCCCCTTCCCCACTCTTCATTTGCTCCTCCTCCTCCTCCTTCTTCTTCTTCTTCTTCTTCTTCATCTTCTTCATCTTCTTCTTCTCCTCCTTCTTCTTCTTCCTCTTCTTTATCCCCGTTGCTTCTCTTCCATTTACTTCTTCTTCTTTCCCGTCTTTTTTTACACCTCCTTCCCCTCCTCTTGCTTCCGTTTTTTTGTTTGTTTATTTGTTTGTTTACTATCTGGAATCGTTGTTTGTTTTTTTTGTGTGGTTTTTTTTTTAGGGGGGGGGGTTGTTTCGAATTTTTAGATGCGTCCAAACATCTATATAATGTCCGTCGGTCGGGTTGTCACGCTTAACTTTGAAGAAATATTTGGTTGACTGACACGTTACGCTTGTTCTTACGATAATTCCCCTTGATCTGTTACGACTTGATTTGAAATAGCATTTCTTTTCACCTGTCACGCCTGCGTTTGAAGTAGCATTTTAGATGCGTCCACGCATTTCTAATAAAAGCTCTGTCCGTCTGTCCATCACATTTTTAGATGCGTCACACGCAAATTGAAATGACGCATCAAATATCCGGTCTTATTTAATGTTTATTGTTTTATTCTTGTTCTGCGTGTTTTTTTTTCTGGGGGTAGGGCTATTTTTTTATTTGTTTTTGTTTGTTGCGGATGTATTGGGTGCGACGGTTTCTTGAGAGGTTAAGAAATCGAGTGTTCAAAGACCATTATCTTTCGTCTCCTTCAATTTCAAACAGGTGTGATATACATATACTCTTTATTCTTTTTGTAGTTTAACATATTCGTTGGGCATTTCCGTTTCGTGGAGGGCGCCCTTGTTGACAGGTTTTGTTTGAGGCATGTTTCAATGCCATGTCTGGCTCTGACCTGCGCCTTTATATATATATATATATATATATATATATATATATATATATATATATAAACATTTTTCTACATTCCAAACACCAAGATTGTATTACCGATCTTTTTTTTAAACAAAAAACTTTGGTACAATTACGGATCCGTTTCGTTCAACAGAAGAACAACAGCATTTGTATGACAATCCCGGATCTTTCTTTCCATAGACTCATCAGAAAACTAGAAAGTTCTCAATCAGAACAAAACACATAGCGATGCAGCAAAAAAGAATCAAAAAAACAAACAAGTCACATCGAATTCATCTCCATCGAGAGAGATTCAGAAATCTCTACCTAGAAAAAGCAGCCATCTTTTTTCATGAAGAAAAGCTATGAAAAAATACGCACAACATTGCCCAATAAAAACTACTATAAGAGTTAATAGTTAACTTGGTTGAAGGTGTTTTAATAACAATGTATTAATGGAGTTATGAATAATAATCATTATATCATTTACGTATTTAAATTGGAGAGAGACAATTCAAAGTATAGATGTACGAAATCAAATGGCACGAGTTATTTATCTTCCATCCCACAGCGGTAAGATGTGACACAAGGTCGGAAAGTGGGATTTGAAAAGCGAGCGCCCGAGAATATGAGCACTTTGGCCTACAAAAAATGCCTGGGCAGCCCTGTTGGCATTCCCCGGTAGGGGCGCCTCAGGCGATTAGTAATAAACTAACCCTTCTCAAAGGGTGAGAAGGCAAAGCCTGGGAGGGTGGACCTCATAGAACTGCACAGGACAGATCCATAGACCGGCGGAAATCAAGCTCCGAAGACCAAGACAATAACGGTCTATGGGGTGCAGTATCCGTCGGAACAGATACTACACTTTGATCTCATCCAAACCGAAACAATAGTTTTAAGGGGACCAAATTACAGTGAATTTGCGTATATGTATTAGACAATTAAATGGAAATTTATATAAATTACCAAACCAACATTCTAATATCTTTAGTGAGATGCCTAAGATTTTATTCTAAGAAAAAGACTGTACAAAGAGCAGAAAAATACCTAAATATAAATTCTTCCAATTATAACCGGTATACGATGTACTAGAAAACCTCTACGTTGTTCTGAGTTATCAATATTACCTAACTATCATGTATATGAGATTTGAATAAGTCTACAATCAGGTGATAACATTGAATCAATATTATTTTTAATATTTATCAAATTCATTTTAAACGCCTCGTGCTCAAAGATTTAAGAGAATGCTTGCGAGTAACTACAAAAACACTACCCATCGAAACAGATGCAAGGGCTGCAACCCATGTCAGAAAACTAAGTTAGTTATCTCCCCTTTTCTTGATTAAAAGAGAAAATTATTTAAGTTACATGTAAAGCTGGAAAGAAATAAGAAATATAGTATATATGTGACCCGTTTAATTTGATTAAGATAATAACGTCTTCCTTTTATAGTCTATAGAGGCATAGTAAATGTGTCGATCTGTTTAAATAACATCTAGAGTACATGAAACTAAGAATACCATCCCCTCCCCCGAAATGATATTCCCTATATCTTGCGAAAAAACTTATTTCTGAGTATAGAGAATACAGGTTATGAACAGACCGAAACAAGCAACGATTTATTTATATATGCTCTGTTGTTAAATGCTAACAATTATCGAGCTTTCACTTTTGAAGGTTGGTATATATAAAGAATATAAAGTTTATGTAAAAACATATATTTTCACACACCTCTCTGTCTGTCTCTCTCTCTCTCTCTCTCTCTCTCTTCATATATATATATATATATATTAAAATAAACATAGTGTGAGTACACGACAATTGTTTCAGAACCTCTTCAGCTCCTCCTCAGGGATATACTGATGAGCATAGATTAGATCCGCTAATACACAATCATAAAAAAACAAAAACAAAAGACAAAAACAAACAGACAAATTACACTTTAACATTTTCAGACGAGTAACCCTTTTGCATAAGATGACATTTTGACACCTACCTATCGACGCATAAGAAAGTCGGTCAGCTCAAACATAGGCAGGACTTAGCAATTGTCGGATACTCAAACTATGTTTATTTTAATACAAAAAATCTCTAATATATATTGAGCACTTTTGAAAAGTATTGGTTTTGTTCATTTTGTTAATATTTGAATTGAATTTATATATATATATATATATATATATATATATATATATATATATATATATATATATATATATATATATATATATATATAAGTATAAGGGTATACTCAAAAAAGAATAAATTCAACCTATCTTTTTTTTTTAATTTTGAGGTGAAAGTATTGAATAGTTAATAAGGTCACAAGCCTAATCTAAAGAATGCTTGTTTGGGACTTTCATCCTATCTTTTTTTTATTAATTTTTTAGGTGAAAGTATTGAATAGTTAATAAGATCACCAGCCTAATCTAAAGAATGCTTGTTTGGGACTTTCGTCCTATCTTTTTTTTTATTAATGTTTTAGGTGAAAGTATTGAATAGTTAATAAGGTCACCAGCCGAATCTAAAGAATGCCTGTTTGGGACTTTCATCCTATCTTTTTATAAATTTTTTAACTGAAAGTATTGAATAGTTAATAAGGTCACCAGCCTTATCAAAAGAATGCCTGTTTGGGACTTTCATACTATCTTTTTTTTTTTTTTTTTAGGTGAAAGTATTGAATAGTTAATAAGGTCACCAGCCTAATCTAAAGAATGCTAGTTTGGGACTTTCATCCTATCTTTTTTTTAAATAATTTTTTAGGTGAAAGTATTGAATAGTTAATAAGGTAACCAGCCTAATCTAAAGAATGCTTGTTTGGGACTTTCATCCTATCTTTTTTTTATTAATTTTTTAGGTGAAAGTATTGAATAGTTAATAAGGTCACCAGCCTAATCTAAGGAATGCTAGTTTGGGACTTTCATCCTATCTTTTTTTTTAATTATTTTTAGGTGAAAGTATTGAATAGTTAATAAGGTCACCAGCCTAATCTAAAGAATGCTTGTTTGGGACTTTTATTCTATCTTTTTTTTATTAATTTTTTAGGTGAAAGTATTGAATAGTTAATAAGGTCACCAGCCTAATCTAAAGAATGCTTGTTTGGGACTTTTATTCTATCTTTTTTTATTAATTTTTTAGGTGAAAGTATTGAATAGTTAATAAGGTCACCAGCCTAATCTAAAGAATGCTAGTTTGGGACTTTCATCCTATCTTTTTTTTTAATTATTTTTTAGGTAGAAGTATTGAATAGTTAATAAGGTCACCAGCCTAATCTCAAGAATGCTTGTTTGAGACTTTTATTCTATCTTTTTTTTATTAATTGTTTAGGTGAAAGTATTGAATAGTTAATAAGGTCACCAGCCTAATCTAAAGAATGCTAGTTTGGGATTTTCATCCTATCTTTTTTTTTAATTATTTTTTAGGTGAAAGTATTGAATAGTTAATAAGGTCACCAGCCTAATCTAAAGAATGCTTGTTTGGGACTTTTATTCTATCTTTTTTTTATTAATTTTTTAGGTGAAAGTATTGAATAGTTAATAAGGTCACCAACCTAATCTAAAGAATGCTAGTTTGGGACTTTCATCCTATCTTTTTTTTTAATTATTTTTTAGGTGAAAGTATTGAATAGTTAATAATGTCACCAGCCTAATCTAAAGAATGCTTGTTTGGGACTTTCATTCTATCTTTTTATTATTATTTTTTTAGGTGTAAGTATTGAATAGTTAATAAGGTAACCAGCCTAATCTAAAGAATGCCTGTCTGGGACTTCCATGCTATCTTTTTTTATTATTTTTTTAGGTGAAAGTATTGAATAGTTAATAAGGTCACCAGCCTAATCTAAATAATGCCTGTTTGAGACTTTCATCCTATCTTTTTTTTATTAATTTTTCAGGTGAAAGTATTGAATAGTTAATAAGGTCAGCAGCCTAATCTAAAGAATGCCTGTTTGGGACTTCCATGCTATCTTTTTTTATTATTTTTTTAGGTGAAAGTATTGAATAGTTAATAAGGTCACCAGCCTAATCTAAAGAATGCCTGTTTGGGACTTTCATCCTATCTTTTTTTATTAATTTTTTAGGTGAAAGTATTGAATAGTTAATAAGGTCACCAGCCTAATCTAAAGAATGCCTGTTTGGGACTTCCATGCTATCTTTTTTTATTATTTTTTTAGGTGAAAGTATTGAATAGTTAATAAGGTCACCAGCCTAATCTAAAGAATGCCTGTTTGGGACTTTCATCCTATCTTTTTTTTAATTAATTTTTTAGGTGAAAGTATTGAATAGTTAATAAGGTCACCAGCCTAATCTAAATAATGCCTGTTTGGGACTTTCATCCTATCTTTTTTTTATTAATTTTTTAGGTGAAAGTATTGAATAGTTAATAAGGTCACCAGCCCAATCTAAAGAATGCCTGTTTGGGACTTTCATCCTATCTTTTTTTTATTAATTTTTTAGGTGAAAGTATTGAATAGTTAATAAGGTCACCAGCCTAACCTAAAGAATGCTTGTTTGGGACTTTCATCCTATCTTTTTTTTTTTAATTTTGAGGTGAAAGTATTGACTAGTTAATAAGGTCACCAGCCTAATCTAAAGAATGCCTGTTTGGGACTTTCATCCTATCTTTTTTTTATTAATTTTTTAGGTGAAAGTATTGAATAGTTAATAAGGTCATTAGCCTAATCTTAAGAATGCCTGTTTGGGACTTTCATCCTATCTTTTTTTTTTTTTAGGTGAAAGTATTGAATAGTTAATAAGGTCACCAGCCTAATCTTAAGAATGCCTGTTTGAGACTTTCATCCTATCTTTTTTATTAATTTTTTAGGTGTAAGTATTGAATAGTTAATAAGGTCAACAGCCTAATCTAAAGATTGCCTGTTTGGGACATCCATCCTATCTTTTTTTTATTAATTTTTTAGGTGTAAGTATTGAATAGTTAATAAGGTCACCAGCCTAATCTAAAGAATGCCTGTTTGAGACTTTCATTCTATCTTTTTTTATTAATTTTTTAGGTGAAAGTATTGAATAGTTAATAAGGTCACCAGCCTATACTAAAGAATGCCTGTTTGAGACTTTCATCCTATCTTTTTTTTATTAATTTTTTAGGTGAAAGTATTGAATAGTTAATAAGGTCACCAGCCTAATCTAAAGAATGCTTGTTTGGGACTTTCATCCTATCTTTTTTTTTAAATTTTGAGGTGAAAGTATTGACTAGTTAATAAGGTCACAAGCCTAATCTAAAGAATGCCTGTTTGGGACTTTATCCTATCTTTTTTTTATTAATTTTTTAGGTGTAAGTATTGAATAGTTAATAATGTCACCAGCCTAATCTAAAGAATGCCTGTTTGAGACTTTCATCCTATCTTTTTTTATTATTTTTTTAGGTGAAAGTATTGAATAGTTAATAAGGTCACCAGCCTAATCTAAAGAATGCCTCTTTGAGACTTTCATCCTATCTTTTTTTAATTAATTTTTTAGGTGAAAGTATTGAATAGTTAATAAGGTCACCAGCCTAATCTAAAGAATGCTTGTTTGGGACTTTCATCCTATCTTTTTTTTTTAATTTTGAGGTGAAAGTATTGACTAGTTGATAAGGTCACCAGCCTAATCTAAATAATGCCTGTTTGGGACTTTCATCCTGTCTTTTTTTTATTAATTTTTTAGGTGAAAGTATTGAATAGTTAATAAGGTCACCAGCCTAATCTTAAGAATGCCTGTTTGGGACTTTGATCCTATCTCTTTTTTTATTTTTAGGTGAAAGTATTGAATAGTTAATAAGGTCACCAGCCTAATCTAAAGAATGCCTGTTTGAGACTTTCATCCTATCTTTTTTTTATTAATTTTTTAGGTGAAAGTATTGAATAGTTAATAAGGTCAGCAGCCTAATCTAAATAATGCCTGTTTCGGACTTTCATTCATCCTATCTATTTTTATTAATTTTTTAGGTGAAAGTATTGAATAGTTAATAAGGTCACTAGCCTTATCTAAAGAATGCCTGTTTGGGACTTTCATCCTATCTTTTTTTTATTAATTTTTTAGGTGAAAGTATTGAATAGTTAATAAGGTCACCAGACTAATCTAAAGAATGCTTGTTTGGGACTTTCATCCTATCTTTTTTTTTTAATTTTGAGGTGAAAGTATTGACTAGGTAATAAGGTCACCAGCCTAATCTAAAGAATTCCTGTTTGGGACTTTCATCCTATCTTTTTTTTATTAATTTTTTAGGTGAAAGTATTGAATAGTTAATTAGGTCACCAGCCTAATCTAAAGAATGCCTGTTTGGGACTTTCATCCTATCTTTTTTTTATGATTTTTTTATGTTAAAGTATTGAATAGTTAATAAGGTCACCAGCCTAATCTAAAGAATGCATGTTTGGGACTTTCATCCTATCTTTTTTTTATTAATTTTTTAGGTGAAAGTATTGAATAGTTAATAAGGTCACCAGCCTAACCTAAAGAATGCCTGTTTGGGACTTTCATCCTATCTTTTTTTTATTAATTTTTTAGGTGAAAGTATTAAATAGTTAATAAGGTCACCAGCCTAATCTAAGGAATGCCTGTTTGGGACTTTCATCCTATCTTTTTTTAATGATTTTTTTAGGTGAAAGTATTGAATAGTTAATAAGGTCACCAGCCTAATCTAAAGAATGCCTGTTTGGGACTTTCATCCTATCTTTTTTTATTAATTTTTTAGGTGAAAGTATTGAATAGTTAATAAGGTAACCAGCCTAATCTAAAGAATGCCTGTTTGGGACTTTCATTCATCCCATCTGTTTTTATTAATTTTTTAGGTGAAAGTATTGAATAGTTAATAAGGTCACTAGCCTAATCTAAAGAATGCCTGTTTGGGACTTTCATTCATCCTATTTTTTTTTTTTTTTTTTTTTTAGGTGAAAGTATTGAATAGTTATAAAGGTCACCAGCCTAATCTAAAGAATGCGTGTTTGGGACTTTCATCCTATCTTTTTTTTATTAATTTTTTAGGTGAAAGTATTGAATAGTTAATAAGGTCACCAGCCTAATCTAAAGAATGCCTGTTTGGGACTTTCATCCTATCTTTTTTTTATTAATTTTTTAGGTGAAAGTATTGAATAGTTAATAACGTCACCAGCCTAATCTAAAGAATGCCTGTTTGGGACTTTCATCCAATCTTTTTTTTATTAATTTTTTAGGTGAAAGTATTGAATAGTTAATAAGGTCACTAGCCTTATCTAAAGAATGCCTGTTTGGGACTTTCATCCTATCTGTTTTTTATTAATTTTTTAGGTGAAAGTATTGAATAGTTAATAAGGTCACCAGCCTAATCTAAAGAATGCCTGTTAGGGACTTTCATCCTATCTTTTTTTTATTAATATTTTAGGTGAAAGTATTGAATAGTTAATAAGGTCACCTACCTTATCTAAAGAATGCCTGTCTGGGACTTTCATCCTATCTTTTTTTTATTAATTTTTTAGGTGAAAGTATTGAATAGTTAATAAGATCACCAGCCTAATCTTAAGAATGCCTGTTTGGGACTTTCATCCTATCTTTTTTTTTTTTTTAGGTGAAAGTATTGAATAGTTAATAAGGTCACCAGCCTAATCTAAAGAATGCCTGTTTAGGACTTTCATCCTATCTTTTCTTTATTAATTTTTTAGGTGAAAGTATTGAATAGTTAATAAGGTCACCAGCCTAATCTAAAGAATGCCTGTTTGGGACTTTCATCCTATCTTTTTTTTTTTTTTTTTTAGGTGAAAGTATTGAATAGTTAATAAGGTCACCAGCCTAATCTAAAGAATGCCTGTTTGGGACTTTCATCCTATCTTTTTTTTTTAGGTGAAAGTATTGAATAGTTAATAAGGTCACCAGCCTAATCTAAAGAATCCTTGTTTGGGACTTTCATCCTATCTTTTTTAATTAATTTTTTAGGTGAAAGTATTGAATAGTTAATAAGGTCACCAGCCTAATCTAAAGAATGCCGGTTTGGGACTTTAATCCTATCTTTTTTATTATTAATTTTTTAGGTGAAAGTATTGAATAGTTAATAAGGTCACCAGCCTAATCTAAAGAATGCCTGTTTGGGACTTTCATCCTATTTTTTTTTTTAATTTTGAGGTGAAAGTATTGACTAGTTAATAAGGTCACCAGCCTAATCTAAAGAATGCTTGTTTGGGACTTTCATCCTATCTTTTTTTTATTAATTTTTTAGGTGAAAGTATTGAATAGTTAATAAGGTCACCAGCCTAATCTAAAGAATGCTTGTTTGGGACTTTCATCCTATCTTTTCTTTATTAATTTTTTAGGTGAAAGTATTGAATAGTTAATAAGGTCACCAGCCTAATCTTAAGAATGCCTGTTTGGGACTTTCATCCTATCTTTTTTTTTTAGGTGAAAGTATTGAATAGTTAATAAGGTCACCAGCCTTATCTAAAGAATGCCTGTTTAGGACTTTCATCCTATCTTTTTTTTTTAATTTTGAGGTGAAAGTATTGACGAGTTAATAAGGTCACCAGCCTAATCTAAAGAATGCCTGTTTGGGACTTTCATCCTATCTTTTTTTTTAATTTTTATGTGAAAGTATTGAATAGTTAATATGGTCACCAGCCTAATCTAAAGAATGCCTGTTTGGGACTTTCATTCATCCTATCTTTTTTTAATAATTTTTTAGGTGAAAGTATTGAATAGTTAATAAGGTCACGAGCCTAATCTAAAGAATGCTTGTTTGGGACTTTCATCCTATCTTTTTTTAATTAATTTTTTAGGTGAAAGTATTGAATAGTTAATAAGGATACCAGCCTAATCTAAAGAATGCCTGTTTGGGACTTTCATCCTATCTTTTTTTATTAATTTTTTAGGTGAAAGTATTGAATAGTTAATAAGGTCACCAGCCTAATCTAAAGAATGCCTGTTTGGGACTTTCATCCTCCCTTTTTTTTATTAATTTTTTTGGTGAAAGTATTGAATAGTTAATAAGGTCACCAGCCTAATCTAAAGAATGCTTGTTTGGGACTTTCATCCTATCTTTTTTATTATTAATTTTTTAGGTGAAAGTATTGAATAGTTAATAAGGTCACCAGCCTAATCTAAAGAATGCCTGTGTGGGACTTTCATCCTATTTTTTTTATGATTTTTTTAGGTGAAAGTATTGAATAGTTAATAAGGATACCAGCCTAATCTAAAGAATGCCTGTTTGGGACTTTCATCCTATCTTTTTTTATTAATTTTTTAGGTGAAAGTATTGAATAGTTAATAAGGTCACCAGCCTAATCTAAAGAATGCCTGTTTGGGACTTTCATCCTACCTTTTTTTTATTAATTTTTTTGGTGAAAGTATTGAATAGTTAATAAGGTCACCAGCCTAATCTAAAGAATGCCTGTTTGGGACTTTCATCCTATCTTTTTTATTATTAATTTTTTAGGTGAAAGTATTGAATAGTTAATAAGGTCACCAGCCTAATCTAAAGAATGCCTGTTGGGGACTTTCATCCTATTTTTTTTATTAATTTTTTAGGTGAAAGTATTGAATAGTTAATAAGGTCACCAGCCTAATCTAAAGAATGCCTGTTTGGGACTTTCATTCATCCTATCTTTTTTTATGATTTTTTTAGGTGAAAGTATTGAATAGTTAATAAGGCCACGAGCCTAATCTAAAGAATGCGTGTTTGGGACTTTCATCCTATCTTTTTTTTATTAATTTTTTAGGTGAAAGTATTGAATAGTAAATAAGGTCCCCAGCCTAATCTAAAGAATGCCTGTTTGGGACTTTCATCCTATCTTTTTTTTATTAATTTTTTTGGTGAAAGTATGTAATAGTTAATAAGGTCACCAGCCTAATCTAATGAATGCCTGTTTGGGACTTTCATCCTATCTTTTTTTAATGATTTTTTTAGGTGAAAGTATTGAATAGTTAATAAGGTCACCAGCCTAATCTAAAGAATGCCTGTTTGGGACTTTCATCCTATCTTTTTTTATTAATTTTTTAGGTGAAAGTATTGACTAGTTAATAAGGTCACCAGCCTTATCTAAAGAATGCCTGTTTGGGACTTTCATTCATCCCATCTGTTTTTATTAATTTTTTAGGTGAAAGTATTGAATAGTTAATAAGGTCACTAGCCTAATCTAAAGAATGCCTGTTTGGGACTTTCATTCATCCTATTTTTTTTTATTATTTTTTGAGGTGAAAGTATTGACTAGTTAATAAGGTCACCAGCCTAATCTAAAGAATGCCTGTTTGGGACTTTCATCCTATCTTTTGTTTATTAATTTTTTAGGTGAAAGTATTGAATAGTTAATAAGGTCACCAGCCTAATCTAAAGAATGCCTGTTTGGGACTTTCATCCTATCTTTTTTTTTTTAATTTTGAGGTGAAAGTATTGACTAGTTAATAAGGTCACCAGCCTAATCTAAAGAATGCCTGTTTGGGACTTTCATCCTATCTTTTTTTTATTAATTTTTTAGGTGAAAGTATTGAATAGTTAATGAGGTCACCAGCTTAATCTAAAGAATGCCTGTTTGGGACTTTCATCCAATCTTTTTTTTATTAATTTTTAAGGTGAAAGTATTGAATAGTTAATAAGGTCACCAGCCTAATCTAAAGAATGCCTGTTTGAGACTTTCATCCAATCTTTTTTTTATTAATTTTTTAGGTGAAAGTATTGAATAGTTAATAAGGTCACCAGCCTAATCTAAAGAATGCCTGTCTGGGACTTTCATCCTATCTTTTTTTTATTAATTTTTTAGGTGAAAGTATTGAATAGTTAATAAGATCACCAGCCTAATCTACAGAATGCCTGTTTGGGACTTTCATCCTATCTTTTTTTTTTTATTTTTAGGTGAAAGTATTGAATAGTTAATAAGGTCACCAGCCTAATCTAAAGAATGCCTGTTTGGGACTTTCATCCTATCTTTTCTTTATTAATTTTTTAGGTGAAAGTATTGAATAGTTAATAAGGTCACCAGCCTAATCTAAAGAATGCCTGTTTGGGACTTTAATCCTATCTTTTTTTATTTTATTTTTTAGGTGAAAGTAGTGAATAGTTAATAAGGTCACCAGCCTAATCTAAAGAATGCTTGTTTGGGACTTTCATCCTATCTTTTTTTTTTAGGTGAAAGTATTGAATAGTTAATAAGGTCACCAGCCTAATCTAAAGAATGCTTGTTTGGGACTTTCATCCTATCTTTTTTTATTAATTTTTTAGGTGAAAGTATTGAATAGTTAATAAGGTCACCAGCCTAATCTAAAGAATGCCGGTTTGGGACTTTCATCCTATCTTTTTTTATTAATTTTTTAGGTGAAAGTATTGAATAGTTAATAAGGTCACCAGCCTAATCTAAAGAATGCCTGTTTGGGACTTTCATCCTATCTTTTTTATTATTAATTTTTTAGGTGAAAGTATTGAATAGTTAATAAGGTCACCAGCCTAATCTAAAGAATGCCTGTTTGGGACTTTCATCCTATTTTTTTTTTAATTTTGAGGTGAAAGTATTGACTAGTTAATAAGGTCACCAGCCTAATCTAATGAATGCCTGTTTGGGACTTTCATCCTATCTTTTTTTAATGATTTTTTTAGGTGAAAGTATTGAATAGTTAATAAGGTCACCAGCCTAATCTAAAGAATGCCTGTTTGGGACTTTCATCCTATCTTTTTTTATTAATTTTTTAGGTGAAAGTATTGACTAGTTAATAAGGTCACCAGCCTTATCTAAAGAATGCCTGTTTGGGACTTTCATTCATCCCATCTGTTTTTATTAATTTTTTAGGTGAAAGTATTGAATAGTTAATAAGGTCACTAGCCTAATCTAAAGAATGCCTGTTTGGGACTTTCATTCATCCTATTTTTTTTTTTTATTTTTTGAGGTGAAAGTATTGACTAGTTAATAAGGTCACCAGCCTAATCTAAAGAATGCCTGTTTGGGACTTTCATCCTATCTTTTGTTTATTAATTTTTTAGGTGAAAGTATTGAATAGTTAATAAGGTCACCAGCCTAATCTAAAGAATGCCTGTTTGGGACTTTCATCCTATCTTTTTTTTTTTAATTTTGAGGTGAAAGTATTGACTAGTTAATAAGGTCACCAGCCTAATCTAAAGAATGCCTGTTTGGGACTTTCATCCTATCTTTTTTTTATTAATTTTTTAGGTGAAAGTATTGAATAGTTAATGAGGTCACCAGCTTAATCTAAAGAATGCCTGTTTGGGACTTTCATCCAATCTTTTTTTTATTAATTTTTAAGGTGAAAGTATTGAATAGTTAATAAGGTCACCAGCCTAATCTAAAGAATGCCTGTTTGAGACTTTCATCCAATCTTTTTTTTATTAATTTTTTAGGTGAAAGTATTGAATAGTTAATAAGGTCACCAGCCTAATCTAAAGAATGCCTGTCTGGGACTTTCATCTTATCTTTTTTTTATTAATTTTTTAGGTGAAAGTATTGAATAGTTAATAAGATCACCAGCCTAATCTACAGAATGCCTGTTTGGGACTTTCATCCTATCTTTTTTTTTTTATTTTTAGGTGAAAGTATTGAATAGTTAATAAGGTCACCAGCCTAATCTAAAGAATGCCTGTTTGGGACTTTCATCCTATCTTTTCTTTATTAATTTTTTAGGTGAAAGTATTGAATAGTTAATAAGGTCACCAGCCTAATCTAAAGAATGCCTGTTTGGGACTTTCATCCTATCTTTTTTTATTTTATTTTTTAGGTGAAAGTAGTGAATAGTTAATAAGGTCACCAGCCTAATCTAAAGAATGCTTGTTTGGGACTTTCATCCTATCTTTTTTTTTTAGGTGAAAGTATTGAATAGTTAATAAGGTCACCAGCCTAATCTAAAGAATGCTTGTTTGGGACTTTCATCCTATCTTTTTTTATTAATTTTTTAGGTGAAAGTATTGAATAGTTAATAAGGTCACCAGCCTAATCTAAAGAATGCCGGTTTGGGACTTTCATCCTATCTTTTTTTATTAATTTTTTAGGTGAAAGTATTGAATAGTTAATAAGGTCACCAGCCTAATCTAAAGAATGCCTGTTTGGGACTTTCATCCTATCTTTTTTATTATTAATTTTTTAGGTGAAAGTATTGAATAGTTAATAAGGTCACCAGCCTAATCTAAAGAATGCCTGTTTGGGACTTTCATCCTATTTTTTTTTTAATTTTGAGGTGAAAGTATTGACTAGTTAATAAGGTCACCAGCCTAATCTAAAGAATGCTTGTTTGGGACTTTCATCCTATCTTTTTTTAATTAATTTTTTAGGTGAAAGTATTGAATAGTTAATAAGGTCACCAGCCTAATCTAAAGAATGCTTGTTTGGGACTTTCATCCTATCTTTTCTTTATTAATTTTTTAGGTGAAAGTATTGAATAGTTAATAAGGTCAGCAGCCTAATCTAAATAATGCCTGTTTCGGACTTTCATTCATCCTATCTATTTTTATTAATTTTTTAGGTGAAAGTATTGAATAGTTAATAAGGTCACTAGCCTTATCTAAAGAATGCCTGTTTGGGACTTTCATCCTATCTTTTTTTTATTAATTTTTTAGGTGAAAGTATTGAATAGTTAATAAGGTCACCAGACTAATCTAAAGAATGCTTGTTTGGGACTTTCATCCTATCTTTTTTTTTTAATTTTGAGGTGAAAGTATTGACTAGGTAATAAGGTCACCAGCCTAATCTAAAGAATTCCTGTTTGGGACTTTCATCCTATCTTTTTTTTATTAATTTTTTAGGTGAAAGTATTGAATAGTTAATTAGGTCACCAGCCTAATCTAAAGAATGCCTGTTTGGGACTTTCATCCTATCTTTTTTTTATGATTTTTTTATGTTAAAGTATTGAATAGTTAATAAGGTCACCAGCCTAATCTAAAGAATGCATGTTTGGGACTTTCATCCTATCTTTTTTTTATTAATTTTTTAGGTGAAAGTATTGAATAGTAAATAAGGTCACCAGCCTAATCTAAAGAATGCCTGTTTGGGACTTTCATCCTATCTTTTTTTTATTAATTTTTTAGGTGAAAGTATTAAATAGTTAATAAGGTCACCAGCCTAATCTAAGGAATGCCTGTTTGGGACTTTCATCCTATCTTTTTTTAATGATTTTTTTAGGTGAAAGTATTGAATAGTTAATAAGGTCACCAGCCTAATCTAAAGAATGCCTGTTTGGGACTTTCATCCTATCTTTTTTTATTAATTTTTTAGGTGAAAGTATTGAATAGTTAATAAGGTAACCAGCCTAATCTAAAGAATGCCTGTTTGGGACTTTCATTCATCCCATCTGTTTTTATTAATTTTTTAGGTGAAAGTATTGAATAGTTAATAAGGTCACTAGCCTAATCTAAAGAATGCCTGTTTGGGACTTTCATTCATCCTATTTTTTTTTTTACTTTTTTTAGGTGAAAGTATTGAATAGTTATAAAGGTCACCAGCCTAATCTAAAGAATGCGTGTTTGGGACTTTCATCCTATCTTTTTTTTATTAATTTTTTAGGTGAAAGTATTGAATAGTTAATAAGGTCACCAGCCTAATCTAAAGAATGCCTGTTTGGGACTTTCATACTATCTTTTTTTTATTAATTTTTTAGGTGAAAGTATTGAATAGTTAATAACGTCACCAGCCTAATTTAAAGAATGCCTGTTTGGGACTTTCATCCAATCTTTTTTTTATTAATTTTTTAGGTGAAAGTATTGAATAGTTAATAAGGTCACTAGCCTTATCTAAAGAATGCCTGTTTGGGACTTTCATCCTATCTGTTTTTTATTAATTTTTTAGGTGAAAGTATTGAATAGTTAATAAGGTCACCAGCCTAATCTAAAAAATGCCTGTTAGGGACTTTCATCCTATCTTTTTTTTATTAATATTTTAGGTGAAAGTATTGAATAGTTAATAAGGTCACCTACCTTATCTAAAGAATGCCTGTCTGGGACTTTCATCCTATCTTTTTTTTATTAATTTTTTAGGTGAAAGTATTGAATAGTTAATAAGATCACCAGCCTAATCTTAAGAATGCCTGTTTGGGACTTTCATCCTATCTTTTTTTTTTTTTAGGTGAAAGTATTGAATAGTTAATAAGGTCACCAGCCTAATCTAAAGAATGCCTGTTTGGGACTTTCATCCTATCTTTTCTTTATTAATTTTTTAGGTGAAAGTATTGAATAGTTAATAAGGTCACCAGCCTAATCTAAAGAATGCCTGTTTGGGACTTTCATCCTATCTTTTTTTTTTTTTTTTTAGGTGAAAGTATTGAATAGTTAATAAGGTCACCAGCCTAATCTAAAGAATGCCTGTTTGAGACTTTCATCCTATCTTTTTTTTTTAGGTGAAAGTATTGAATAGTTAATAAGGTCACCAGCCTAATCTAAAGAATCCTTGTTTGGGACTTTCATCCTATCTTTTTTTATTAATTTTTTAGGTGAAAGTATTGAATAGTTAATAAGGTCATCAGCCTAATCTAAAGAATGCCGGTTTGGGACTTTCATCCTATCTTTTTTTTATTAATTTTTTAGGTGAAAGTATTGAATAGTTAATAAGGTCACCAGCCTAATCTAAAGAATGCCTGTTTAGGACTTTCATCCTATCTTTTTTATTATTAATTTTTTAGGTGAAAGTATTGAATAGTTAATAAGGTCACCAGCCTAATCTAAAGAATGCCTGTTTGGGACTTTCATCCTATTTTTTTTTTTTAATTTTGAGGTGAAAGTATTGACTAGTTAATAAGGTCACCAGCCTAATCTAAAGAATGCTTGTTTGGGACTTTCATCCTATCTTTTTTTTATTAATTTTTTAGGTGAAAGTATTGAATAGTTAATAAGGTCACCAGCCTAATCTAAAGAATGCTTGTTTGGGACTTTCATCCTATCTTTTCTTTATTAATTTTTTTGGTGAAAGTATTGAATAGTTAATAAGGTCACCAGCCTAATCTTAAGAATGCCTGTTTGGGACTTTCATCCTATCTTTTTTTTTTAGGTGAAAGTATTGAATAGTTAATAAGGTCACCAGCCTAATCTAAAGAATGCCTGTTTAGGACTTTCATCCTATCTTTTTTTTTTAATTTTGAGGTGAAAGTATTGACGAGTTAATAAGGTCACCAGCCTAATCTAAAGAATGCCTGTTTGGGACTTTCATCCTATCTTTTTTTTTAATTTTTATGTGAAAGTATTGAATAGTTAATATGGTCACCAGCCTAATCTAAAGAATGCCTGTTTGGGACTTTCATTCATCCTATCTTTTTTTAATAATTTTTTAGGTGAAAGTATTGAATAGTTAATAAGGTCACGAGCCTAATCTAAAGAATGCTTGTTTGGGACTTTCATCCTATCTTTTTTTAATTAATTTTTTAGGTGAAAGTATTGAATAGTTAATAAGGATACCAGCCTAATCTAAAGAATGCCTGTTTGGGACTTTCATCCTATCTTTTTTTATTAATTTTTTAGGTGAAAGTATTGAATAGTTAATAAGGTCACCAGCCTAATCTAAAGAATGCCTGTTTGGGACTTTCATCCTCCCTTTTTTTTATTAATTTTTTTGGTGAAAGTATTGAATAGTTAATAAGGTCACCAGCCTAATCTAAAGAATGCTTGTTTGGGACTTTCATCCTATCTTTTTTATTATTAATTTTTTAGGTGAAAGTATTGAATAGTTAATAAGGTCACCAGCCTAATCTAAAGAATGCCTGTTTGGGACTTTCATCCTATTTTTTTTATGATTTTTTTAGGTGAAAGTATTGAATAGTTAATAAGGATACCAGCCTAATCTTAAGAATGCCTGTTTGGGACTTTCATCCTATCTTTTTTTATTAATTTTTTAGGTGAAAGTATTGAATAGTTAATAAGGTCACCAGCCTAATCTAAAGAATGCCTGTTTGGGACTTTCATCCTACCTTTTTTTTATTAATTTTTTTGGTGAAAGTATTGAATAGTTAATAAGGTCACCAGCCTAATCTAAAGAATGCCTGTTTGGGACTTTCATCCTATCTTTTTTATTATTAATTTTTTAGGTGAAAGTATTGAATAGTTAATAAGGTCACCAGCCTAATCTAAAGAATGCCTGTTTGGGACTTTCATCCTATTTTTTTTATTAATTTTTTAGGTGAAAGTATTGAATAGTTAATAAGGTCACCAGCCTAATCTAAAGAATGCCTGTTTGGGACTTTCATTCATCCTATCTTTTTTTATGATTTTTTTAGGTGAAAGTATTGAATAGTTAATAAGGCCACTAGCCTAATCTAAAGAATGCGTGTTTGGGACTTTCATCCTATCTTTTTTTTATTAATTTTTTAGGTGAAAGTATTGAATAGTAAATAAGGTCACCAGCCTAATCTAAAGAATGCCTGTTTGGGACTTTCATCCTATCTTTTTTTTATTAATTTTTTTGGTGAAAGTATTGAATAGTTAATAAGGTCACCAGCCTAATCTAATGAATGCCTGTTTGGGACTTTCATCCTATCTTTTTTTAATGATTTTTTTAGGTGAAAGTATTGAATAGTTAATAAGGTCACCAGCCTAATCTAAAGAATGCCTGTTTGGGACTTTCATCCTATCTTTTTTTATTAATTTTTTAGGTGAAAGTATTGACTAGTTAATAAGGTCACCAGCCTTATCTAAAGAATGCCTGTTTGGGACTTTCATTCATCCCATCTGTTTTTATTAATTTTTTAGGTGAAAGTATTGAATAGTTAATAAGGTCACTAGCCTAATCTAAAGAATGCCTGTTTGGGACTTTCATTTATCCTATTTTTTTTAATTATTTTTTGAGGTGAAAGTATTGACTAGTTAATAAGGTCACCAGCCTAATCTAAAGAATGCCTGTTTGGGACTTTCATCCTATCTTTTGTTTATTAATTTTTTAGGTGAAAGTATTGAATAGTTAATAAGGTCACCAGCCTAATCTAAAGAATGCCTGTTTGGGACTTTCATCCTATCTTTTTTTTTTTAATTTTGAGGTGAAAGTATTGACTAGTTAATAAGGTCACCAGCCTAATCTAAAGAATGCCTGTTTGGGACTTTCATCCTATCTTTTTTTTATTAATTTTTTAGGTGAAAGTATTGAATAGTTAATGAGGTCACCAGCTTAATCTAAAGAATGCCTGTTTGGGACTTTCATCCAATCTTTTTTTTATTAATTTTTAAGGTGAAAGTATTGAATAGTTAATAAGGTCACCAGCCTAATCTAAAGAATGCCTGTTTGAGACTTTCATCCAATCTTTTTTTTATTAATTTTTTAGGTGAAAGTATTGAATAGTTAATAAGGTCACCAGCCTAATCTAAAGAATGCCTGTCTGGGACTTTCATCCTATCTTTTTTTTATTAATTTTTTAGGTGAAAGTATTGAATAGTTAATAAGATCACCAGCCTAATGTACAGAATGCCTGTTTGGGACTTTCATCCTATCTTTTTTTTTTTATTTTTAGGTGAAAGTATTGAATAGTTAATAAGGTCACCAGCCTAATCTAAAGAATGCCTGTTTGGGACTTTCATCCTATCTTTTCTTTATTAATTTTTTAGGTGAAAGTATTGAATAGTTAATAAGGTCACCAGCCTAATCTAAAGAATGCCTGTTTGGGACTTTCATCCTATCTTTTTTTATTTTATTTTTTAGGTGAAAGTAGTGAATAGTTAATAAGGTCACCAGCCTAATCTAAAGAATGCTTGTTTGGGACTTTCATCCTATCCTTTTTTTTTAGGTGAAAGTATTGAATAGTTAATAAGGTCACCAGCCTAATCTAAAGAATGCTTGTTTGGGACTTTCATCCTATCTTTTTTTATTAATTTTTTAGGTGAAAGTATTGAATAGTTAATAAGGTCACCAGCCTAATCTAAAGAATGCCGGTTTGGGACTTTCATCCTATCTTTTTTTATTAATTTTTTAGGTGAAAGTATTGAATAGTTAATAAGGTCACCAGCCTAATCTAAAGAATGCCTGTTTGGGACTTTCATCCTATCTTTTTTATTATTAATTTTTTAGGTGAAAGTATTGAATAGTTAATAAGGTCACCAGCCTAATCTAAAGAATGCCTGTTTGGGACTTTCATCCTATTTTTTTTTTAATTTTGAGGTGAAAGTATTGACTAGTTAATAAGGTCACCAGCCTAATCTAAAGAATGCTTGTTTGGGACTTTCATCCTATCTTTTTTTAATTAATTTTTTAGGTGAAAGTATTGAATAGTTAATAAGGTCACCAGCCTAATCTAAAGAATGCTTGTTTGGGACTTTCATCCTATCTTTTCTTTATTAATTTTTTAGGTGAAAGTATTGAATAGTTAATAAGGTCACCAGCCTAATCTTAAGAATGCGTGTTTGGGACTTTCATCCTATCTTTTTTTTATTAATTTTTTAGGTGAAAGTATTGAATAGTTAATAAGGTCACCAGCCTAATCTTAAGAATGCCTGTTTGGGACTTTCATCCTATCCTTTTTTTTTTTAGGTGAAAGTATTGAATAGTTAATAAGGTCACCAGCCTAATCTAAAGAATGCATGTTTAGGACTTTCATCCTATCTTTTTTTTTTAATTTTGAGGTGAAAGTATTGACTAGTTAATAAGGTCACCAGCCTAATCTAAAGAATGCTTGTTTGGGACTTTCATCCTATCTTTTCTTTATTAATTTTTTAGGTGAAAGTATTGAATAGTTAATAAGGTCACCAGCCTAATCTTAAGAATGCCTGTTTGGGACTTTCATCCTATCTTTTTTTTTTTTTTTTAGGTGAAAGTATTGAATAGTTAATAAGGTCACCAGCCTAATCTAAAGAATGCTTGTTTGGGACTTTCATCCTATCTGTTCTTTATTAATTTTTTAGGTGAAAGTATTGAATAGTTAATAAGGTCACCAGCCTAATCTAAAGAATGCTTGTTTGGGACTTTCATCCTATCTTTTTTTATTTTATTTTTTAGGTGAAAGTATTGAATAGTTAATAAGGTCACCAGCCTAATCTAAAGAATGCCTGTTTGGGACTTTCATCCTATCTTTTTTTTTTTTTTTTAGGTGAAAGTATTGAATAGTTAATAAGGTCACCAGCCTAATCTAAAGAATGCTTGTTTGGGACTTTCATCCTATCTTTTTTTATTAATTTTTTAGGTGAAAGTATTGAATAGTTAATAAGGTCACCAGCCTAATCTAAAGAATGCCCGTTTGGACTTTCATCCTATCTTTTTTTTATTAATTTTTTAGGTGAAAGTATTGAATAGTTAATAAGGTCACCAGCCTAATCTAAAGAATGCCTGTTTGGGACTTTCATCCTATCTTTTTTTTTTTTTAGGTGAAAGTATTGAATAGTTAATAAGGTCAACAGCCTAATCTAAAGAATGCCTGTTTGGGACTTTCATCCTATCTTTTTTTTTTAATTTTTAGGTGAAAGTATTGACTAGTTAATAAGGTCACCAGCCTAATCTAAAGAATGCCTGTTTGGGACTTTCATTCATCCTATCTTTTTTTAATAATTTTTTAGGTGAAAGTATTGAATAGTTAATAAGGTCACCAGCCTAATCTAAAGAATGCCTGTTTGGGACTTTCATCCTATCTTTTTTTAATTAATTTTTTAGGTGAAAGTATTGAATAGTTAATAAGGATACCAGCCTAATCTAAAGAATGCCTGTTTGGGACTTTCATCCTATTTTTTTTAATTAATTTTTTAGGTGAAAGTATTGAATAGTTTATAAGGTCACCAGCCTAATCTAAAGAATGCCTGTTTGGGACTTTCATCCTTCCTTTTTTTTTATTAATTTTTTAGGTGAAAGTATTGAATAGTTAATTAGGTCACCAGCCTAATCTAAAGAATGCCTGTTTGGGACTTTCATCCTATTTTTTTTATGATTTTTTAGGTGAAAGTATTGAATAGTTAATAAGGATACCAGCCTAATCTAAAGAATGCCTGTTTGGGACTTTCATCCTATTTTTTTTTTTAATTTTGAGGTGAAAGTATTGACTAGTTAATAAGGTCACCAGCCTAATCTAAAGAATGCTTGTTTGGGACTTTCATCCTATCTTTTTTTAATTAATTTTTTAGGTGAAAGTATTGAATAGTTAATAAGGTCACCAGCCTAATCTAAAGAATGCTTGTTTGGGACTTTCATCCTATCTTTTCTTTATTAATTTTTTAGGTGAAAGTATTGAATAGTTAATAAGGTCACCAGCCTAATCTTAAGAATGCGTGTTTGGGACTTTCATCCTATCTTTTTTTTATTAATTTTTTAGGTGAAAGTATTGAATAGTTAATAAGGTCACCAGCCTAATCTTAAGAATGCCTGTTTGGGACTTTCATCCTATCTTTTTTTTTTTTTAGGTGAAAGTATTGAATAGTTAATAAGGTCACCAGCCTAATCTAAAGAATGCATGTTTAGGACTCTCATCCTATCTTTTTTTTTTAATTTTGAGGTGAAAGTATTGACTAGTTAATAAGGTCACCAGCCTAATCTAAAGAATGCCTGTTTGGGACTTTCATCCTATCTTTTTTTTATTAATTTTTTAGGTGAAAGTATTGAATAGTTAATAAGGTCACCAGCCTAATCTTAAGAATGCTTGTTTGGGACTTTCATCCTATCTTTTTTTTTTTTTTTTAGGTGAAAGTATTGAATAGTTAATAAGGTCACCAGCCTAATCTAAAGAATGCTTGTTTGGGACTTTCATCCTATCTTTTCTTTATTAATTTTTTAGGTGAAAGTATTGAATAGTTAATAAGGTCACCAGCCTAATCTAAAGAATGCTTGTTTGGGACTTTCATCCTATCTTTTTTTATTTTATTTTTTAGGTGAAAGTATTGAATAGTTAATAAGGTCACCAGCCTAATCTAAAGAATGCCTGTTTGGGACTTTCATCCTATCTTTTTTTTTTTTTTTAGGTGAAAGTATTGAATAGTTAATAAGGTCACCAGCCTAATCTAAAGAATGCTTGTTTGGGACTTTCATCCTATCTTTTTTTATTAATTTTTTAGGTGAAAGTATTGAATAGTTAATAAGGTCACCAGCCTAATCTAAAGAATGCCCGTTTGGACTTTCATCCTATCTTTTTTTATTAATTTTTTAGGTGAAAGTATTGAATAGTTAATAAGGTCACCAGCCTAATCTAAAGAATGCCTGTTTGGGACTTTCATCCTATCTTTTTTTTTTTTAGGTGAAAGTATTGAATAGTTAATAAGGTCACCAGCCTAATCTAAAGAATGCCTGTTTGGGACTTTCATCCTATCTTTTTTTTTTAATTTTTAGGTGAAAGTATTGAATAGTTAATAAGGATACCAGCCTAATCTAAAGAATGCCTGTTTGGGACTTTCATCCTATCTTTTTTTATTAATTTTTTAGGTGAAAGTATTGAATAGTTAATAAGGTCACCAGCCTAATCTAAAGAATGCCTGTTTGGGACTTTCATCCTACCTTTTTTTTATTAATTTTTTTGGTGAAAGTATTGAATAGTTAATAAGGTCACCAGCCTAATCTAAAGAATGCCTGTTTGGGACTTTCATCCTATCTTTTTTATTATTAATTTTTTAGGTGAAAGTATTGAATAGTTAATAAGGTCACCAGCCTAATCTAAAGAATGCCTGTTTGGGACTTTCATCCTATTTTTTTTATTAATTTTTTAGGTGAAAGTATTGAATAGTTAATAAGGTCACCAGCCTAATCTAAAGAATGCCTGTTTGGGACTTTCATCCTATCTTTTTTAATGATTTTTTTAGGTGAAAGTATTGAATAGTCAATAAGGTCACCAGCCTAATCTAAAGAATGCCTGTTTGGGACTTTCATTCATCCTATCTTTTTTTTATGATTTTTTTAGGTGAAAGTATTGAATAGTTAATAAGGCCACTAGCCTAATCTAAAGAATGCGTGTTTGGGACTTTCATCCTGCCTTTTTTTTCTTTCGTTATAAGAAGCCTAAATATAAAAGCTAAAAAACATTAGTTTATCATTCGGGTGGTTGAAATTGTTCGAGTATTGAAAACCTGATTGCTTTTTTGTTAAGTTGACTAACGTTGTTACTGTAAGAATATTTTTAAATGGCGAAGCGGGACGCGTAAGGTGAGACACTAATTTAGTTGGAAGAAAGAAATTGTGCTTTAAAAGTTATGTAGATTAAAAGGAGTTCACGAAAAAAAATCATATCACATATTGAACCCTGAAAGATAGAATTATACGCGGGAATAGTGAAACATCTCAGTTCTTGTCCCAAAAATGTTCGTATATGCCTTTTGGCATGAGACCAACAACCTTCATTTAATAATCAGAAATTTGTTTTCCTTTATTTTATTTTATCGTAAATACTGATTAAAAGCATATAAATCCCAATGTTAATTATTAAAGATAATGATACGTTTTAAAAATGTTGCATTTTACTCATCCTAATTTGTATTTTTTTTAAATTATCACTAACCCCAAGTTCGAGTGGCTAGGTCGTAAAACCACACGTAATTGCCTAAAAAGTAGAATAGAATCCCCCGCCCACCTGCCACCCCCACAAAAATTTGCTTGACTGCACTAGAATACTAGAATGGTCCGGAAATTATATTTTTACGGTGCTGATGTAGTCGGTGTTGCAAATGCAGGGAGGGGGGATAACTAGCTTTGACTAAGAAAATAAACATAAAATGAAAAGAGAATTTAGGACGCTGAAATAATTAATCGAACAATGAAACAATTTTATGTAAAAATGACATTATTTTTTTTTTAAATAATACGTGATTATTTTAGGAAAAAAAATGATATCACATATTGATCCCTGTCCCCAATATTTAACAATTATCTTAATATTTATTAATTTATTTTATATATATTTTATTACGATTAACTAAAATAAAGAAAAAACAAATTTCTTATTTTTAAATGAAGGTGTTTGGTCTCATGCCAAAAGACACATACAAAAATGTTGGGGGCATGAAATAAGATGTTCCACCTTCATCTCATGGAGTTTCTTTGGCGTAAAAGAGAAAAGCGAGAAGTATTCCTACGTATAATCTTTGCAATAAGGGAGCAATATGTGATATAATTTCATTTTTGGTTAAATAAAAACATTTGTTAATTAACAAGTTTATTCAAGTTTTGTATTTGGTTCATTAACAGGCGCTGATGCTCATTTCTGGTCCTAAATATGTTTCGTGTGTCTTTTGACATAAGACCAAAACCTTCATTTAAAAATACGAAATTTGTTTTTCTTTATTTTAATATATAAAATAAATTAATAAATATAAAGTAACCCCCTCTCCCTTAATAAGGGTAATTGTTAAATATTGGGTACAGGAATCAATATGTAATATAATTTTGTTTTCCTAAAATAATTAACGTATTTAAAAAAATAAAATAAAAATAAAAAATAAAAAAAATAAATAAATAAATAAATAAAGATGATGATGATGATGATGATGATGATGATGATGATGATGATGATGATGATGATGCAGCAGCAGCAGCAGCAGCAGCAGCAGCAGTTTTTACATAACATTGTTTCATTGTTCGATTGATTATTTCAGCGTCCTAAATTCTCTTTTTATTTTATGATTATTTTCTTAGTCAAGCCTAGTTACCCCCCCCTACAGTTGTAGCCCCGACAGCATCAGCACCATTTTACATGGTATATAAAAATATTTTGTAAATTAATATAAATATGATCATTTTTAATAAAATAAAGACACGTATGAAAATAATTAAATTATTTATTTTAAAAAACTATGTTCAACACAAGTATTCTTGTATTCCTTCGTCTAATAAATAGCGAATCTTTTCAGCGTCCCAAATTGTCTCTTGAAAATATGCTTATTATTGTAGTCAAACCTAGTTATCCCCCTGCATTTACCTCTCTTTTAACACAAGCGCCAAGAAATATCTCTATTTATTCTTTAATGCACTTGTATTTAATTCATTTATCCTTCTTTGCCCTTTTTACTTGAAATTCATTTTCATATTCAATGGATAACACCTTCAATATTTATACATGAACGGTTTAAAGACATTTTTTGTCTTTTTTTTTATTGACGAGTTTCCCTCCATTTATTAAGCATGGGATGTTACTCAGTATATCTTTAGTTATGCCCTTTTTTCACTTCTCGTTTAAGAGATAGCAGAGGCGGTCGGCGTTTTCGTGAATAAAATATGTCCTTTAATATGAGAACATGAAAGCATAACATGGTGTATATATTTAAAGATCTTTTATGGTTCATGTTTTATAATGCTGACAAAGTAAGGGAGATAACTTATCTCGATTTTTTTTTTTTTCGGGAAGAAATTAAGTTAACAAAGATTTAAACAATTGATTTTAATAAAGATTAAGAAACAATGAAAAAAATGGTCTTTTCATCTATAAGGACAACATTCATTCCCAAGAGACGCCGGTAACAGTATGAATTGAACCACGGTTTATAATTGAAAATGGGCATAACTCTTTAAACTTAGGATATACCCAGTTACCTCCCTTGCTTTATAAATGGAGGACGGGGGAGAGAATCCGTTGATAAGATAGAAAGACAGGCCGATGGAGACAGCTCCAATATTGTAGGGGGTGGCAGACTGGACAGTGTTTACCTTTGCAAAGTCGCTAATGTGGAATGCGACTTGTGTCGACATATTTGCGTCCAGAATCGGCGACAAACCCTGGCCAGCGTCAATAAAGGACCGCAACCGATCAAAATACGCCGGGCTTGTCGACAGATTTGTGTTCCAACTGATCACTGCGGAAACGAGTGAAACGATAGGCCCGCCAGGCGAGACTTCTTAAAAAGCTGAAACTTCCTAGTATTTGCATATTTGCTTTGAAAAATGAAATTTTATTAATTATTATTTGTTGTTGTCGAATACATTTTTTAATCTTTATTATTCTTAAATGTATAAGTAAATAAAAGAACAAACAGAGTATTGTTCATATTTACTTGCCTCCCTACGAAGGAAAAATTCGACACAAGGTCGGTTTTTAACATGGAGAAAATTCAGCACCCCAAAAGGAGCACTCTGGATTAGAAAAAAAAATTAAATTGTCCCAGTCTAGAAGGAATTCTCCTTCACTGACCAAGGGCAGAACAGAACAATACCTATTTACTCGCCTTCCCATGAAGGCAGATTTAGACACAAGGTTGGTTTTTAATGTGGGAAAATACAGCTCATCAAAAAGGGACACTCTGGACTGGAACAAACATTTAAATTGTCTCAGTCTAAAGGGAGTTATCCTTCAATGACCGAGGACAGAAAAGATGAAGCGTAGTATCAGAACACATATCACACTTTGTTCCTAGCCAAAAGGGCGGAAAATATGTGGGAAAAAAAAAACAGTTACACGATTTCAAATGTATCAAGAAAGAACTGGGATGTTTGATAAAAAAAAAAACTCAAGAAACTAAATAAAAAAAAGATATAGAAAGCATGGAGTATAGGTAGCAACATAATCATCCAGTTTCGGTCACATCCATCGCCTTAAAGGATAACTTAAAGCAAAAATGGCCTTTTTACTTAACTTTTTACTTAGATTTTTTTTGTCAACAATTTATTTTAACAAAGATTTTTTTTTAACAATTGATTTTTATTTGCGAAAACAGCAAGGATTTTTTTTAAAAACTTTGTTGTTTTTGCAAATAAAAATCATTTGATGAAAAAAGAAAATTTTAGTAAAAAAACTGAGTGATTAGAAAAAAAGGAAAAAAAGAAAGAGGACAAGAAAAGAAAGAGGGAAAGAGGGTGCTTATACATATGAGGGCAAACATAAAAAATGCAGTTACACAGGTGAAAATCGCAGTTCCAAATAAATTTACCGGAAAACTCCTTGATATATTTATGTATCAGATAAAAATAGGCATCTACACCAAAAATTAGCAAAAATTAGCTAGTAAAATTTTAATTAAAAATTAAAATCAGTTTCATCGTATTTTACGAATTCACCATTGATTACAGAGAAAAGCACGTAAATCAGGGAGACATAACTCAGTCTGTCATATAAACTGGTAATAAATGAATGGCGGTCAGCAAAATACGATAAAACTGATTTTTATTTTTAATTAAAATTCTACTCGATAATTTTTCCTAATTTTTGGTGAGGAGACTTATTTTTGCCTGATACGTAAGTGTATTTGGGATTGTCTTTTTATATGTGCCCTCATCTGTATAAGCACCGGAAAGAGAAAATAGCTATACTAGCAGATATCTACCGCTATACACCGATTGCTCAATAAATTTTTTTTTTAACTTTTATTCACCGCAAACAAGTCATATTGCCACTGATACGTAAGAGACTACTGTGAATTAGGGGCCAGATTTATAGAGGGCATCCTAAGTGGGGAGTTTGTTCACGTTAGATTTCAATTTCTGCATGTCGGTACAGTTGAGGGAACAAGGGAGCAAGGGGGAACTCTAAAAGCAAGTGGTCTCGAGGAAAGAAGCTATTAAAGCAGAAAGTATTTCGACATCTGGGGATGTTGATGTTAGTCGGGTTTGTCGGGGGGTTTTACGTTGAGATGGGAACATGTGCAGTAAGTTCATCAGAGCAGATTCCGTTGAAGTACTTGTAAAACTTCCACAAGGGTGCAACATCTTGGCGATGAGACAGGGGCTGGAGCTTGGTAGACAACGCGGGACCTTTTAGGTTAGAGACTCTTTTTTTGTACTCTGTCCAAAATGGAGAGGCTAGTGGTTGGTGCACCAGCTTAGATGTGACAACAATACTCCATGCATGGGCGAATCGTGGCTTTATAGAGATACAGGATACTAGAGATACAGGTGTGAGAAGTTTTCTAGCCCAGTAGAGGGAGCCCACCTTTTTTGCAGCAGACTTGACAGTATCTTCTATGTTTTTTATTCCAATTCATGTTACCTATTAATGTTAGGTGGAGGAGTTTGAACGTTTGCCTCTCAATAAGGGTCCTATCAGTTATAGCAATCAATGGTTGTAAAGGTGTCTTACAGTTGTAAAAGGAAATGAGCTTGCCTAGGTAGCATTGAATGTAACCATCCATTTTCTGCTCATTCAACTACAGACTGGAGGTCATTTTCTAAGGATTCAGCCATTGCCTTGGATATGTTTTGTAAAGTCTACATGGCAAATCATGAACTCATATTTTAAATTTAAATTTTTATGCGTCGCTAAAAAATATATGGGTTTTTTTAATATCCATAGATCAGCCATATAATAATAATAAACTGATGCATGGAAATATTCTAAATTCTAAAAAATGAGTTGAACTTTTGCCATTTAGATGTGACGAAATTATGGGAAAATGTTTTGTTGTTGTTGAGGTTATTTATAATGCATGGGAGGTAACTCTTTGTAGATTACATTAATTGGAGTTATGTCCCTTTATGATTTTTCTACCGGGTTAAACAATAAAGTTTGTTTTGTAAACGACAATTTTGTAGACATATTTGAAGAATGTAATCATTATATGGAAACATTATGTTAATTAAATACAGTATTTTCGCATACATTGTCCAGTGACTGATAGAAGCGGAGAACAAAATATAAGAAGACTTGTTGTGACTCGGACTCCGGGGAACAATACCTGTTTTGCCAGTGAGCGATCACTGCGATACCCCTAGTGAGTGAGTAAGAAATAATAATAATAATGATGATGATGATGATGATGATGATGATGATGATGATGATGATGATGATGGTGGTGGTGGTGGTGGTGGTGGTGGTGGTGGTGGTGGTGATGATGATGATGATGATGATGATGATGATGATGATGATGATGATGATGATGATGATGATGATGATGATGATGATGATGATGATGATGATGATGATGAAAAAAAATTTTTAATTTTAAAAACAGTCCCGAAAAAACTGGAAAAAAGACTGGGAGAAATTGGAATCAAAGGGAAGACTGAGACCATACAACGGAAAGCAATGATGAAAACAGCTGAAATCTTAAGGAAAATTCTCGAATGCAGAAGCCAACCCACATAAACTGCGAACGCTAATCAGTCATATGGAAGTTTCAATAGAAATAAAATAAAAACATAGAAATAAAATTAAAACATAGAAAGAAAACCACCATATAAAAACTGAAACTGAAAGTAATTTCATAAATTGTCCCCTCCCTCTACACACACACACACACACACACACACACACACAGAAAAACAACAACAACAACAATGTGATGGCACCACACAAAATATTCGTGAAGGGTCAAGTAGGATATAAAGACCAAGGAGGGACAGCACAAACCAGACCTCCACTGAAAGTGCAGAGAGTGCTGGGACCTTGAGGAGGCGTATTGCCAACCCAATCCCAGTGAAGACCAATGATCATTGCCATAAGAAATCAATGGTAAGCGGCTTTTGCAATAACGTAAAATAATTTGCAATGGTTATCGAAAGAGGTGGAGAATACTGGACATCTAGGAAGACTTGTTGTCACTCAGACTCAAAGAAACACCGACCGGTTATTATCAGTGAGTAATTTCTGATGATGACCTGTGTGAGAACTCCTAGTGAGTACAGAATCAGAATAAACTGAAACTGACAGAAACCCCATCCTCTTACATCTACCCCACCACCACCACCACCACCACCACCAATAAAAAAAAATAGTGACAGCAGCCTCGATTTGCATCACACAAAATGGCCGTGAATGGTCAAGAATGATAGAAAGACCGAGGAAGGAGAGTACCATCCAGATCTCCACTGTAAGAGTGCGGAGAATACTGAAATAGTTGAAGGAGCTTATTACCACTCAAATTCCAGAAAATACCAACAGCCGTTATGAGCAAGAAATCAATGGTAAACGTCAGTTGCACTAACACAAAATGGTGTTCAAGGGTTATTGAAAGAGACGGAGAGTGCTGAAAATCTGGAGAAATTTGTTGTCACTCAGACTCCAGGGACCACCATTTCTTTTTTCCAGTGAGCATTCACTGATAACGAAACCTCCTAGTGAATTAATAAATAAATAAATAAACAAATAAATAAACAATAATAATAATAAAATCCACGAATGCAGAAACCAACCCACATAAACTACAAACACTAACCAGCTACATGAAAACTCTAACAGAAGTAAAACAAAAAAGATGGAAAGGACACCACATGAACCCAAGGGAACTGAAACTACTAGAAATCTTATAAACTGCCGCCCCCCCCCCCCAAAAAAAAGGCATCAGCCTCGGCTGATACTGCACAAAATAGCTGTGAAGGGTCAAGGAGGATGGTAGGACCAAAGAGAGAGAGCACTAACCAGACCTCCACTGGATAAGTGCGATGAGTACTGGGACCTTGGGGAGACTTATAGTTGCCAGCGATAAATCAATAGTAAGTGGCTGTTGCGATAATGCAAAGTCATTAGCAATGATGCCACTCAACTACATACTCAGGAAATGTGATGTTGGATACAAGTTCACAGACACAGAACAAAGAATAAACCACCTCATGTACATGGACGACTTGAAGCTATTTGCAAAAAGCAGAAAGGAACTGGAACAGTTGATAAATACGGCCAGACTCTTCAGTCAGGACATTCAAATGGAATTTGGAATGGAAAAGTGTGCACTGATAGAGATGAAAACAGGAAAACTGAAGACGGCAGAGGGCATGGAGCTGCACAACTAAGAGGAGATGAAGGCGCTAGGCGAACAGGAGAGCTATAAATATTTGGGAGAGGAAGCAAACACCATCAAATCTACAGAAATGACAGAGAAGATTGGGAAAGAATATCTGAGAAAAAAAAGAAAACTCTTAGAAACGAAATTATACAGCAGAAATCTAGTAAAAGGAATAAACACCTGGGCAGTATTACTAATAAGATACTGTGGACCATTCATAGGCTGGACTAAAGAAGAAATCAAGCACCTTGACCAGAAGACTAGAAAATTAATGACTATGCACAATGCACTACACCCAAAAGACGATGCGGACAGACTCTACGTAAAAAGAAATGAAGAAGGAAGAGGACTAGTAAGTATAGAAGACTGTGTGAAGACACACAAAAAAGAGCTGGAGAAATACATAACTCAGAACACAGAAAGGCTGATCACTGCAGCAAGAGACACCAACCCAATGAACAACTCGGGAAGCACTTAAATCAGAAACAAAACGACAAGAAAAAAATGGGATAAAAAAAAACAGCTACATGGACGTTTCATAAGGCTAACCAGAGAAGAGACCAACCAACATTCCTGGCATTCTTGGGCATGGCTAATAAAAGGACACCTGAATAGAGAAACAGAATATCTACTGACAGCTGCACAGAATCATGCGATTAGGACTAACTACATTAAAGCTAAAATAGATAAAATCCAGGAAAATAGTAAATGCAGATTGTGTGAACAAAGAGACGAAACAGTAAATCATATAATAAGTGAATGCAGCAAACTATCCCAAAAAGAATACAATAACAGACACGACTGCGTGGGGAAAGCAGTACACTGGTAACTATGCAAACGACTGCATTTTGAACACGCGGACAAATGGTACAAACATAAACCAGAGACAGTACTGGAAAATAAAAATCCCCAAATCCTCTGGGGAATGGATGTGCAAACAGCTAAACTCATACAAGCAATGATATCGAATGTCAACAAGACGGAAAAATCCTGCCAAATATTTTGCCATTCCAGCCGGCCACAGAGTGAAGATCAAAGAGACAGAAAAACGAAGCAAATACACGGAACTTGCCAGAGACTTGAAAGGGATATGAATCATGAAGAAAGTCAATATAACACAAATAATCGTAGGAGCACTAGGAACCGTCCAAAAGAAACTAGAAAAAACACTGGGAGAAATTAGAATTAAAGGGATTACTGAGACTATACAAAGGACGGCAATGATCAAAACATTTGCAATCTCAAGGAAAATCTTCGAATGCAGAAACCAACCCGCATAAGCTACGAACGGTATATAGTGACATGGAAATTACAATAGGAAATAAACAAAACAATGAAAAACACGACCACACGAACCAAGAAACAGAAACTGCAAGAAATCTCATAATCCCTTCTCCCACCCCCCCCCCAACAAAAAGTGGTGGCACAAATTAAATGAGATGTTGATCTTCTTCAAATGAATACTTATAAAAATTACTTTATTTACAAATACTTTTATTCCTATAAAATAGTATCTTCCTTCCAGTGTTTGCGTATAGATACTATTATTCATAATTTCCCTCTTCACGTCAAAAAGTGAAAAACACAAAAGAATCATTGCCTAAACATAAGTACGTTGCTGCGACGATGTCCATTCTTCGTTAGGAAATAATATGAACCTTTAAATGTTCATTATTATCTACGTATTACCTATAGATAGTTAAAAAAAATTGAGTAAAAATACTTATATGGGGTTCAAAATTAGAAGAGAGAGTTTCTTGGATTCTTCGTTGTTTCTGGGCAGCGTCCGTGCACGGATCCCGCTAGCTGTAAATAAAGGTTAATGGATCGGGATATTTTAAGTAATGGAATTTTCAGAGTGTATGTGGTATTATGGCGATTGCAAATGTGATAGCGAATGAAAGATTATAAGCTTGCTAAAAGAAATTGTTTGGATTAGTCCATTTTTTATGTCAGCTTTATTTCACATTTTCACTCCATTCACAATAAAAAGATCTTATGAAAAGATTTGACGTCACACGTTAATAAAAAGGTTCCATGGCGCTCGTGAGTTGGGAAGCTTGTTTTGAGATCTCGAGTTCAACGGTTTTATGTTGAGAAGCGGGAAAACAGCATAAAGAGTTCAGCGGCAGAAGTTCATCACACGGAAAACGTTTTCATTGGATAATAGATCAATCACTCCACGTGGAAATATAAGCTTACACGGAAAGAAAATAGTTCATTAACTGTTACATTACCCCCTGCTTAGGCTTATAGCCGATTTAAAAAATTTTTTAAAGTATATGCTTTATTGGTGTAACAGTTTAAAGGTGCTTTCGCTCTCATGAATAGAGGTATCACTGCTACACATTTAAAACGGTCTAGTTAATCCTTTCCCTTTCTTTCGGGATTTAAATAGAACATTACTCTCTCTCTCTCTCTCTCTCTCTCTCTTTCTCTTCCCTTCTCTCTCACACACACGCACACACACACA
>OY744519.1:136154289-136176789 GCA_963556195.1 Sepiola atlantica
GGTCAGGGTCAGGGTTAGCGTTACAGTTATGGTTAGGGGCATGACCAAGTTAGCGTGGGTTCTAATGTAAAAAATGTACCACGATTTGTTTCATTATTATTCCCGGTGTCCATAGGAGTATATCTTCCTTTATTCACGACTAGAAAATATTGATCAGGATTACATATGAAAGTCGATGAAAGCGATTTCAAATTAAAATGTTGATTTTAACAACACCGGTCAATTTCTTTTTGGGGAAGTCGCTCCAGACAAGGCATGAAGCCACTTGATGTAAGGAGCTAAAAAATACTACTTCAAGGTCAAAAATTAGCCAACGATAAGAGTTAGATAGATATATTCCGACTCAGAAAACAGCAATTCTTCCCCCTTTTTCAGAAACATTGTTCATGGAATGTGAGGACTAAAGAATAAAATAAGGGAAGCGAAATTTACGAGGCTGCCGAAAGTAAACCCAAAGGTTCACTTTCTACTCTCCTAATTTGCCCAAACTAACTGAATAGTGTTAAGTATGTACCTTTTATTAGCAAAGCTTTTAATCACAAAGATTGGGGGAATCGACTTTATATATAATATCGTATAATCAAAGACATTTAGACAAAAGGACATGGATTTGGGGAATTAAGGTGGTTGTTGTCTTTCTACCGACTAACGTAATCGTTAACTAGACACATTCATTAACCAATACATATCTACAATACTAGTTAGTATAATCAGTTACTCATCTCATTCACACTTTGAACAATCATAAAACCATAGTCTCTATGTGGGGAATGCGTTGTTGTATGGTTTGAAAGAAGTTTTGTGCCTTGGTATGAATTTACTATACCTCCACAATTAAATACAACAAAAAACAAAGATGTATTTTGTTTGAAAAACAGAAATATTTATATCGGTGATTTCTGTCAAATGTTTTGTAATTGCTTTCAAACGTTTCTCTCTTTTTAATCGATGACTCTTTAAAGATTTGTCTTGTTATTTTTTCCCCTGGTGTCCATCGGAATTAGGGAGTGAAGACCGCTCTTTCCCCCTCTTTCTCCTTTATTCATGACTAAAATAAAGAAAATATTGATCAGGATAAATGATTAAAATCGCTGAAATGTCCATGTCTTTTTATAATGTTCCTTTTCTGGAATCTGATTTTGGACGGGGGATCTAAACGGAAGTTTATATTTTCACTTGCCGATGCGTGTATAAACCACGATACACCCGTGACATTGTCGGGAATTCATGTTCTTGCTTGTCTGCGAATACAAAACCACTCAGACGCCGATGTTGATTTATAAAAAGGTTTTTTTTTAAGATAAGAACAGTCACGGAAAACATGAGAGAGATGGGTCACTTTTGTACGCGTGGGAAAGAGAGAAATACAGACAGATAGAGCAGACGGATAGTCCGTCTCGCTACACTTAGCCAGAAAGTGCGCGCTGCCTCCCATTATGGGCAGCGACCTATACACGTCTTTCATGTTTGAAGTATCGTCAGAAAAATAGACAGAAGATCACCTCCGGAAGTCACGTGGTTTCGCGACTTCCGTCTGGGATCACCTCTAACTCTTAGGTGTCACTGAAACCTTTCCATTCAGACACAACCACCATTATGTAACAGAAGTACCACGACAAAAAAGGCGGCTAGATTTATGTGAAGAGACTGGAATTATTAAGAGGTGGGCAAAATTATTTGTTGCTGAGTCTCAACTTTTGCACGTAGAGTTGACGAAATTAATTTAAATTGTTGTGTGTGGGGGTGGGGGTGACTAACCATATCAGTGGGGGCATATCTAGTCGCGTGTTTGTCGATTCAGTTCTCTTTTCATTAAATACTTCTCTTTATGGACGATATTAAATTTTCTCGCTCACACGCCCCTATTCCGAATTCGTGTCCGTGGGCTGCCATCAATATATTGCCTCTCATGAATCAAAACGGTCACATAAAATCTTTTTCATGGAAAATTTTATAATTAAGATTTATTAAAATTTTCTGGAATATTTTTTTAAATGAAAATTAAATATCAAGTAAAAATTCCAGTTTTACTTGATTACTGAAAACCATCAAATAACTAAATTTTAAAAAAAATGATGTAAATTTAATTATTTTTAGTGTGCAAACATTTATATCGGTTTGAAACCGTCTAAATTAAATTTAAAACGTTGTTTATGACCGTTTGGTACAAGAGAAACTGTCCACTGATGGCGACCCACGGCTCCAAATTCGGAATAGCGGCGTGTGAGCGAGAAAATTCAATATTTTTATGCATATACTATCATAAGTTTATTCTAAGGACAAGACTAAAACTTCCACATTTATTCATATAAATAGATAAACATTAGTATGTTTTTAATTTTGATACAAATGTATTTATCTTTTAAATAAGACCGTAAAGAAATGAAAAGAAAGAAGAAAGAAATTTGCCTGAGAAAAATACGGCGTCGTTAATGGGAGAAAGGGGGGGCGGGAGAGAGAGAAAGGGAGAGCAAGCTAGCCAACCAGTCAACCAGACTCTTGTTCCCTTCCCTATTCTCTTCTCGCGTTTGCCTGTCAGTAAGAATTCTAACCAGCGATGTTAGAAGATGTTAGTAAGTTAGCCATTTTTTATTAAATCATTCTAATTAATTACTGTTAATATCGACGAAACTATTGCATATATATAGACAAAATGGGACAATAAAATTACAAATGCATAACACCAAACATTAATTTACTATGAATTGTTTGAAAATAGTTATGCTAATTTGTCATATAAATAATTGTCTTTGGGGCGTTCGTCGGTACTATGTATACATAGTTTTTCAAAATATTATGTTGTATTATAGGAGAGATAAATAAATAAAAACTTTGCATTCATTCATTTATATATATATATATATATATATATATATATATATATATATATATATATATATATATATATATATATATATATATATTATTCCATGTATCCACATATATTTTTTTATGTATCAATTTTCAGTATTTACTTCAACCGTGCTCGATACGTAAGTAGAGCTATGTAGTAAGTTATGAAAATATGTTTATGGCAATTAAGCTATACAGAGGCTCCCACGTTTCATCCCCGGGGAAATCTTCAGGCTAAAATGCATTTTATCCTGAAGATTCCCTCCGCCGAGGATAAAACGCGGGAGGCTCTGTGTAGCTTAATTGCCATAAATATATTTTCATAACTTTAAAATATATATATATATATATATATATATATATATATATATATATATATATATATATATATATATATATATATATATATACACGCCCTGGTAATAACGCTATACTTCCCTCCCTTTGATTAGACACTTTAAATGCAATTACTAGTACGGCTTTGTATTAAAACCGTATTTATACGTCTCAGTCGCGCTGTTCACCTGCTAGACAAGAGGTTAACGGCATTGTATTACAAACCCCGTCGGTAGGTAGGCCAGTTGTTTGAATCTATACAGATGAGTCTTCAAAAGACGAAACAAGTTTGTCTATGTTTCGGAATTTTTTAGATGGGGATTGATCATTTGTATTATTTGGATTATTCAAACATACTGTTATAATATTGGATGTTATTTTCACAACGTTTCGGCCGATATAACCTCCGACCTTCTTCAGACGTATCTTGTCGAACTCGAGAACCTGTACGGAATTTCGTACGAAACCCTTTATTTAATCTACCCCCCCCCCCCCCGTGTGGATTAAATAAGGGGTATCATTCGAAATTCTGTACAGATTACCGAATCTAGAAGAGTATACCTTGACTATAAATCCTCTTATTTCACGGATGGCAGTAATTGCAGTTGCACCTATCGACAAACGTATGATCTGGTGTTGAGAACAACATGGCGTCGCAGATGATCGTATATATTTGACAATGAGAAGTCATAACTGCTCCAGTTCGTGGAATACCATGAACCATATGCAGATTTTGCGTGCCGCCTATATAATAAGCTTTAAGAAAGAAAAAAAAACGGTACTTATATCGATCTTGACCCAGTTTTCGCGAGTTTCTTGTTGGAAGCGTTCGGCTATCCTACGCAAACGCTCGATTTGTACCAGACGACAATTTTGATACGCTGCTGTGTCCTATGATAACAATGTTTTGCTTGTTTTTTTTTTTTGTTTTTTTTGTTAGGGTTAGGGTTTAGGGTTAGGGTTAAGATTTAGGTTAAGGGTTAGGGTTTAGGGTTAGGGTTAGGGTTTGGGTTTAGGGTTAGGGTTCAAAATATTTATTTGATAACAGCAATTTCGCTCTGTTTTGCTTGTTTTATTTGTTTTGTTGTTTAAAACATTTCTTGCAACTATAACTAAAAATTATAGGACGCAGCAACGTATCAAAATAAAAAAAAATATTTATTTGATAACAGTAACTTCGCTATGTTTTGCTTGTTTTTTTTGTTGCTGTTGTTTCTTTTAGAAAATTTCTTGAAAATATAACTTTAAATCATAGGACGCAGCACCGTATTAAAATTGTCGTCTGGTACAAATCGGCTCGTCATCTTTCGGACGTTTGCGTAGGATAGCCGAGCGCTTCCGACAAGAAACTCGCGAAAACTGGGTCAAGATCGATATAAGTACCAAAAAAACATTGTTTCACCATCAATTGATTGATGACCCAAGAAGACAACAAATGGAGTATTTATTTACGACACATGAGTGATATATTTATATAACTTTTTGTTTGTAAGCGAATCCTACCTGTGTTGTATAATTGTTTAAGCTAACGATAGAGGAAAAACAATTATGGAATTTAAGTCAATAATTATCAACGTCTGTACATGCGTCTGTTTTGAATGTGTAAGTATAATAATTTAAAAAATCAATTTTTTACGGTCTACAATTTAATAGTGGACGATATAAAATGGTATGCCGGTACATTTACTGCGACGGTCCAAGTAGCCGGTTTAAAGTCTGGCAAAAGGAAACGTTTTATTGTAATTAAGAGTTCAGCAAAGAAACTTGAATTATAAACTTCGCGTCTTAATTAAGTATGTAAGTACGATAAGTAAAAAAAAGGGAATATAATTACGGGCTACAATTTTATAGTGGACGAATGAAAATGTGACACCGGTTGATTTTGTGCGACGCTCTAAATAAACGATGTAAAAAAGAAAAGAATTGTTTTTTGTATTTTAATTACTATTAAGAACTATTTTAATTACTTAAAGATAGTTCATAAAAGAAACTGCATGTATTTTGGAAGTTCACTTTCAAACTAGCCTATTTCTGACCGTTTCTTTATTCTCTCCCCTCTTCTCTCAAGTCCACCCTTGTCACTTCCTCCTATGTTTTTCTTGGTCTTCCACTGCCAATCGACCCTGCTACCTCAACAGTTCTAGATCTACGAGCCTAAGAACTCTAAGCCATTCTTTAATGTGACCAAACCAACAAAATATCTTTCTCTGCACACATATCCCTAGTCTGTACAGATTTACACTTCCTCTAAGGTCATCAGATCTAAGCCTGTCTTTTAAGACTCCCATTACACATTTATCGTATGCTTCTCATATCATTTCTCTCCATGCAACACATACCATCAACCCTCACTGGCCAGGTTTTATTTTCATTCATCATCACACTAATACTACTGAATCCTAAAACTGCCGCTCAACACTATATCAAAGCACATTATTGTATAACATAAATACCCCCGACCCACCCGACCAGCAGCAAAATATCACCCCTTCAATGTAGAGGTCCCTACATGCTTCAACTCTGATAACTTTTTTACTCAGACCGCGTGCCTTTTAACAAGAATGAAATATTATTATCAAAAAGACAGAAGATGTCTATTGGCCTTCGTCTTGAAAAATCCAAGGTTATAGGTAGGAGGAAAACAGTCAGCAGGAAGAGAATTCCCCAAGCCTGCAGTTCTTGGAAAGAAGTTACTAATTCCCTCCCTGTTTCCCCGACTGTACCAACATGCAGAAATGTAAATATAAAGTGAACAAATATGTTGCTGCTCAGGGGAAAAATAGAATTACAAACCTCCATGCGTCTTAATTAAACGTGTAAGTAAGATAATTAATGAATAGAGTTAATTAAGAACTACAATTTAGTAGCGGACGAATGAAAATTGTGTGACGCTCAAAATAAACGAAATAATGTATTTTTGCATGTAGCTACTAAAGTACTTTCAAATAGGAAATTAACAAATACATAGAAGATACTGTCAAGGCTGCTGCAATGAAAGTGGGCCCGCTCTACCGAGCTAGAAAACTTCTCACACCTGACAGTATCCTATACCTCTACAAGGCCACCATCTGCCTATGCATCAAGTATTGTTGTCACAAGGTCCAAAAAAGAGTATCTAATTTAATAGGTCCCTCGCTATTCACCAAGTCCCCGCCCCTGTCCCATCACCGCAATGTTGCATCTTTGTGCTTGTTTTACAAGTACTTCAATTGAATGTGCTCCGATGAACTTGCTGCTCTGGTGCTCCCGTGACGTAAATACACTCGACCAACCCGACAATCAGCTTGATCTCATCTATTCACTATGGAGGTCCCCCAGATGCCAGAGAGCCTTCTACTCCAATAGCTTCTTCCTCGTGCTGCCGCCTTTGGAACTCCCTCCCTGCTCCTTGTTCCCCGACTGTATCGACATGCAGAAATTTAAAACTAATATGAACAAGCATCTCGCTGCACAGCATTCAATTTAGGATGACCCCCAAAACGTTCACCCTAATTCTCAGTAGCCCCTTACGTCTACAGTGGCAACTTGCCTTGTTTCGGGGTGAACTAAGTTAAAAAAATTAAAAAAACATTTATCAAAACACATGAAAGAGAAAAGATATCGAAAAAACAAAAACAAAGAATGATTGTTGGGTGTTAATTAACTCCATCAAGACGGAGGTTATGTTTTCGGTCGAGTTTGTTTGTTTGTTTGTTTGTTTGTTTGTTTGCTTGTTTGTAAGCACCCTAGCGTCTAGATCGTTTGACCAATCGTCACCAAATTTGGTCAAAATATCGGCCATGGTCTAACTTAGAACTGATTTAATATTGGAATATCTAGGTCAATGGTCAAGGTCACGGGAAAAGTTGAAAGTCACACTTTGGGTGATAATATCAGTCCTGTTCATCATAAGAACTCGCTACTTGTCCCATATTGTAGCCAATGAAGTTCCGCACTTATATGACCATGACCTTCATATATTAACTTTGAACTTGAAAAGTTCGGTCACGGTCGAAATTTTGCCGGAATTTCAACTTCCGATTTTTCCAAATTTGATGTTTTGTAACAACAATGCAAAATTTCAGCCTGATCAGATAAATATTTTTTTAGAGTTATCAACGGTTAATTTCGGGTATACTTCACGCAATATGGATAAGTAAAGCACAAATAAGACTTTTACCCATCCTTACATTGTCTCACGACTGACTTATGTTCTTGTTTTCAATAAGAAACAAAATCGAAAATAAATAATACCAGACAACCAAGGACTACCATGTCTATATGATATATGTCTTATGCGTTCATGTAATGTATTAGTTTTTTTTGTTGTTGTTTTTATTTTACTTTTATTCGTACCAAACAAGGCATCTTTCCACTGAGACTACATTCGAATTTCTGCATGTTGGTATAGTCAGTGAAGCATGGAGCATGGAAGGAATTCCAAAAGCATGTGGTCAGAGGAAGGAAACTATTAGAGTGGAAAGTCTTCCGGCATCAGAATACCTCTACAGTGAAAGGATGGGATTTTCCTGCTAGTCGGATTAGTCATGGGTATTTACGTTGAGTGGTCACAAGAACAGTAAGTTCGTCGGAACTGGCTCTATTTTATATATATTATATAAAGGGCAGTTGTCTCTGTGTATTTATGTGTGTATATGTCAAGCTGATAGTCAAAAAATACAAAACAAAGACTCACAAAGTTGGTATATTCTTGATTAGCGTTGCCCTGGTGAAAATTTATTCTTTGACCCTAAACTGGCGCAGTTTCTGTCAAGGGGCGGTTTTTAAGCCATGTTATGTACTAAAAGGGAAGTAACTCTGTTTTTTTTCAAAGAGTTACTTCCCTTATGCCGACTCATTTCTTGAGTAGAGTTGTCTGTGTGTCAGTGTGTGTGTGTGTTCACAGAGAAGAATAGGCTGGGCAGAGGAAAAGAGGAGAGAGGGAAAACGAAGGAACAGGAGAGAGAAAGGTAGAGATACGGATGAAAAAGGATAAAGAGATAGAAGTTTAAATAGGAGTATGTTACACTTTTGTCCAGGACAACACCGAGTAGTCCTGTTAGTATAAAATAAAGTAAAGTAATGGGTCGTTCTGTGTATTTGCTTCGTTTTTCCATGTCTTTGATCTTCACTCTGTGGTTTGCTATAAACAGCGAAGTTTACGATTTTACAAGATTTTTCCTTCTTGTCGATTTTAAGAATATCAGGTCTCCTTGCTTGTATGAGTTTATCTGTTTGTATATCCATATCCCAGAGGAGTTTGTGTTTTTCGTTTTCCAATACTGTTTCTGATTTATGTTTGTACCATTTGTCTGCGTATTCAAAATTCAATTGTTTGTACAGTTCCCGGTGTATTACTTTCCCAACACAGTCATGTCTGTTCTTATATTCTTTTGGGGCACGTTTGCTACATTCACTTATTATATGATTTACTTTTCGTCTCTTTGTCCACACAGTCTGCATTTACTGTTTTCCTGGGTTTTATCTATTTTAGCTTTAATGTAGTTGGTCCTAATCGCATTGTTCTGTGCAGCCATCAATAACGATTCCGTTTCTCTGTTTACGTTTTCTTTTCTTAGCCATATCGAGCTATTTTCGTTGGTGTATTCTCTTGTGAGTCTTATGAAGCGTCCATGTAGTTGTTTTTCTTCCCATTTTTCTTTTCTTGTCTGTTTGTGTCCAGTTTCGATGCTTCCTGCGTTGTTCGTTGGGACGGTGTCTCTTGCTGTCGTGATCAGCCTTTCTGTGTTCTGGTTTATGTATTTCTCCAGCTCTTTTTTAGTGTCATCCACACAGTCTTCTATACTTATCAGTCCTCTTCCCCCTTCGTTTCTCTTTACATAGAGTATGTATGTATCGTCTTTTGGATGTAGTACGTTGTGTATGGTCATTAATTTTCTAGTCTTCTGGTCAAGGTGCTTGATTTCTTCTTTAGTCCAGCCTATGAATGGTCCAGAGTATCTTATTAGTAATACTGCCCAGGTGTTTATTCCTTTTACTAGATTTCTGCTGTATAATTTCGTTTCTAAGAGTTTCCTTTTTTTCTCAGATATTCTTTTCCAATCTTCTCTTTCATTTCTGTTAATTTGATTGTGTCTGCTTCCAAAACTCCCAAATATTTGTAGCTGTCTTGTTCATCTAGCGCCCTCGTCTACTCTTGGTTGGGTAGTTCCATGCCCCAGTCGTCTTCAGCTTTCCATTTTTAATCTCTACCAATGCACACTTTTCTATTCCGAATTCCATTTGAATGTCCTGGCTGAAGATTCTGGTAATATTCATCAGCTTTTCCAGTTCCTTTTGCTTTTTGCAAATTGATTCAGGTCGTCCATGTACATGAGATGGTTTATTCTTTGTTCTCTGCCTGTGAACTATCCGGCATCACATTTCCTGAGTATGTAGTTGAGTGGCATCATGGCTATGATAAACATTAGTAGTGATAAGAAGTCTCCTTGGAAAATGCCTCTCTGTATTTTGATCTCCGTCAAGTGTTGTCCTCCAGCTGTCAGTTCTAATCTCCGTGTTCCCATTGCTTTCTTGATGAGATTTATAATCCTGTCGGGTATCTTGTACATTTTTAAGCATTCAATTATCGATGCTTGAGGGATTCTGTCGTACGCTTTCTTGTAGTCAATCTATGTCATAGATATGTTCTTTTTCTTGCTTTTAACTTCTTTCAGGATCTTTTGATCTATGTATAACAGATCATGCGTCGCTATTTTCCCTTTCTGGCATCCTTTTTGTACCTCGGGAAGTAGCCCACGGCTGTTCAGGGAATGGTAAATTTGCTCTCTCAGTTGTGCCGTTAGAATTTTCCCCATTGTTGGTAAACAGGTTATTGGTCTGTAATTGCTTAGCGTCGTTCCATTCTTGTCGTCTTTTTGTATGAGCGGTGTCCTTCCTTTGGTCATCCACTCTGGTAGTCTGTTTTATGGATACATCCTTTCAGTTTCTGTGCTAGCCTTTCATGTAGGGTCATGAATTTTTTGAACCAGTACGCATGTATTCCATCGTGACTTGGTGCTTTCCAGTTTGCCATTTTCTTTAGTGCTGTCTTAATAGTTTCTTCATTAATTTCTGTTTCTGTTCCTTCTTCAATATCTAGTAGTTTATCTTTTATGTCTTTCAGCCATTTAGCATTTTTGTTGTGATCTTCAGCCTTTTCCCATATCTTGCTCCAGAAATGTTTTTTTCTGTCGGGTCCGGTTGTTCAGTTGTTGTTCGTTCTTCGTTTACGTTTTTGTTAAACTGGCTTTCATTGTTTTCAAAGGTCCTGTTCTGTTTGTACTGTTCCGTTTTGTATCTGTATCGTTTCAATCTTCCTTCTTTTGCTGCTATCTTTTGTTTTAGTTCTTCATGTTTCTTATTTAGTCTTTCCTTGCGATTCGGATTTCTGCTCTTCCATTGTTTACTGTTCTCCTTAATCCTGTTTACGGTTTTAGCTTCCTTTTGAAGGTTGGTATTATTATTATTGTTGTTGTTATTATTATTATTATTATTATTATTATTATTATCATTATTATTATTATTATCATTATTATTATTATTATTATTATTATTATTATTAAATAAAGTAAAATGTCGTCTTTGTTGATTATGGATGTCCAGCGCAAACACAGACCACGTGATATTATTGTAAAAACATTAAACACCATCATTAGATTCCTTGTAAAATTTCACTCGTAAAAAGTTGCTTTGATCTTGGCATAGGGTTTTGTTTTCGATTACATTCCCGGACAGAGAAACAGTCAGATGTAAAGACAGATCCACCAATGTTTGTATTATCAACTAAGTACCAGTGTTGTAAAAAAAAATGACGGCACTGGCACTTTTTATTATTTTGCTTATTGCATATTTCACTACGATATGCTTGTGTGCGTATGGTAGTGTGTGCGCGTGCATTTGCGTGTGTTGTGTGCAAATGTGCGTGTATTTGTGTGTTTGTGTGTATGTATGTGTGTGCGCTTCCCCGATAGCTGGAAAATTGCCTCTGGGGTACCAGTCTATAAGAATTCTGGAAATAGAACCGATCCTCAGAACTACCGCCCAATCAGTCTACTGCCGATCTTTGCTAAAATCTTAGAATCCTTAATCAATCTAGCGATAGTACGGAACTTAGTTAATACTAAACTTCTTTTTGACCGCCAGTATGGATTTAGACAAGCACGATCTACTGCAGATATCCTACCGATCATCTCTGAACGCATGTATCATACACTCAACAGAAGCTAGGACAGTAGCGCTTGATATATCCAAGGCCTTTGACAAGGTATGGCATAAAGGGCTTCTCCTGAAAATACGCTCATACGGTATTACTGGGCAATTACTTAATATAATTAGATCCTTCCTAACCAAAAGAAAAATCCAGGTTGTCCTCGATGGCCGTTCATCTAAGCAACATGACATAAATGCTGGTGTACCCCAAGGATCTATCCTTGGACCTTTATTGTTCCTGATCTATATATACTATCTCCCTGGTGACATAGAGTCTGAGATTGGTTTATTTGCTGACAACACCACGCTCTACTCTCGCCATGTTGGTAAAACAGACGCGATCATATCCTAGCCAATGGCTGAGTCCTTAGAAAATGACCTCTAGGCTGTAGTGGATTGGGGTCATAAATGGTTGGTAACTTTTAATGCCGTAAAGAAAAAGCTTCTTTCCTTCAATGACTACAAGAAACCTCTCCAACCACCGATTGTCATGACAAATAACACCCTACCTGAGAGTTCATGATTCAAACTACTCGGCCTAACCTTCACAGGTAACATGAATTGGAACAAATACATTGAAGACATTGCCAAGGCTGCAGCAAAGAAGGTGGGCTCCCTCTACCGTGCTAGTAAACTCCTCACACCTGACATTATCCTGTATCTCTACAAAGCCACCATCCGCCCATGCATGGAGTATTGTTGCCACATCTGGGCTGGTGCATCATCTACTAGTCCCTCCCTCCTTGACAAGGTCCAGAAAAGAGTCGGCAACCTAATAGGTCCCTCACTGTCCACCAAGCTCCAGTCCCTGTCCTATTGCCTCAATGTAGCATCCTTGTGCTTGTTTTACAAATACTTCAATGGATTATGCGCCGATGAATTGGCTACTCTGGTGCCCCCTCGACGTAAATTCACTAGACCAACTCGACAATCAACTAAATCCCATCCATTCACTGTGGAGGTCCCCAGATGCCTGAGAGCTTTCTACTCAAATAGCTTATTTCCTCGTGCTGTTGGCCTCTGGAACTCCCTCCCTGCCCCCTGTTTCCCCGACAGTACTGACATGCAGAAATTTAAAACTAATGTAAACAGACATCTCGCTGCGCAGATCCCAATTTAGGTTGACCCCCCCCCCACCCAACCTTCTCCCTTTTTCTTTTTTCTCAGTAGCCCCTTACGTCTACAGTGAGACCTGCCTTGTTTGGGGTGAACTATGTTAAAAAGAAAAATGTGCATGTGTGTGCACACGTGCGTGTGTTTGTGTGTTTGTGTGTATGCGTGTGTGAGTGTACATGTGTGTATGTGCGTGCATTCGCGTATGTGTATGTATGTGCACGTGCGCGTGTGCGTGCGTGTGTATGTGCGTGTGTGTGTATGTGAGTGTGTGTGTGCGTGTATATGTATGCACATGTGTGCGTGTGTGTATGTGTGCGTGTGTATGCTAGAATGCGTGTGTGTGTGTGTTTAATTGCTAAGATTAAATTCAACACTCTCTGACCCACAAGTGGTTGCGATTCTGTGGTGGGATCGTAGGTTGCTGGTCATTTTATGCGACCATGGAACTGTGGTTTGCAATGTTCAAGATATCGTGCACGCTATGGAGGAAGCCAGCTCAAACTGGATGTTCATGTGGATGTGGCCACCAGTACAAGTAATCATAAATGTATAACAAACAATTATAACAATAAAAATAAATAATTTCTTATTTTGTTGTGACTTTATTTATTTTGATTTTTTTTCATCCTTCTTTCAGACTGGTCGTGAAACGTGGGCTAACCAGACGGAATTCATTTTGTCACTGGTCGGTTATGCAATTGGACTGGGAAACATTTGGAGGTTCCCCTACTTGACGTACAAAAACGGAGGAGGTAATTCATGTGGGGAGAGGGAATTAACACAACTTTTCTTTTTAGGGTCAGAATCTTGATAATAGTTTGTTGAAATGAAAGAATGGCAAAGCCTATCCATACAAAAGTAATTAACTTCTATTTACGACTTGTTAAGACAATCAAAAATGAAATGTTGATAAAGATTGAGAATTCAGAGTGTCCAAAAACGTTCTAAGTGAAAAAAGAGTTGTTTTGTCTGTAGAAGAAATTAAGTACGCATATTCATTTCGGGTGGCGTCGTGTGCGCTTACGTGTGGGTAAATGGAGTAGCCATGGTAGATGTGCATGTATATTAGCATGTCTGTTTTGTTAGTGAGAGAGTATGTGTATGAACTGTGTACATGTATTCAGCTAGCAGTGTGTATATGCTGTCGCTATGTTTAGTAGTTTGTGTATGTCTCTCGTTGCATGTCGTAGCATTTATCCTCGAAAGGTACAGGTGGGACTGTGTCGTACATACGTACGTACGTGCTTTGTCTCTGAAAGAAAACAAGAAAGAGAAGGAAACACACTATGTTTGGGTGTTTATATTACGCGCTAAATTATGGCAGTAAATATTCTCACACTTGTAATTGGTTGGAAGAAGCTGCTGATTTGAGTTTTTGTCGAATCGAGAGTTGATGCGTAAAAACAACATTCGCTGCTGCTGCTGTTTCTAACAAGTTCACCGGGTTAATGTACAGCAAGTAACGGATTTAAATCCAACATTTTATTACCTTACTTGATTTATTTTCATACTCCAGGGAGATTCGCCACATGCTTGAAAACAAAATCCTGCCAATATCACGGTCTTGGGCCAGCCTTTCAGCTGTCAGGAGCAGCATGCCAGTCTCAACCCTATCTGGTTAGCCCATCTCTTTGGTGGTGGTCGTCTGGATCTTTCTTGAATGAAATCTTCTTTTATACGATTTCTTTACATAGCTGGAGTCTGATAGCCGAGAAACATGTCCGAACTACATCAATCTCTTTTTTTGAATAACATTATTGATAGATCTGTTAATACAGGGCAGTCGCTAGAAAAGTGAGAAATTTTGAGCAAGATCTCTAATTCAATTTCTTCAGCAATTTACTCCTGATTTCATTGCACCGGAAGATTGGCCCTAAAAAGTCCAGACTTAAATGTCATGGATTACTGTGTTTAGAGCTTGTTATTAGCAGAAACTCAAAAATGTCGACGCAACATTGACTCTATTGATGATTTGAAAGCATGCTTGTTAAGAGCTTAGAATGATATCCCAATTGTTACTTTTACAATACGCAACGCGAGCTTGGATTTTTAGGTTAAGATGCTGTTATCAAATGAACGGACGACATTTTGAGCATGTGTGAGTGTATTATAATATTCCATGATAAATGCCAGTATACTGAAATCATATGCCCTTAATAGGGTTAAGATGAAAATTCATATACACTAAATGTACAAAAGCAAGGAAATTCCCAAATTTTTACACTTTTATTGTCATTAATTAAGGGTATGACTATATATCAACGAAACCATTTCATTATCACATCACTACAGTATAAATCTCTATGCATGAGTGGATGAAGTGTGTGAGGTGCGCTGAAGAAAAATTCCTACCAGTAAAATACATAGCCCTGTTGTGCTCGCATACCCTTAATGACAATAAAAGTGTAAAAATTTGGGAATTTCCTTGCTTTTGTACATTTAGTGTATATGAATTTTCATCTTCACCCTATTAAGGACATATGATTTCAGTATACTGGCATTTATCATGGAATGTCACTACTTTTGTAAAGGCTATGCCTCAATACAATGGTCATTTTGAAGGTTTTTTTAAATTTTCTGGAAAACTAAGGTATATGGTAAACTGAAATTAAAATGTCATCAACTAGACCCTAGAACCTCTATCTCTGCCAAAAATCAGCTGAATTCATCAAATAGTTGATGAGATACAGGGTGGCACATACGTACGTACGTACGTACACACGGATAACACAAAATCATGCCTGACCTTTCTGGATCTCTGGGTTGCCTTGACTAATGATGCTGAAATTCTACACACTTATAGAACCGATAAAAAAAAAATTTGTGCAAAGTTTTAACTAATTTGGTTTATTGGTTTTTGAGTTATGATTGATCAAAGAAATGAGATTTCTAGCATAGGCCGTTTTTGAAGTCTATTAAGGGATAGAGCGCTCTCGCGCCTCCCTTAATTAGTCTTTAAAAAACTTTATAAAAGTTAATCTTTGTAAAAATAAATTACTGTTTGAAAAATTTCCCGCTTTTCTAGCGACCCTGCATTTCTTAGTCTATCTCGCAAAGTTTCTCCAAGGATAGTTCTTTTTTTTCTTTTTTTTTTTAAAGATATTTCACCCCAAACAAGGCAGGTTACAAGTTTTAAACTTTGTGTCACAATCTAAACTAATTCTGTAGATAATTTTACCATATGCTTTATTATTTAATTAATCTTTCGATTGTCTTTTCTACCAATTCTAATCTATTAGGAATAGTTTTTAATTAGGCTCCATACTTTAGCTTTTTTGGGCTAATTGCTCTACCACTGATAATTAAACTTTAAACTCTGTATAACCTTTTTCCAATTGTATGATCATATATGTAAGTGATTCTTTCTTTTAATGACTTTTATATTTTGTATAATATGATAAATGCTTTGCTGTTTCCTTTAGTGTGCCACTCCCTACATGTTTCTTTCAAATTTGAACCTATATATATCCCTACACAATGTTTCAACCTGATCTGCTATGCTTTGAGGGCTACATAACACTAACACTAACACTAACACTAACACTAACACTAACACTAACACTAACCTCAACTCCTCTCATCATTTCTAATTTTCTGTATAATTGAGGATGTGAGTTTTTTTCCATTGATGCTGTCTATATGCTTTTAATTTCGTGTCAATATCCTGTGCTGACGATAGGATCTGCTAGTAATAATAAAAATACATGGTCTCAAAAACAATCGTACATAATCTGTTGATCTGTTGAATTCTTGGAACTCAAATCGATCATGTAATTGGGTTTACATCACATAAATCAATGCTATATATATATATATATATATATATATATATATATATATATATATATATATATATATATGTGTGTGTGGGGGGGGGAAGAATGAAATAATAAACAACGGTAAAGTTACATACTTTACAAGTTTATTATAATCAAATATTGCAACAAAGAGTAATTTATGAAAAAGTCTTTAACCCATGGATTTTCAAAGAAATAAATCTTTTTATGAAGGAGAATACCAACAGGTTACTAATTATTGGTAAATATTAATTTGAAAAAAATACAGAATAATTATGAGCTATTTAAAAAGCAAGTATTTTACATATTAATGAGCAGAAAGTCTTTGTAAGGATGAATCTTCCAATACATCATGAGTTGCTAAAAGATCCATTGGGATGCTGTATTGTAATGCAAACAATAAATAAGTAAGGTTCCAATAAAATTCAAGAATAGTCAAACATCATATATATTTGAAGATTAATTTTTATATAGATGCATCATGTCTCGATATGTCTTCGTTGACAGTTATTTTAAATGTGGTATGGCAAATTATAGCGTTAAGTTAATAATTTAGTATATTTCTATCATGAGGGATCCAAAACAAAATAATTATTTTCTTTGAATATATATATATATATATATATATATATATATAAGAGAGAGAGAGAGAGAGAGAGATTAAAGTTCTTACTATCAACCGAGGATGGTTGCTTCCTAGCAACTGAAATATCTTGGTAGAGCTTTTATGTGTGTTTGAGTTTATATTTTTGTTAGTTTGTTGATTCGCTTATCCTCAATTGCATTTTTATTTTGCATATATATATATATATATATATATATATATATATATATATATATATATATATATATGTGTGTGTGTGTGTGTGTGTGTAAAGAGAGAATGATGAATGATCCGACACTATGGTAAAAAGATGACTACAGAATCTTTTTATATGAAAACGACAATATTCATTCGAAATGAAACTTCGGTATATGGTGTACCTTCTTCCGGTATGCAAAAGCCAAGAGAAAGCAAATATATGTTTTTACATCGGATATTGCATTACAAATGAATGAAGAAAGATTACTGAAAAGGGACAGAAGAATAAAGAGAAAAGAGACGAAAAAGTAAAAGGACAGTGTAAGCAGGAAGAAATTGATTTCTAATGACCTGTTAGACGAGGTCAAACGTACTTTTATAAAATTGTCTTACATTTTTTTAATCTTAAAATCGTCAGTCTTGAAATGCGTCCGTTCAACCTGTGCGTTTCGAAATGAAAATTCTATTTAGAGCAACAGACCAACAAAAATGTTAATTTCAAATTTAAGCTTGACAGACCAACGAAAATTTTATTTCGAGCTTAAGTGTGACAGACCGAGAAAAATTTTATTTCAAACTTAAGCCTGATAGACGAACGAAAATATTATTTTAAACTTAAGCGTCACAGACAAAACAAATACTTAAGCTTGACAGACCAACAAAAATGTAATTACGAACATAAGCGTGACAGAGTAAAGTAAATCTAAATATGCATTCCTACCAGGCATTACTTCCTCCATTGCATAAAATAGGAGGGAAAGTTCATTGATTGTCGCCTAATATTCCAGAAAAGTTATAACCGGTCGGTCTGTCACGCTTTAATTCTAAATGATAAAGGAAAGTAAGATGTCCCCTATTTCACTGACCGGTATAGCTTAATAAATAAAGATAACCATCTATGGCAACATTTTGAAGAGCAGCAATGGCAAATATCTTTCTCATACTCTCTCTTCTGACCTTGAGTACGTGGTGCAATGGGGAAACGGTGGCTGGTTACTTTTAATGCGTTCAAAAACAAGCTTCTCTCTTTTCATTACCAACGGTCTGATACCCACTTGACCCCAATTAAAATGTATCGCTCTCGTCTTGAAAAATCTCCCTACTTTGACAAGCTTCTAGGACTTAGCTTCACTTCTGACCTTAAATGGAAGACTTACATCAAGTCCCTTGCCAAGTTCGCTAGAAAAATGGATGGATTATTCTACCGCTCCAGAAGGTATCTCACTCATGACATAATACTCTACCTGTATAAAAGCCAAATATATTTTAAGATTGAGTACTGTTGCCACATCTGGGGAGGTGCTGCTCAGAGCACCATTTCCTGCCTTAACAGAGTACAAAACAGACTTCGAAATCTAGTGAGCGGTGTCCTCTTCTCCACCCTACATCCTCTTTCTCCCAGAAGAGACGTCGCTAGTCTTTCTCTATCCTATCGTTATTTTCATGGCAGGTGCTCGGCTGAGCTGCAATCTATGGTCTCTCCTGTAAAACATTTACAACAAAAACTCGTTTAGCTACGACCACTGTCAATAATTTCCCTGTCTCCCTCTCTGTGCCTAAAATTAAACGAAACTTCCATGAGCAAAATTTATTTCCTAGAACCATCCGTCTGTGGAAATCAATACTGTGGGGCTGCTTTCCAGCTGACTTCAACATTGTCGTTTTGAAAACCAATGTAAACAAATTCGTGTTAAGCCGTCCTCCTAAATAATCAAATTTTGCCAAACTTCCACCATCATTACGAATTATCACTGTGTTGTCTCGTCGTCCACCTGACACTCATTAACCCTTATCCTCGAGTGGCTTTTCTGGGCCTTGATAAGTGGTGACTCGTTAGTAAAAAATATATATCATGGATAACTATATTTTATAATTATATATATATATATATATATATATATATATATATATATATATATATATATATATATATGTGTGTGTGGGGGGGGGGGGTGTAAGACGAACGTGTAAATGGTAAACCTCCACTGAAGTGCGAAAATAAAGAATTGAAGGAACTGATCTAAATTATGTCTTTAGATTGCTTTTTACATGGACTTTGGAATTGAATTAGTATAATATAATGTATATGCTCTGAATTTTGTAATAAATCTTCATTGAGCTTGTATTCGCAAATTTTCGGATACTGTAAGGAATATAAAATTGAAAACATATTTTCCTTATAAAGACCCAATACTACAATATGCGCCCCAAGATGAGTACAATTAATTTCGCCAAACAAAACATTTTTCATTACCTTTATGTCTTCCTACAAAGATTTAAATCAAGATTCTAATTTTTATCAAAATCCATTACATAATTTTGATTCTAGAAAATGTCGAAAAATTAAGGTTTAAGTTAAGAAGAAAGGGGTTTCAACCAAATTACAGATATGCTTCTGAAATTAATCAAAACCTCTCAACTGAGACAGATTCACCAGCCAAAATATGACAACAATACTTCATACATGGTCTGATAGTAGATTTGTGGAGATAGAGACTATCCTCAGGTGTGATAAAGTGTTTGGAGCGATAGAGAGAACTGACTTTACGAAAAGCAGAAAGAACAATGGATCTAATGTATGAACTCCAAGAAATATTTGATGAGAAAGAAAGACCAAGAAGTTCAGAGGCGATTTCTCCTCAAGAATAGAACTATCCATGAAAATCTCAAGTAAAAACGAGACACACCTACGATTGAAAGACACGAGTCTTAACAGACTTAAGCGAAACACGCCATTTTGTACCCCTAATCTACTACCAGACCCAAGTCAACTTCTAGATCAACTGCATATTTCAACTGATCCCAGGAAGATGGGCGAGGAGCAACACCAGAATAGAGTGGTATCATCAGCATAAATGTTAATCTTCCGAATTATATTCTCTGGAAAATCATTGATATAGAGAAGAAATAGTGTTGGGCCTAGAATAGAGCCATGGGGAACCCCAACATTGATAGCGAAAGGGATGAAGAGTTAATTGCAAGCTTCGGTCAGAAAGAAAAGAACTTATAATGTTAAGAACCTTACCACTAATATTCTAACCCTGAAGTTTGTGTAGAAGACCAGGATGCCATACTCTGTCGAACGCATTTTAAATGTCAAGCACAATGACTCTAGTCTCTTCTGAATTATCCATAAACCAACATATCCGCTCAGTTACAACTGTTAAAAGATCAGCAGTTTAACGAAATCACGAAAGCCATAATGAACATTAATAAAGAGGCTGAAACATTGCAGAAAAATGAACAAGTTTGGTTTGACTAACCTCTCAAAAAGCTAATAATCGACGAGACTAACAGGACGAGACTTATTTAAGTCAGACCGATCATCAGCATTTTTAAAGATAGTGACAATAGAGGACTAGAAGTGAAACAGGATTGAGACAGAGATTGAATAATTTTGAGAAGCACACTGTTTGAGAACGACAACAAGAATTGAATCATGACCGGAAACCTTAGACTGGTCAAGATCAGAAAGAACTCTAGTAATCGTTTTCGGAGTGATAATGACAGCGTCAAGAGAGTGCTCAGTTTTAAAAGGAAAATCAGGAAGAACAGTACCAGAGTCATTAAGAGAAGAATTGTCAGCAAAAAGACCAGCAAAGAGATCAGCATTATCCTTAGAAGATGAAATAACCTGAAGACGATTAAACAGAGGAGGAATAGCAGAGTTTCCACTATTAACAACACTAGTGTTGATTCTCCAAGAGCCAATTTTTTGAGGAGATAGAGTCACGAATCCTTTGAGCATAGCTAGACTTATTCTCGGCAATTACTCTCTTGCAGACATTGTAAATTGTTTGGAAACCTCAGAACTATCCCGACGATACTGATTAAAGTAATTATTACGGTGAGCAATGGCGGACGCACAAACAGATGAAAACCAGGGAGAAGACAGAAGTTTGGTTTGAAATTAACGATAAGGAATGAAAGTGTCAACTCCAGCGAGAAGCCAGTCAGTAACCCCTTTAGTAGCACTACTAGGAAACCTACCTTCTTCAATGGCCAAGAGGAAAAAAGATATTTTCACAACTGTATAAGGAAAGATAATTGAAAGGGGAAAGAAAAATAAAGAGAAAAGATACGAAGAAGAAAAGGGGCAGCGTAAGAAGGAGAAAATTGATTTCAAATGACCTATTAGACGAGGTTAAATGTACTTTTATAAAAGGTAATGGTAAAGGTCGCATAGCCTGGACGCGCACGAGTGTCGTTGCCGACATCGCACACTGCCCATGGCCGTAGAGGCGGTGATTTGTTAAGAATCACCGTGTCTAGGGCACAGCATATGGAAGGCGGAGCCCATCCCTCTCCTTCCGCTACCTTGAACCTTCCCTGAGTTTTAGTCAGGTACCCATTTACTGCTGGGTGGACAGAGGGAGTTTTCAGACCCGATAATTCGCATGCCGTGAGTGGGATCGATCCCGGGTCGTCCAGCCCAAAGACAAGTGATATAACCACTCGTTCCTTTTACTTTTATATAACTGGCTTAATATTTTTTAAATCTTAAAATGGTGAGTCTTTTTTATGTTACTTTTATTCATTCCAGACAAGGCATATTGCTAGTGAGACGTAAGGGGTTACTGTTATTAGGGGTCATATTTATAGGGGTCATCCTAAGTAGGGGTGGTGCAGCAACATGTTTGTTCACATTGCATTTCAATTTCTGCATGTTGGTACAGTCAGGGGAATAGAGAGCCAGGGGCAATGCCAAAGGTAAACGGTCCGAGGAAAAAAAGCTGTTAGACTAGAAAGTTTTCCGGAAACTAGGGACCGCAAAAAAGTGTGATTTTTTTTTTCTGCAAGTCGGGGTAGTTATGTTGAGGGGGTACAAGTGTAGTAATTCAATGCAGCACATTCCGTGGAAGTACTTGTAAACCAAGCACAGAGAAGCAACATTGCAGCGATGAGACAGGAACTGGAGCTTAGTAGACATACGTCCGTTCGATCTGTGAGTTTGAAAAAGAAAATGCTATTTCAAACTTAAGCGTAACAGACCAACGAAAATTTTATTTCAAACTTAAGCGTGACAGACCAACGAACATTTTTATTTCAAGCTTAAGCGTGACATCATCGTCATCATACTCAGTTTAAGGTCCGTTTTACATGTTGGCATGCGTTGGACTGCTTTAAGAAATTGACTTACCTATTCTTTATCGGTATATTCGTTGCGCCACAGGTCCATGTGAATTTCGTAAATCCATTCACTATATTTTATTAAAAGATTTAAACAAAAGGAAATAAATCTATTTACTCGTGGCGCAACGGATAAAACCACTAAGTATAATCAGTTCTAAGTGACAGTCTTCTGGGTATTGAAGGTTCTATCCTAAGTGTGGGTGATAATAAGAATACAATTAAGATTCACTTAAGATGTCTACCCGGTCATGGCTAACGGAATGAGAGCAAGCT
>OY744519.1:136179289-136294289 GCA_963556195.1 Sepiola atlantica
TTTTTTTATATATTCATCAACGTTTCGTCTTTATTCTAAGACTTCCTCAGGGTGATAATTTGAAAAAGAATGTCATACAAGTAAATCGAAATTTTGGGTTGACATGATGGAGAGATAAAGGAAAGTAGTAGCCGTGGCTACTGTGAGCGCTAGAGGAGAGTCCGGGCTGTGAAAATTCAGTGGTGGCGAAGAATTAAATGAATATGAAAAGCTTTGAGTGGGTGCCATTAAGGCAGTTCGATGTATTTGCATGACATTTTTCTTCAAATTATCATCAGGAAGTCTTACAATAAAGACGAAACGTTGATGAATATATAAAATATCTCTTGGTTTTTTTCCTTTTTCATTTCCCATTACGTCGGATTACTATCACCCTTCCTTTCTCATATATATATATATATATATATATATATATATATATATATATATATATATAACTTTATGTGTGTATACATATATACTTGTGTTGTTTATATATATATATATATATATATATGTGTGTGTGTGTGTGTGTGTGTGTACTTGTGTATCTGCAGATGTGTGCGTTTATGTATTTTATATAGAGATCAGAGTATGTTGATAAGGGCATATATGTATGGTAATCTGGGTATATATTTGTGTGTATATATGATAAGATTTGTATTAGTTAACATATATGTATGTAGATTAAGACTTTGTGTGTTAAATTGAGAAGTAAAGGATTCCTGACTAAGCGCTAAGTGGGTAATAAAAAGAAAGGGTAAAGAGCGGGAGTTATAAAATAGATGATGAAAGTCATGAAAATAATAAATTAAAAAGATAGAAACGAATCGAAAGGGTTAACGAGTAAAAAATGTAATTCGATACTTAGATTGACCGGTGAAATTATAAACACATACCATCCCACCAAAAAAAGGAATATACTTAATAAGAAAGTTTTCCAAATCCCATTTCACTTCCTCGTTTTGTGGTCCGAAGAGGTTGATTCTCTGAGAAGAGTACAACGGAAACATGTATGCACATATGTAACAAATAATGTTTCTATAAGTAAAAATTTATAATATATATATATATATAAAGAAAAACAGTGATAGCTCTAGAGGAAATCCCCTTTACTCTCCTGACCTTGCACCCTCTGACTTTTATCGCTTCCCAGCCATGAAGTTGTTTTTGAAAGGAAAGCTTTTCCCAGACGATGCAGCCTTGATTTCTGAAGTTACGACATGGTTGGAGGACCAACCTGGGTGTTCTACAAAAACGGTGTCCAGAGCTGCATCAAACGATTGGAGAAATGCATAAGTCTGGGTGGTTCCTATGCAGAGAAAGACTAATAACTGTACCAAGTTTCATTAATCTACTGCTATGGGGAATGGGTCAGGGGCATTACTTATTGAACGCCCCTCGTATATAAGGATAAAGAGAATAAAGATATGATATATACCTTTAAAGCAAAAACTATCATGAAAGTAGAACCTATCATGACAGATTGATACTCGATATACGAGATAGAACAATTATATAAACAAGTAAATGATGAGAATCAAAATTGTGCAAAATACAATATCTATTAAGTCATCAATTGTTCAAAACAAGAGTTTTTTAATAGAGGAATGTTATTATTCATTCGTTAAACCATGGCTTTTCAAATAATATCTTATCGTCAGACGAGAGCAGGCATATTAGTTGGTAATAAGTAAAATGTCAATAATTGAAAAAATATAAAAATAGACAATAATATAAACAATAATATAAAGTGTAATAAGAAAATGTATAAAATGTAGGCAACGGTTCACCGTATACGGTACTAAAAGAGTTCGTAGAAGATTTGAGGTGGGGTAAAATCTTGTCTTGTTTTAGGAAATAATATAGTTGTAAAAAATCCGGTAAAGTTGTGGATAGGTAGCGATCATTAAATGGCCCAGACGATCCGACCAGTTGGAAAAAGTCGCGGTGTGTGAAAATTTAGGATATTTGTGACGTATTGAAAGCCATTTCTAGGAAACTTTCATGGGTTTTATATAGAGATTTTTTTTAGTTATTCACTCCAAAGTAAGTTGATAAATGGACATTTCAAATCGAAAAAAGCCAGCAGTGAGAGGGGACAGCAGTTAGATAAAAATAGAATAAAAGTGGGAGGGAGACGTCAAGAATGGATTTTGAAACAAGACAAGAAAAGGACGATGCGGGAAGCAGCGAAAGAATGAGGGGACGCCAAGACGGAAGTCGTGGGGAGGTAGAAAGGTAAAAGGGTGCCGTTAGGGGATGGGTTGAAAAAGGGATGTGGTGGCCAAAGGGAAGGGGAGCGAAGATAAACGTATAGACGAAATCTAGAGGTTTATAGTTAATATTTGATAAATTGATATTAGGAGGGCCAATGGTTTAGACTGGGTTAATAGAATAGGGGAAAATGGCCAAAGCATATATGAAATCGATAAGAAATATAGTGTCAATATATATATATATATATATATATATATATATATATATATATATATATATATATATATCAAAAAGCATGAAAAATACAACAAATATATTTTTTAATTGAGTGAATACCTATCTTGAATATGCAAAGTTCAATATACGAGATAGAGCAATATTATAGTTACACGAGTGATTAAAAATAAAGATTGCACAAAAATCAAAAAAAAAAAAAATCATCAATTGTTCAAACAAAAATAATACACAAGTAATTTTAATATTTCCTTAACCCATGGATTTTCAAAAATGAACTCTTATCATCAGAGTAAAATTTCGCAGATAAGTAAGTAATGGTAACTGAGATGCTAACATTTGAAAATATTTAAAAAGTACAAGAAGAGAGCAAAAAAGTTTTTTAAAAGTTCGAAAAATCACAATAAAAACATCATCGTTGTGGAGACATATAAAATGGTCCCCCAAAAAAAATTCAAGTCATGATATCAGGAGTACCGTTATGTGAAAATCAATCCAGGCACTCAGATTCAGTGAAGAAAGTCCAAAAATTGCGATCAAAAAGTTCAAATCCATATGAAAATCAGTTTGTAGTTTGGTAGAGATGAGCCCAAAAGAAAGTGTAGAAGCCACGTTTGTGCTCATCTCTCCAAAAAACAAGCCGCGCGTGCATGGTCCCCCTCTGTATGTGACTCACTGTGGCGAGTGTAAAATGCAATAAATTTGGGCAATTTGGGGCATTTTTGACACCCCCCTCTTGACCCCCCTTTGACCCCCTGGGGGCGCGAACCAAAATTTTTCTGAGGTCAAGGATGCTCATTTTATATCCAGAACAATTGCCTCTACATTTTGGTCAAGTTTCAGAAAAATTGAATGGATGGATGAAAAGTTATGGGGCAAAAAATGTCATTATGGGACAAAATGGTCATTTTTGCCATTTTGGGGGCTTTTGACCCCCTGGGGCGCGAACTAGATTTTTTCCAAGGTCAGCGATACTTATTTTCTATTAGGAACAATTGCCTCCACATTTTGGCCAAGTTTCAGAGAAATTGAATGGATGGATGAAAAGTTATGGGGCCAAAAATGTAATTTTTGCCATTTCGGGGCCTTTTGTACCCCCTGGGGGGGCTAACCAGATTTTTTTTTCAAAAATCGGAGAATGTCACTTTTTAACCTGATCAAAGTTACAACTTAATGCAAAATTTCAGAGAAATTCAATGGATGGTTGCGGAGAAAAATCTGGACGGACGGACATGCCTCAAAAGATAAGCCCCCCGATTTTATAAATCGGGGGACCAATATATATATATATATATATATATATATATATATATATATATATATATATATATATATAGCTTTCCTCACCTCACAATAGGTCCAATTCTCTAAAAGTTACCTTTTAGTTATAAATTTTCATATATATATATATATATATATATATATATATATATATATATATATATATATATATATATATATATATATATATATATATATATATATATATATTATTCAAGTTCAATCATAGAATGAATTACAGAAATATTTTTCAAAAGTAGAACTTTATAAAATAAATTATGAACAGTAAATCAGCTACACTAATACATTTGTGTTTCTGTACTTAACGTACTTTATTGAGTGCTGGTTTCGACACTAACTAAAATTATCCAAAAGAAACTTCAGATAAAGTGATTCAGACTAGCAGCCCACCCACCTCACCCAAAATAACCGACGTTCTTTCGAAGATCGTGGCTATTGAGGTAGGGGCGGAGATAAATACTTTCATGTGCGTCAAATATTATCATAATTTAAGTCGCTTCCACCCCCACACAATTACGCATTGGAGAATTCCAGGTGTCACTAACACATATACGAGACATGATACATCCGCATATTCAAACACACATTTCATATCGCCCATACATACATACGCACAGATAAAACGTATACTCAAACACATACGTGTTGACACCGTAACACGCGAGCTCATCTTAGATATACATACAAACTCCTGTCGTCTAGACATGGTTAAACATAACACAAGTGTGTATTAAATATTTATACACACATTTTACAGTAAAAGACAAATTGCAATATATTGTTTTACTTGCTCTAATACTTCTGAATTAACAATTTCTACATATATATATATATATATATATATATATATATATATATATATATATATATACAGGGTGGGCAAAAATAAGGGTCCTATTTGTAAAAATTCATAACTTTTTTATTTATTGATTTTTTTTATTTTTTTTTAGAATAAGTAAAGGACCCCTTTCGAAGCAAGCATGAGCCGTATTAGCCCTAAGGAACGTACCCTCATTTAGAAAACATTATTTTTGCTTAAAAAACTCAAAACAGTGTAAAAAACAATACTTTAGTTTTTGTAAGTTTTAAGAAGTGTTTTTCGGCTAAAATTTGTTTTGTTTATTTCAAAAAATCTCGGAAGGGTCAGTCTACACACACATAAAGTTTGGTGAGTTCAACTTTTATTTTGTGGAAGTTATTCAAATTCAAGTTATTCAAATTTAAAGATAGGACCCTTATTTTGGCCCACCCTGTATATATATATATATATATATATATATATATATATATATATATATATATATATATATATATATATATATATATATATATATTAATCTGAATAATATAATTACAAAAACAAAATAAATTTATCCATCTTATTTCAAATTGTACAGTTTTCTAAAACCTCTATTTACTCAATTAAAATTTACTATTTACTGTAGTTAACTGGTGTTTAATAAATTAATCTATATTCAGACCAGTTAATGAGAAAGTTCAACCGATTAGTATTACACCCATCAATTTAATATTTATTATTAAGCCAAGCTAATAAATATATATTTCTTATCTCAAATTGTACAGCATTCTAAATTATCTATATACTCAATTAGAGGTATCTATCCACTGTACTTAACTGCGGTTTAATAAATTATCCAATTAGAAAAGTTCAATCAGTTATTACTAACCCTATTAATTTAATACTTATTATTAAGCCAAACATATAAAAACAGAATAATTTTTGTCAAAGTTCATAGTATCAATAATAAAAGACCCACGCAAATAAACTTCTGTAAAAACAGGATTCGCTAAAATCATATTGTAAATATTACAAACAGAGAGTATTGATTTACTCCTCTCCGGGAGTTAGGCACAAGGCCAGTTTTTATCTTACTCCCACAAGTAAGATGTGACCCAAGGTCGAGTCGGGAAAGTGGGGTTTTAAAATTGCCTGGGCAGCCCCGTCGGCATTCCCCGGTAGGGGCGCCTCAGGCAGTAAGCAATAAACTTACTCCTCCCCAAAGAGGGGAGGCGAAGCCTGGGAGGGTGGACCTCCTAGAACTGCACAGGGCAGACCCATAGACCGGCGTAAATCAAGCCCCGAAGGCCAAGACAATACCAGTCTATGGAGTGTAGTATCCATCGGAACAGATACTACACTTTGATCTTAGCCAAAAGAGAGTAGCTATAAGTTTCTATTACATAGAATTCCAAACTAGATGGCACGCACGAAGGAGCACATGTGCACAAACATAATACAATTAATTTAAAATTATAAATTCATTCTTATCAGCGTAAAAAATAGTAGAGAATATATTGTCATAGCAATTTACCGAGAGCCTTTGAAATGGAAAGTTAATGAACTGAAATAAAATGTATTTGGTTCACTACTCAGAGTTCAACAGTCCAACACGCGTGTGAACGGCACAACGTTTACAACTAAACTGACTCTGTCGAGCCAAAAAAAAACACTCCTTTTATCACGTCCTTTTGACCGTCAACAGCGCCTATTTTGAATAATCCGACACACGCCTCGTAATATCATGAGCCCGGGTTCGCGCTCGCGTGTCGCCACTGTTTCCTTGCAATGTGTGCCGTCACCACACAAACACAGCTCGCTACTCGCTGCCTCTTTAACCAATGAACTGCAGCTAGTCATCATCATCATCAGTCTGAGGGTTCTTCCTTTCAACCTCGCTACATCATTATATTTATTTTTTAATATTTGTCTAACAATTAAATAGAATCTTACTCAATTGATTTACTATATTCTACAACCAAACAATCAATTGTAGTGGTTTTTACATTTAAAGTCATCCATTAATTTATTATCCGAATACCTAAATTAATTATTCAAAGTTATATTAGTTGTATAAATTATCCTGGAAGGTTTTAACTATTAGTTAGTAGGTTTATTAAGGCGTGTTATGTTAAATTCATTAGATTGTTACTATATTTATCTAGGGTGAACTGTTTGAAGTGTCTACAGCTCATACCCATTTCATCTCTTTCATTCAGTAGTTTATCTCTATCGGGGAACGTAATAATGGTTAACTTTTCATTGAGACAAAGAAAACAGGTTGGGTTGTGTAGTGTATGAGTTGAAGCTTCCTTTAAGATGCTCCATATCAGTACAGGTACGTTAAGAGACCATTTGTATTTTGATAATGATGTGCGTGGGCAATAAAATAACGCACAAAATGACAGGTTTGTATTTCAGAAAAGATGCACTCCAACATGTGCGTCACTATAAAACATTAAAAGCGAGGATACTCCATATTCATAAGCTTAATACTGATATCCTTTGAGTGTGCGAAGTGTTTACCAAATAACCAATAAATGTTATTGGTAAAAATAGCAAAGTGCAGCAAGCCATGTAAAAAAAAACACTTAAAGATATTGTATCCATATACCGTCGTAATGTTTGTCCAATACGACTTTAAACCTAGATATAGTAAGCATCATCACGGCCTCCCCTGGCAGGCTGTTCCAGATATCAGAAACACGGACAAAGTATGCTGCCTTTCTTTTGTTGGGACAAAAGCGGCGATGGTACATCTGCAGGTGACGCAGAGCCGCGACTAAGCGTTGGGGTGAAAAACTCCTCAAAGCGTAGATTTAAATTCCAGTTGATGATGCTGTATGCTAGAATCAGGTCTCCTCGTATCTGTGGTTTAATTTTCTGTATTTATTATTCCAGGCGCTTTTTTGGTTCCATACCTGATAATGTTGGTCATTGCTGGTCTGCCGCTTTTTTTCTTTGAACTCTCGTTCGGTCAATTCGCCTCGACTGGAATTATTTCCATCTGGAAAATATGCCCACTCCTTAAAGGTAAGAAAGAACTTTGCATATAATTTAGTTATTATGAGAAAAATGGCACAATTGTATCATATTTTTACTAAGCATCTTATCATGTCAAAACACCACTCGAGGACAAGAGTTAATAAAATGGATAGATTGGCAGTTGAATGATGAAGAATATTATGATAAATGGTGAATGGAAAGAACAAAATGTTATTACTTATATGGACGGTTTATGACAAGTATTTGTTGACATTCGATTTGAAGACGACCATGATGTAGCCTGCAGAGAAGCAATTCCGTTGTAACGTGTTCCAAAGATGAGAAGTTCTTGTTCGTGAAAGTTTCGTTGGTGTTAAGCACACGGGGGATAATAGAAAGTTGTGGTAGACAGACGAGTTATTACAAGGAGGGACCAGAGATTGAAACTAGGTCGAGCAACTTCCATCAGAATAACGATAGAGTAGAGAAAGACTAGCAACGTCTCTTCGTTGAGAAAGAGTATGTAGAGTAATGGCGTAATCATCCCCCACTAGATTACAAAGTTCAGTTTGTACTTTATCAAAGCAAAAAAGGGTGTTCCGAACGACATCTCCCCAGATGTGGCAGTACTTCATTTTATGATGGTTTCAGTTGTTTGTTTTATGGCATATCAACCCTTTTTAGGGTGTAACAATATTATATTGTACGCACTTAACTATCAAATCTGTTCTCTTTGTATATGACTGTCTAATGCTCGCTCACCTCTGCCACGACCATCATTAGGAAGCAGGCCGGGTCACTAAAAAATGACGTCATGCTAATAGGTCGTAATAATGCTCGCTCACCTCTGCCACAACCATCGTTAAGAAGCAGGCCTAGTCACTGAAAAATGACGTCATTCTAATAGTCGCTCATCTCTGTCACGACCATCGTTAAGAAGCAGGCCTAGTCACTGAAAAATTACGTCATGCTAATAGGTAGTAATAATGCTCACTCACCTCTGCCGGACAAACGCCCATGCATCAGGTTTCAAACCGAAAGTTTTGGCGCTATAACCAATTTGCTCAAAACTAGGATCCCTTCTTTCAAGCAAATCCCAAAGAAACTTTTTGTCATTGCAAATAAAATACTCTCTGGTCCAGTAGAATCGTTAGTGGCTAGCTATCTTGCGCGACTTTGTCCATGACCACTGCGCATGGGCTGCTATAGTTCGATATGGGCCCGCCAGGTGTAAAGCCGGCTCAACTTGACACGAGTGAATACCGTCACAAGTACAGGGTGACTTCTGAAAGTGCCATCCATTGAATCGTTAATAAAATTCCCGCTCTTTTTGCAATCACATCATATCTGGTACAGATAAATTTCATCTATACTTGACTTGTCCATCAAAATTCAGCCATGAATTATATCCAACAGTCTTTGTTTTATCGCCATTCAATGCGCATGCCTGGATACAACTGATTTTGGATGTGATAACTCTCTTCGGTTCAGGAATAGTCTGAGGATTTTTTGATAGACATTATCTTTGCGTTAAGCCCACAGATAAAAATCTGGGAGTGAAAGTTACGGTCCGGTGAGTGTGAAGCTTATTCAGGATCAGACTTCACCATATGACGTGCAAAATTGTCAATAACTCTGACATACTCCTCTGTTGGCACTGCACTGATTTGGACTATGATGCCCCTCTTCAGTTCATGAATACTCTGAGGATTGTTTTGATAGACATTATTTTTTGATAACCTCACAGATAAAAATATGAAGGGTTATGGTTCGGTGAGTGTTGAGCCAATTCAGAATCACACCTCTTACTGATGAGACGATCACCAAAGTGTCCCCGCATATCATTTAACGATGATAAAACAAAAACTGTTGGACATTCATGACTGAAACTTGGTGAACAAGTCAGGCATAGATTGAAGTTTATTTGTACCAAATATGGTTGGATTGCAAAAGGGATTGCGAATTTTATTAACGATTCCATAGGTGGCATTTTTATTGGGTTACCCTATACAAGTAAGAAAGTATAACTCATGATAATATCATTTTTCGGTGTTACAAAGAGTTGTTTTAATATGGCTAAGACCGGCTCATAGCAAAAGTCACAAGTGTGTCAAATATGTTTTATGTAGAACAACAGATAAACGAGAGAAAGGTTCAATACGAATGAGCCAATTCCTTGTCCGAGGAGGAAGAGTTACGTTTAAAAAAAATAAAAATACGTTTTGGAGCGTTCACTGCAAGCAAAACCAAAATAATATGCTTAAGCAATAACAGTTTTCGGACTACAACATTAGAATGTTTAGGAATTATTTAGATGACGATTTAAAATTTATATTATTTTAATTATTCAGAGTACTGTTCTCATCTTGGATGTTATTCTCACAACGTTTCGGCCGATGTAACCTCCGACCTTCTTCAAGTGTATCTTGTCGAACTCGGGAATATTTCTGTCGAACTCGGGAATATTTCTGTTGAACGCGGGAATCTGTGTGGAAAATCAAACGGAACCTTGTATTTAATCCACGGGGTAGCTTGTTATTGTTCCGTCAGCCATGACCGGGTAGAAGTCTTAGATGATTCATAATTGTAGTCTTAGTATCGCCCGCACTGAGGGTTGAACCTTCAACCTCTAGAAGACTGTCACTTAAAACTGATGATTTACTTAGCACTTATATCCGTTACGCCACAGGTCCTTGCGGAATTCTAACCGGCCATGGCTGACGGAACGAAAGCAAGCTACCCCCGTGGATTAAATACAAGATTCCGTTTGATATTCCACACAGATTCCCGAGTTCGACAGAAATATCCCCGAGTTCAACAGAAAGCAAGCTACCCCCCCCCCCCCCTGGATTAAATAATTCCGTACAGATTCCTGATTTCGACATAAAGTTTCCATAGTTCGATAAGAAGCACCTGAAGAAAGTCGGATGTTACAGCGGCCGAAACGTTGTGAGAATAACATCCAAGATGAGAACAGTAGCCTGAATAATGCAAATAATACAAATATGAAATTAGAATACTTAATATTCTATTTTATCAAGATTAGCAACGCGTGGGTAGAGAATTTAAATTAATTCCCTGAGGCACATTTGATCTTGTTAACATTTACATCGTAATACGTTGGCAATGATTTTCGTTTCAGAAAATAAAAGACAGTTTAAAAGTCGTGGCGAACAAAGACATTTCATTTATTAATCGTTTGTCTACGAAAAAGTGTAAAGATAGTAAAAACGAGGCAAGTATATTTACATACGGAAATACATTGTTCTCATACAATAAAATGCACAAGTTATTAATGTAAAAAGAATGTGTGTATTTATATTTTATTGTGGCCTCTTTTCTGTGAGGGGAAATGTCCCGAAGCCGATATTGACTGTAGTATGTCTCATCAACAAATGATGCAGAATATCCGGTTCTAAATACGCACGGGGGTAAATTTATATATATACTTTTGGTTTCCAGAAGTATAGAGTGGATTCTCTTATTGGCTAGTATAATTATGGTGAGATAACTTGAATATGTTTCAACCCCTAAATATACTGAGCCAACAGCCTTTAAAGGGTTTTAGACACACAATTATATGTTTTGATGAAAATTTATTTTCTTAAATACAAATAAATTTAAATGCTAATCTCATTACTTTTGAAAACCCCGATTTATCCAAGAATTGTATTTCATCTTTTTGCGCAAATGAATTTGAATATTAGTTTGAGTGCGCCGTGTTTTAAAAAAATATTTATTCTACAATATTTTTTAAAAACTAGCAAATATATGCTGCCTCCGGTCGCATACTTTTGCTAAGCTGGGAGGATTATATATTGGTGAAATACCTACATACAATACGTAGTTAAAGCAAAATCAATTGTTTTGGGCTATTAAAATAATTTCCAACGCTATTGATAATGTTTACCCATTCATTTATTTTTTATTATCCTTTATGTTTGAATCTATGTTTGAGAAACATGACGTAAATCATAAATCTATGACGTCACGCCAGAGCTATAATTATTTTGTTACGGTAATGTTTTAAGCTCTATTTATAAGAAAATCCAAGAACGCCAGACTAAAGATCTCAAGGTTTTGGTTTCGGTTCCAATTTCCGGTCATGGCATCCGCTTTATTTGTTGGGAATTTATTATTTACTATTAATGCAATATTCTCCTTGTCTAAACGTAGTTATGATCTGTAAAATTTTCGAAATGAGACAAATTTCGCAATGTATTTATTACGTTTTTAAAAATTGTGACTGACGGACGGACGGACAGACGGAGAAAATCTCTATTTATATAAAATATATTTTTCCAAATAAAGACCATCATTGTGTCAAGACACTCTGATTTTAACGGGAACCCACAGAAATCTAAAGGTCTCTTGAAGTTTTGTTAGAATATTGAGAGTAGAAATCTCGACTTAAAAAGAACAATCTCTTCCAACAGGCAGCAGATACAGGTAGAACGAACAACGAAAAATGTTGATACTGTACAGAGTATTATACAGAAACCAGGATATATCCGCTCGGAGGAACAAGAGGTATGAGTCTCTCAGAGATTGACTATCGACATCGAGCCACTATTAAGAGCACTTGCTAATATCTGATGAGCTCTCAAACCCCAAACCTTATGATAGTACATCAACATCAAGAAACAAGAACCAGTAGAACAACCTCCATCACAAAACTGGCCAGACATTTTCGACAAGACTGTTTTGTTTTTATCTTATTTGTAAGATACAAATAAGATAAAAACACCAAACAAACATACCACGAAAATAGGCCAAAAAGAGCCGCCAGAAATACACCAAGATCTTCCATTGCACAAAACTAGAAGAATGGGCTAACCAACAACGTGCCAAACATTTTCTGGGTGAACTATTCCACCAATATATAGATAAGGAAGGCTCTGTAGACTGGCTCAAAAGAGGATCGCTCCACTATGATCAAGAGAAGATGATAATGGCTGCCCAAGATGAAGACTTGATGACCAAAGAAGATGACTGGTCTCAGCAGCGACAACAAGTGAAAGTTCTGCCACACGGAAGTGGAGGGTGTAAGCCGTTTGACATCCAGTTTTAATGTTCTGCTGAGGGGGGGGGGATACTATATAATGCGACACAATGGAGTGTGTAAATATCTCCACTGGGCCATCTGTAAAATGTTGAATATCCAGTGTAGCAGCAAGTACTGGGAACATATAGCAGAAAGAACTGTTGGAAATAAGTCATACACCACCCACTATTACTATGCAATTCCTACAGCTACATACCTAGAAAACGGAGCTGTTAAGCCTGACATAGTGATATCAGACTAGAGGGAGAGAGTAACAACCCTAGTTGAAGTCAGTGCCCCTAAAACTGTTGGCTTAGACAGAGCTGAGAAGGAGAAGATAACGAAATACCAAGGTCTTATGTACGACATGAAAAAAAACTGGAATCTCAGGAAGGTCTCCATCATTCCAATAGTCATAGGAGCAAGCGGGCTGATTAAAAAGAATTTCAAAAAACTACCTGTCGCATATACCCGGTGAATCAAGTGCAAGAGAGATACAAACAAGTGTGCTTAAAGTTATAGTTATAATTCTAAAAAAGATCTCTTTGTTGGAGTCTCTGAAATAGTGAGTGAATGTCTCGCATAAGGTAGGATGCAAAAACAAAAAGATAAGTAAATTGAATAAAAGTGAAAGTGCTTTCTCTCTAACTCCGGTCTTAACAGTCTCAGGTCTAGAAACGTATTTTCGAATCGTAAATTAATCCATCTTTTTATTTACCTTAAAAATGACCCATTCAAATAACTCGATTTGCTGCCAGGGATGTTTGCATATCGCTAATTATTCAAAATATCTTACTTGCATAACCTGACATGTCTCGCTTCGCTTTCCCGGATGTTTGCAATAGAGACATCACACGAGTCGCTGTCACCCCGATCGGCATGAGCGTCCGTTATAATTGGGGCAGTGTTCGAATCATCCTTCGCCGGAGCGGGAAAGTATTTTTCCGTTTACCCAGATGAATGGCGCAAAACACGCGCACTCTTTTACGGGGCCGTTCATCTTCACATTAATGATACATTGTCCACGATCTTCTGCCAACGATCTGCAAACTTTAGGATTTGGTCAAAGTACTAATCTGATCTGATCTGTGATCTGCGGTAGCATTTAACCGGTGTGGGGTGAGCCGACGTGTAGTGAATTTGCAGACACATTTATTGGAGTCTACGTAAATAGTTTCCGTCTATATTTGTAAGCATACAGTACCTGGTATCTCCAAATGGTCACTCATCCGGTACTAACCAAGCTCAGTGTCGTTTGAATATGGTGGTCTAACGAGAACCGGTGCGTCAGCATAATTATAGCCGTATAAAGTATTAATAATTCGGCTTTGAATAGAAATTTTTAACAGGCTTCTTCAACGTTGAGAGCGTTAAATCAGCAACTTTTTATACAGTGCTGCATTGGTCAGAATATACTATAGTCAGATGGAACGACGTCTGCGCTATAGGGTGGATCCAGCAGAATTCTTCAATTCAGTTTCTCGTGTTTCTGTGGGGTGTGAAGCATTGCATAAATGGTTGTCGAAGTTCAAAAAGTCTTTCATTAATATTTCTATCTAAGGCCGAAGCATTGGTACTTTGACCAAAACCGAAAAGTTGTGCTTTTTGGGCAGAAGGTCGTGTACAATGATTGTCTTTATTTTGAAGTTGCTGTTTTTTATTTAATAAATTCTTGCATGATAAATCATTATTTTAACATGGCGCACAAACTTTTTCCCTCGGCCTACTATTCTGAAAAAATAGGTCAAACAATTTGTTTGGGTTTTGGAATTTTTGTGACGAAGATTAATAATTTGAACTACTTAGATTATTCGGACTACTATTCTCACATTGGATGTTATTCTCACAACGTTTCGGCCGATGTAACATCTGACCTTCTTCAGGTGCGTCTTGTCGAACTCGGAATCTGTACGGAATTTCGAACGGAACTCTTCATCGAATCCACAGTGATAGATTATTCTCTTTCCGTCACCCATGACCGGGTAGAAGTAAGTAATTTGAAATAATATTCTTAACATCACCTGTACTGATGAGAATAATCTAAATGATGAAAATTATCAATCCTCAACTCACAAATTCCGAAACAAAGCTTCCCGAGGTTGAAAAGATGAACCTGGCAAAGATCGGTGGTTACATCGGTCGAAACGTTGTGAAAATAACAACCAAGATGAGAATGGTAGTCCGAATCATCCAAATAACACAATATGTTGTTTTTTTTCATTCGAGTATCGAGCAAAATATGATTGGAATGTTATCCATTTTTTTTATCTTAGACGACACCACACAATCCATGCCCCTGAATCCAATCCAGCGTTTCTCTTTTTTATCCCCCAACAATCCTTTGTTCTTCTTCACTTAGAAACTGACGTGCATAAGATAATAACATTATAAAACACATTACATAAATAAGGACCCGGAAAACAGTGAGCAGCTCCTACCTTGATAGATTAGGAAGGGTCCGACTAACTACCACACTTAGCATTTTATTTTTCAGTAATCTTTGTTGCTTTTTAGCGCACCCCACCCTCCCATCGATGAATTTATACATATATTTTTTTGTAAATAAAAACTTCAAACCATTGGGGATAATATTAAGTAGGTTTTACCCATAGAGTGAATGTGGTATTTTGGTGACTGAAACTAGTTTAGAGAATAGATCAAGAGGACGACAGCCCACCCCACCCAATTTGGGCGTTGTGCCACATCTTAGTTTATAAAGAAAAATGTACAATGCTGTGAACCTTTTTGTTGTAAAATTTTAAAGATAAATAAAATCTGCCTTTTCATCTTCTCGTTCTCCTTGCAGGTGTGGGTTACGGCATGCTGTTTATTTCAACGACGATCTGCACGTATTACAACGTGATCATCATGTATGCGGCGTATTACATGTTCGTGTCGATGGTCAGCCTCGATTCGGGCTTGCCGTGGGAAAGTTGCAACAATGCCTGGAACACGAAGTGGTGCGTTCAATACTCAAAGGGCAAGCCGAACGGCACCCTGGGTGCGTATACATGTGGCCAGAGCCTGTTGCCCTTTTTTCACCTCCTCTTCTCATCTGGGGAGGGGGGGGGACTCATTCTGAGAGGCACAAGCCGTTATGCCTCATAACCTGTGACATATCTTTTAAGATATTCTTCTTGCGTGACTAAAAATACTAAGTCTCTGTACTACTATATAGTCCTTATCATCACGAGTTTATACCCGCTAGGTACTGTACCTGGGTAGGTCAATTTCCATCTTTACCTACCTTCTACCACTTAATAGCTAGTACAAGGAAAAATATTTATGAAATTTCGTGGGGAAAATACGCTACTTTGTATTTAAATGAGAGTAAGTAACTACGATGAATGTATTTACGTATTGTTTTTAATGGCAAAAATATTAGAAATTATATTTTTAAGCAAAATAATTCGCTTTTAACTAATGCTAAATGCCTTTTATGTCTGTGTCTTGCGGGTTACCTAAAATAAATAGTCACTTAGGGTTTATATATATATACATATATACATACATATATATATATATACATATATATATATATATATATGTATATATATATATATATATGTATATATATATATATATATATATATATATATATATATGTATATATATATATATATATATATATATGTATATATATATATGTATATATATATATGTATATATATGTGTGTATATATATATACGGCACAATCACGTTGACACACCGGTTCCCGTTAGATCACCGAAGTAAAGCGGCGTTGAGCCTGGCCAGTACTAAATGGGTGACCATTTAGGAATACCAGGTGCTGTATGTGCTCTCTGTTTATCTCGGCATTGTTTCCAGTCGTCTTGAACTGCTTGCCATTGGAATCGAGCAGTGCCGACCCAGGAGAGGTGTTGTTTCTGATTGCGCAACCCTTGCTTCACAATTGCACGCGCGGCCAACGCCTTGCGGGGAACTCACACGTCGAAGTCGACGGCAGAGTACGTTATATATATGTATATATATATGTATATATATATATATATATATATATATATATATATATATATATATATATATATATATATAGTCATCCACATACAGACTGTTTCGCTGTTTCACAGCTCATCAGTGCGGCTAGACCAGTTAGTGCCTCAAGCCGGGATATGGAAATCGCTCCAGACAAAGCATGTAAAAAATACTACTTCAAGGTCAAAAACTAGCAAACGATAACTGTTAGGTGGACAGATTCCGACCCAGAAAACAGCAATTATTCCCCTTTTGTCAGAATCATCGCTCATGGAATGCGAGGACTAAAGGACAAAATAAGGGAAGTGAGAGTTACGAGGTTGCCGAAAGTAAACAGCAGATCCACTTTCTACTCTCCTTATTTATGTAATGTGTGTTATAATGTTATTATGTTATGTCAATTTATTTAAATTTATAAAAACAGGTATCTAGTTTTAGACTTATGTTAGATTCGAACTGTCTTAGTAATGTGTATTCTGCCTATTCCTTTTGTATCAACCAATCACATGTTTCTATTTCTATAATCGTATATGAATGATTATAATTATTATTGATGATGTTGTCGTCGTCTATATATAATAAGACGCTAAGGCAATTTCATGCTCGTACGTAAGTTATCATCCCTGACTTATTTTTTAAAAAGATGTAAGTCGAAAATGTAATGCAAAAACAAAAAATAATCTGATATACTGTTGTGTAGAACGTGAAACTGAAATATACTTTCTTTGAATTCGGATCAAAGTTTAATATTTGTTCTGTGCAAAGATGGTACAATAATGGCTGTCTGTGTTCGCTACGGAAGTCCATAGATTGGAAATATGCTACAAACTCCTTCTAGGATTTTGGAGATAGACCCCCATAACCAGATATATTCTGAAACTACATTACAGAAGGATAGGACTATGGAATTTCTACTGGTCTCACTAGTTGCCATTATTATTATTATTATTATTATTATTATTATTATTATTATTATTATTATTATTATTATTATTATTATTATTGTTGTCGTTGTCGTTGTCGTTGTCGTTGTCGTTGTCGTTGTCGTTGTCGTTGTCGTCTTTATACACACACATATATATATGTGTGTGTGTGTGTGTGTGATTTTTTGAAGGCTTACATATAAATGCTCTGTACCCTGTAATCGAGTATCATCGAGCTTGTTTTTATTGGCCTAATCCCGGTCTTCATTGAATAATCTATCTTCTAAGTGAAAAATCTATATATATATATATATATATATATATATATATATATATATATATATATATATATATATATATATATATATATATAAGATAAATGAAGGAAGAGAGATAAAGATGTACGAATGACAAATCTATTTCAAATTCGATTGTTCAATGCAATGTGTAAATTTTTATTTATACAAACATTATTGGCTACATATGTGCATACATGTTTCGGTTGCACTTTTCCAAGAAAGTCAACCTCATCAGACCAAGGATTTTTCAGGAATGGATGGATTTGAAGAATTGTATGCACATATGTAACCAATAATGTTTGTATAAATAAAAATGTATACTTATAAACAGCTCTACTTGGTATTGAGCACTTTTTATAAACACTTGAGTTTCTACGGATTTACATTTACAGAAACTAATACAATACATGTACGATATATATATATATATATATATATATATATATATATATATATATATATATATATATATATATATATATATACAAAAGTTCACGTTGTAGCTGAATAGTGTACACTATGTCTAGAGCTCATAATGTAGTACGACCGTTTTGCAGAGAGAGTGTAACTTAGTGTGTCCGTGCCGTGAGGACTTTTCTGGAAGGGCAGTTAGCGTCCTGTCATGGTACCCACTAGCTCTACAGACTAAACGATCATTATATCCCCTTTAACATAAGGGGTTCGTACCCATTTGGGTACTTAGTCGATTTTCAGGGTGGCGTCATTCGACTGGCTTCATTAGTTCTCTCCTGAGAATTAATCATCTGCTGGGACCATTGGCTTCTGGAAATCAAGGCTTGTAATGATCGAACACACATTACTTTATATATAGAAATATAATTTATTTATGCTGAAGAATCATGATTTAAACTTGACTTGGTGACTGCTCGAGACACGCGTCTGTTCATACCCAGTGCAAACACCAGACTGAAAATATCTCGCCGCTATCATAAAGTGAGAGGGAGAGAGAGAAAGAGAGAGAGAGAGAAAGAGACACGGGGAATACAGTCGTCATTGTTCTGAGTTTCAACAGATCTTGGATGACAGTTGATTCGATCTTTGGCTCCCGGCAACCGTTTACCTCAGTGTTGGTATTTAAGTTGACATCTCGGATCATACCCAATGACCCCGATTCCAAAAAACATTACTGTGTTATGCGAGCTGACATTTTTCAATGCAGAGCTGTCACAACCGTACTCGTCTTCCTGCGAAAGCAACGGAAAGTTTGGTAAAAGGGCCGTAAAATGTGGTAGAGCTCCAGCTCCCCAGTCGCTGTGTTACAATAATATAATATAATATAATATAACAATTATTCCAAAAATATTCCGGATTTTATCTAAAAGCATTTTATTATCAGACAATTGTTTCTGCCCATTGCGAAAGTATATTTTTTCATGATATATAAAATAGCATAACACTTACGAAAAGGCTTCATCAGTGTACATTTGCCACCATTAGGCTGAAGAAAAAATCAAAATGCAACCGTATTCATGCAATTTATATACCCCCTTTTTTCTTTTCTTTTTTCACTTGGGCCAATGGGAAATTCTTACTTTAATCTTATTTACTTGTAATTAAAAGTTCAAAATATATTATGACAATCGAATCTTTTTAACTTTTTTTCTTTCAAAATGTCCGTACTCGATCAGTAAACTCTAACCCTGGCTCTAACACTCATATTGTATTGCTTTTCTTTCATCGTCACAGATGTGCTGCAAAGGATCTGTCCAGATATGCTGAACACATCTTCGGCCAAGTTGGAAGCAGCGAACAATCTGAGTTTTTGCGGCATTTCAAATTTTACGACTGCTTCACAAGAATATTGGACGTGAGTGGAACAATAATAATCTATATAATAAAACTGACCGTACGTGTGTCCGACTCGCTTCAATAATCACGTAGGCAAATTTAATGTATATGAGCAAAGAAGGGGTTTTAATCTTAATAATAACTGATCATAATAAAAAAAGAGTATCCGGCGTGATTCGGGGTATTAAAAGAGAGAGAGAGAGGGAGAGAGAAGGGAGCGTTTAAGTTTGAGGTAGCAATAGCATTAATTTTGTCTTCTTTTGCTTATCGATTAGTTGTGTCTTCTTTTTCTTATTGATTAGTTGTGTCTTCTTTTTCTTATCGATTAGTTGTGTCTTCTGTTTCTTATCAATTAATTTTGTCTTCTTATTGATTAGTTTTGTCTTCTTTTTCTCATCGATTAGTTGATTCTTCTTTTTCTTATCGATTAGTTGTGTCTTCTGTTTCTTATCGATTAGTTTTGTCTTCTTATTGATTAGTTTTGTCTTCTTTTTCTCATCGATTAGTTGTGTCTTCTTTTTCTTATCGATTAGTTGTGTCTTCTGTTTCTTATCGATTAGTTTTGTCTTATTAATTAGTGTTGTCTTCTTTTTCTCATCGATTAGTTGATTCTTCTTTTCTCATCGATTAGTTGTGTCTTCTGTTTCTTATCGATTAGTTTTGTCTTCTTATTGATTAGTTTTGTCTTCTTTTTCTCATCGATTAGTTGTATCTTCTTTTTCTTATCGATTAGTTGTGTCTTTTGTTTCTTATCGATTAGTTTTGTTTTTTTATTGATTAGTTTTGTCTTCTTTTTCTCATCGATTAGTTGATTCTTCTTTTTCTTATCGATTAGTTTTGTCTTCTTATTGATTAGTTTTGTCTTTCTCTTATCGATTAGTTTCGTTTCAATTATTTCGAATAGTGAATAGAGATTCAATTGTGAAGCGATTGTGATCGGGCGAAGCTAGCTAGTGATAAATAATAATACGCTAAGCCACTTTGTACGTACGTTATCACCTTTCACACACATTTTAAGAAATGAAATCGTCCGATTAGATGGTGTTTGGTGATTCATCTGATGTACCTAAGGTAAAACATTCCGCCTTTACAAATTTTAAAATGAATTGTTCGAAAATCGAATTATGTCGTCCCCTCGACTAAAACAGTACAATATTTAAATAAATACGTTTCTAAAAGTCATATTTGCTTTATTAATTTGTAGAATATTTAGCTGACAATTACTTTTACGGTAAGAAAACAGAAAATATTTATTGTCTTAAAAAGAATTAAATAGCTACAATTTTCAATTAAAAAAATAAAAATAAATTTATTTGTTAGCGAGTATTTTGAGGGTACTGCATTCGTCAGCATTTGCTGAGGGTTGGGATGGGTGGGAATTCTCTAACCGAAGAAGGGGTGACTGACTGTCGCTTACCACGCAGGCCTTCTGATCGGTTTGTTGTTATATTTCCAAGGGACGAATACGTGAGCATCTGCTGTCTTCATTAATCACTGGGAATTGGATGTGTAACCATGTAGGATAGTCAACTGTAAAATGTTTAGCCCTGTATTTTATCACTACAATTGTTGTTTCTCCTCTGCGATGTCGCGTTGATGTTGTGCAAGACTTATTTTGGTGGAAGGCAGCTAAATGTTCACATGCGCAAAGGCGGAGTAGTTTTAACTTTAAAATATATTTATTTGGCTTAACTATTAAGGGTCCATTATTTAACTAATGTAGAAAGATAAGAGTCGGGTGTGTACAAAAAATAGGATTAGTATTGTAAATTTCCACGTATGGTTACAAATTAGGTAGAGTGGAATTCGTGGAAGGCTACGTCAATGCACCGAGCGAGATGCAAACTTGAGGAAATTCATTATCAGCTATACCCAAATAACCTTTCATATTTTACATTATTCCACTCTAAACTTCGAAAACATTTTTCTAGCCAGCTGAAGGCCACAGAAACGTCAGCATATCATAACTAACTGGCGAACTTACTGTAACTGTAACAGCATTCACCCGGGGTGGTTGAGTTGGCTCGAAATGAGTTCACTAAATCTCGCGTCAAGGCGGTCGACCCCGGCCGATAGGCAGCTGAGTCCTCGGCATACTTCAGCCATTCCCGGTTCCAGTGACGACCAACAAAAAACGCGGGAGCCAGCCACCAGCTCCATGTCTGTCTTCACTACTCCACTCCAATAATAATATGTTTATACTTTCATCCTCGTCTCAACTCTAATATTATCAAAACAATCACAGTCGCATTCCAAACGCGACATCTACCCACACCCCTGAACAACATATCGTTACCATCTAGGAGTTATAATTCTTATTTACTAACCTGCTTATTTTTAGATCACACTGGGGTAATCTCATTACAAGCTGAAACAGAATAATGCTGCGTAAACACACTAAAATATAAAGGGAACATTACACGAACTGCCAGGGTAGATATGTAAGAAAATATAATAAACAATGTGTCAAAAAGGTTTATTAAAGTGGATAATGTAGGATTATACATGTAACATAAAACGTTTTTAATTATCTCTTACTTATTTATGTATTATTTGCATTGTTCGGACTATTGCTCTTATCTTAGGTGTTGTTCTCACAACGTTTCGGCCGATATAACCTCCGACCTTCTTCAGATGCATTTTGACAATAGCTGTTATTTATGAATAGTGGAAAAATTGTTTTGTTCTTTTTTCGCACGCACCATCGTTGTTAAAATTTCAAAATATGTGATGTACTTACGAAACAATAGTCCAAACAATCCAAAATAATACATATTATCACTTCACATCTCAAAACGAAAATTCAAAAAATTTAATAACTTATTTCTGTTTGATGGAATGAAAATGCTGTCTTTATTTGACAGTAGACAATATGGCACCGTAAAACATTTTTATTTTCTTTCGCTAAATCCATGGAGAGTGTAGAATTGTTTCCAAATGGATCTTACCAGGAGGCAATAGAATAGAATATCCGGAAGTTGATTGCACCGGCTGAGCAAAGTTGCATTTCATTAACTGTTTAGAATACTATATATATATATATATATATATATATATATATATATATATATATATATATATATATATATATATATAGTAAGTTATGAAAATATATTTATGGCAATTAAGTTACACAGAGGCTCCCGCGTTTCATCCCGGGGGGGGGGGGGAATCTTCAGGCTAAAATGCCTCTGTATAGCTTAATTGCCATAAATATATTTTCATAACTTACTACCTAGCTCTACTTACATATCGAGCACTGTAGAAGTAAATACTGAGAATTGATACATAAAAAATTATATCTCTTTATAAAATTCTATGTGGATACATGAAATAGTATTATATATATATATATATATATATATATATATATAGTCTCGGAAGTTTCTCAACCATTAAAACTATATAAAAAAAAATTTTTTTTTTTTTTTAAATGTTTGTCCCAAGTCGTGGAAAATCACTCATGTAAGTCAATTTATTTTTTACAGTTATTATATTAGTTTACTTCTAACATTATTTAAGGGATCATCAGTTGTTTACCATGAAAAACTGTTTCGGGAATTTAAATATATATATATATATATATATATATATATATATATATATATATATATATATATATATATATATATATATTTATTATTAAATAATTATTTATAGCCCCCTTTCGGCCAGGTCATTTACAAGAAATAATATAAGCCGTCTAATCTAAGCTAAAATGCAAGTTTGTATCTACATGATTTTTTGAACACTATTAAGACGGCTGACTATGTTGTCTGCTTGAATCAACATAAATAGGGTTTATTTCTCTACTTGTCGCATAGTAGTTGAAATTTGACTCATCGGTTAGAGCGCTCGGATTTGAGTTAAAGGTGACTCGTGTTCCAGGGTTCGAATCGTGCGACCGTTTTAAACAGTTGTCTCCACACTGAAGATTACACAAGGATGAAAGTATACGTATGTTGATAATAATTAAATATTTATTATTAAATAATTATATATATATATTCTTCCCCCTCGATTAGAGTTTTGGATAAGACAAACCTTGTGTATGAGTTCAAATGTCCTTTGGGAGACTGTGTTTCCGACAATCCAGAAAAAAACATATACATAGGTTTGACTACCACGACTTTGTCGAGGAGATTGACGATGCATTTGTCGAATACTAGCACCATAGCCCAACACTTAATTAACGACTATTGCTGCCCCCACTCGGAAATCCGAAAACTCTTAGTAGAAAATATCAAAATCTTAGAATATAGTACTAACAAACAAAAACTCCATATATTAGAAGCTCTATACATTAAAAAAAAACACATAATTAACAGAATTAACTTTAATACCAGCAATAATATACTAAAATGTCTATAATGCTAACTATAGTTTCGCACTTATTTTATAATTCCCGCCAAAACCAGCTATAATATGAGCACATGGTCTTTACCTGATTCACCTCATTCCCTTGAAGATGGACCCGGATGGGTCTGAAAGTACTTGGAATACAAATGAAAACTTTGGCAGATTCATCGGCCAATTCCCTTCTGATATTAAGATTCTGATTCAGACAATGGAAAGGACCTACGAAAAAATATCCAGACATAAGTTGTCGGTTATATTTACAGAGCAAACAGAACAAAGGCAAGAATCAAAAGACAGAACATGTTTGTTATCACTTTCGTTGCTCGGCCTGTAAGAACACGTCAGCACTCAGCACATTTATTTATATTCTAAATCTATGCAAGAGAGATAATTCTAATCGCTTAAAACACTACAGTCAGGGCAATGTGGTGTTGCCTCTCTGGTGATTTACAACAGGTCAATAACTCCAGAAAAACAGCTATCATCGACCTGGAGCTCACAAGGCTCAACATCAAACGTAGCTGCACTACAAGAAACAAGGCTCGCATCAAGCGGCAGCCTCAGAGAACAGAACTACACAAGGAACCTGAGGAACCAAGACTGCATGACGTTAGATACGCAGTGAAGAATTCACTACTCACCACTGTAGAAACACCATCTAGTGGCACAGCCAAAATCTTGTCTCTCCGCATATCAGATGCCTCAGGCCCAGTGAATATGCTGAGCATTAACACTCCCAGCCGAGACCAAAGACCAATTCTGTTAGGATCTTGACATCACGATAAAAAACATCCCTATCATAGATAAATTGTATCTGTTCTGTGACTTCAATGCACGAGTGGGTTCAAACCATGACTCTTGGTTCAACTGCATTGGTTATTTTGGTGTCAGCAGGCTGAACGAGAATGGACAGAGGCTCTTTAAGTTGTGCTCGTACCACAACCTCTGCATAACCAAAACATTCTTCACCACAAAGTCACATCATCTAGTATCCTGGCGACACCCAAGATCCCATCACTGGCACCAGCTGGACCTTGTTATAACACGGAGACCCTCACTGAACTGCATTCTCACCACATGTAGCTACCACAATGCTGACTGTGGCACCAACCACTCCATGGTTGGAAGTAAAGTCCGTCTCCAGTCCATGTGGATCCATCGAACTAAACAGAAAACAGAAAATTCCTCCACGCATTAACACCAGCAGAACGGCAATACCAGACCTACGTGAATGCTTCGCCAACACCATCGAGGACGCTCTCAAAGACTGTACTACTGATAATGTGGTAAAGAGGTTGCTTCACATCCGTGATGCCACCTACAACTCTGCAGTGACCACCTTTGGCAGGAAAGATAGGAAAACCCCGGACTGGTTCGAAGCCGGCATTGCGGAATTAGAACCAGCAATCAATGTCAAAAGAGAAACTCTCGTTAACTACAAGAAGAAGCCTTCTGAGAAGACAGTCATTGCACTCAGGAAGGCCAGGAATGATGCTCAATGGCGCTGTGCCAATGACTACTGGCTAAACCGTTGTGAGAGTATCCAGCTCTCTGCTGACTGTGGCGATATTTGTAGCATGTACCATGGCTGGAAGAAGGCCTTTGACCCAACGATAAACACAATCGTACCCCTGAGATCAACTGCCGGTGACAAAATATTAGACCACAGCAGACAGATGAAGAGGTGGGCTGAGCACTACCAAGAAAACGTTGTCACGGACGCAGCCACCGAGAGCACCATCAACCTACCTGTTAATGAAGTATTAAACGTTCTCCCCATTGTAACAGAATTACACAAGACCATTGACTCCCTAACTTGCGACAAAGCTCCAGGTAAAGATAGGATCCCATCTGAAATCGTCAAGGTGGGAAAGAAGACAGCCCTGTTCCACCACCTGCACCAGCTACTGCAGCAATGCTGGGGAGAATAAACAGTGCCCTAGGAGATGCGTGATGCAAGGATCATCACTCTATACAAAAATAAGGGTGACCGCAGTGACTGCAACAACTACCGTGGAATATCCCTCCTTAGTTTTGTTGGGAAGGTCTTCGGCTGGGTCGATCTCAACAGGCTGCAGTTACTTGTAGAGCGTATATACCACGAGGCACAGTGTGGGGTTTGAGCAGGAAGATCAACTGTCGACATGATTTTTTCCCTACGATAGCTCCATGAAAAATGCCATGAACAGAGATAACCACTGTACATGGCCTTCATCGACCAAACCAAGGCCTTTGACCTTGTCATCAGAAAAAGACTTTTCACTCTGCTGCAGAAGATTGGATGTCCCCCCCCCCCCAGGCTTCTGAAAATCATCACATCCTTTCATGTGGACATGCAGGGCACCATACAGTACAATAGCTCTTTCTCAGACCCTTTCTCAATCAAGAGCGAGGTGAAACAGGGGTGCGTACTCACCCCGACACTTTTTATCATTTTCTTCTCTCTGCTGTTGTCCTATGCCTTCAACAAGTTGGAGAATGGAGTGTACCTCCATACCAGAAGCAGTTGCAGCTTCTTCAACCTTCCCGCCTTCGAGCTAAGACCAAAGTGCGGAAGGTACTTATATACAGATGCTCTTTGCTGATGATGCAGCACTGATGGCACACTCTGAAAAGGCATTGCAGCGACTTATCAACTGATTCGCGCACACATGCAGAGAGTTTGAAAAGACCATTAGCCTAAAAAAGACAAACACCATCGACCAACATGTAAGCAGTACTCCAAACATCACCATTAGCGACTACACCCTCGAGATTGTCAAGGACTTCACATACCTCGGCTCCATCATCTCCAGGTAATCTCTCTCTCTGGATGCAGAACTCCATAAATGTATCGGCAAGGCGGCAACAGCTATGGTTCGCTTGATGAAGAAAGTCTGGAATAACAAGATGCTGACCACCAATACCAAGAAGAAAGTGTACCGGGCCTGTGTGCTCAGCACACTGCTCTACGGTAGTGAATCTTGGGTCCTCTACACAGACTTAACACATTTCACCAGCGCAACCTCAGTAGAATCCCAGGAATCACCTGGCAAGACCACATCTCAAACAAGACCGTACTTGAGCAAACAGACAGCCTGAGCATGTTCGCTCTGCTCACCCAATGACGACTCTGGTGGTTTGGCCATGCCAGGCGAATGGACGATGGGAGGATCCCAAAGGATGTTCTCTATGGCGAGCGGACAACCTGCTTCAGACCACCAGGAAGACCTGTCCTACACTAAAAGGATGTCTGCAAGTGAGACATGAGGGCAGATGGCATTGACCCAACAGGCTGAGAGATTGCAGCCGCTGGAGAAGAGCTGCAAAGGCATGCTGCAGGATGAGTGAAGAGAGGAAAGGAGAGACCAGCAGTGGAGGGAGAGGAGAGAGCACAGACGGCAGAGGGCTTCAACAGAGCTCTCGCAACCAGAGACTACTTACATCTGTGGCAACTGCAACAGAGCCTGTCGATCCAGGATAGGCTTGCACAGTCACAGCAGACGCTGTAATTTGGCAACGGACTTATCTGAGATGCAGAACTCCATTATCTTCTGAGACAGACGGATGCAAACAACAAGGCTTAGATCAGGGTTCTGTTCTGAGTCCATTGCTTTTTATTTGTGTCATAAAAGTGTTGTCCAAGGGATTTCGTACAGGTTGTCTGGAAGAGATGCTGTATGCTGATGATTTAGTACTTTCCTGTGAAACAATGGAAGATCTACTTGTTAAATTGGAGACTTGGAGGAATACTATAGAAAGTAAGGGTCTTAGACTGAATGCTACCAAGACTAAAGTGATGATCAGCGGTTGTAGTGTTGGAAATCCCCCAGAAAGAGGACAGTTCCACTCTTCAGTTTGTAGAAAAGAAGTTGGGTTCAACATTTTTTTATACTTCTAAGCATTGCGTACACAAGAAATGCAGTGAATAACTGGTAGGTTGAGAGATGATAACTAGTTTGTGTGTAAGAAGTGTAAGACAATGGAGACTGGTGATAACTCAGATGTTGCAAGACTATTGATGTTGCCCAGAAGTATTATTACCTTGGTGACACCATTGGAGGACAGGAGGGAGCTAATGCTGATGTGATTGTAGCAGTTAGGAGTAGATGGAGTAAGTCCAGGGAACTTCTGACATTACTAACCAGCAGATTGATACCAATGTGTACACTGTATGATGATGTATGGAAGTGAAACCTGGCCAGTGGGGGTTGAGGACATGTGTTGTTGCATAAAGAGAAATTGTATAAGAATCATACGATTGGGGTGTAATATGAATCTTAAAAACAGGCTTAGATCTGATGACCTTAGTAGAAGATTAAATTTTGACATTATAGGGAGATATGTACAGAACAGGAGACATTGAAAGAAGAGATGAGAGTTCTTGGGTTAGTAGATGTGGAAGAGTTGGGGTAGCAGGATCAGTTGGCATAGGAAGGCCAAGGTAAACATAGGAGGAAGTGATAAGGACAGATTTGAGATAAAGAAGAATAAATTAAAACCTGGCCAGAGATAGGTCAGTTTGGAAGTAAAATTCTTAAAGTCGTCCAACATATTCCGGCATGTAAAATGGATGTTAAACAGAATATGATGATGATGAGTTTTGAGATTGAGTTATTTTTAAAATTCTATTTTAATTATTCTCATTAATCGCTATTTGCAATTAACTCACTAAGTGACATATCTCTTATAAGTTTCTATCACTCTCACCCCTTCTCACACTATGTTTTGACAAACTGTTCTAATTTTATACGGTATCTCTCTCTCTTTCTCTTTCTCTCTCTCTCTCTCTCTCTCTCTCTCTCTCTCTCTCTCTCTCTCTCTCTCTCTGTTTATAAACAGTCAAAGGTAACAAAGGAAAAGATAAAAAGATTATAAACAAAAGCGAATACAACCAGTAGTAATAGTATAATTTAACTATAGAGAGAAAGAAAGAGAGGGAGGAAATACAGCCAGCAGAAAAAGACTAATTTTGGATTTTATCTTTTTATTTTTAATTGCCTTTGCAAACTCACTTTTTCCTGACTCAAAACAAAAAAATATCCTATATATGTTATAGTATGTATCAAAATTTGTACTGTATTTATGTTGGAAGTTACATGTATTTTAATGATTCATTGTATAAGTATTTACCTTAAATGTACTCTTTATTGTTGGCTATTCAAATTCTCAAAGTCTCTTTCATTTAAAACGATAGACTGTAATGGTGAGGACTACAGATGTTTCCTTAAATTGATTTAGATAAAAAACAATTAACATTTTTTTAGATTTTCTCGAAACTATTAGAGTTTCATTTTACCTGGAACTATCAACTCAAAGGTAGTTTGTTTTTGAACTTTGACTTTTGGGGTCTGTCTTTTTCTGGGGGCCTGGGTAGGATGCATTCTGGGATGCATTCACTAATTAGGATAGAATAATTATTCCCTAGTTAAATTTTATCTTCAATTTTAATTAAACTTGTTACCAGCATGAATAAGATGTTTACTGTCTTACTTAATGTTTACTTGTCTGTACTGCTACTTAACATATCACTATTTTTAGTAGTGGATGTTTTATTTGGAGGGGCTATCACTGATTCAGCCTTAACCTAGGGTTCCATAATTATGCGATCTATATTGAACGCCTAAACGTAATTTCCAAAAGCGCATTAAAAGTATAACTAATTCTTATTTGAAAACTTTTCAACACAATATTAACTATCTCTTGTGTAATTTTAACATAATTTATTCTTTAGTTAATATTGTGATTTTCTTTTCTACTACTTTTGGCGGAAATGAACGGGTTTTAACCGGGTTTTTTGCTTAATTTTTTTCTCCCCAATTGCAGTACCTTTATAATCTTTTTCTCATTGTAAGATCATACATTAAGATGACAAATCCTTTTAGCTTGGTCTCGGCCTTTTGGCTAAGATCAAAGTGTAGTATCTGTTCCGATGGATACTGCACGAGACTGGTCCTGTGCAGTTCTAGGAGGTCCACCCTCCCAGACTTTGCCTCCCCTCTTTGGGGAGGAGTAAGTTTATTGCTTACTGTCTGAGGCGCCCCTACCGGGGAATGCCGACGGGGCTGCCCAGGCAATTTTTAAATGGTCAGATGGCTCACCTCTCGAGCGCTGGCTTATCTAATCCCACTTTCCGACCTTGTGTCACATTTTACCTTGTGGGAGGTAGATAAATAACCAAATCCTTTTAGCTTGGTCTCGGCCTTTTGGCTAAGATCAAAGTGTAGTATCTGTTCCGATGGATACTGCACGCCTGTCCTGTGCAGTTCGAGGAGGTCCACCCTCCCAGGCTTCGCCTCCCCTCTTTGGGGAGGAGTAAGTTTATTGCTTACTGTCTGAGGCGCCCCTACCGGGAATGCCGACGGGGCTGCCAAGGCAATTTTTAAATGGCCAGAGTGCTCACCTCTCGAGCGCTGGCTTTTAACCCCACTTGCTCGACCCGATCTTGGGTCACATCTTACTTGTGGGAGTAAGATAAAACTGGCCTTGTGCCTAACTCCGGGAGGAGTAAATAAAAATCCTTTTAGCAATTTTTATGTTTTGTATGATTTGATAAATGTTTTGCTGTTTTCGAACATGTACTACTCCCTACATGTAATATGGCATCGACTTTCTTTAATTTTGAACCCTTATATACATTCGTAAACTATGTTTCAGTGTGTCTGCTATAATTTGAGGAATGAATACATCAACTCCTCCCTCTCTTTCTATCTTGTTGTGTAAATGAGGGGGTTTATATGCTATTCTATTAGTGGTGTCTATATGCCTTTAATTTAGTATCTACCCGATACTGTCGATAGGATCAGATAGTAATAATAAAAATACATGGTCTCTGAAACGATCGTACACTATTCTATTGTTTGTTGATTTCTTGGAACACAAATTAGCAATGTAAAGGTATTTGCATGTATATATATATATATATATATATATATATATATATATATATATATATATAAGTATACAAAAAGTTAGAAAGAAAGGGAAGAGTTGATGTATTCATTCCTCAAATTATAGCAGACACATTGAAACATAGTTTAAGAATGTATATAAGGATCCAAAGTTAAAGAAAGTCAATAGGTGCACAGTAGATGATTTTGCAAGTTATATATAATTATTTTAATAAATAAATATATTTTTAATATCCATAGACATATATATGTTTTGTGTTACTAAACACTCGTCAGTATGAATGACGTAACCGTACCGCCGGTCAGACGATTCGAACCTGGATCTGAGTATTTTGAACCCTAGCTTCTAACTGTAAGGCCATCACGACGATCAAACTTTCAAATGTGAGAGAGATAAGTCTTGCATTTTTTTTATTTGTAAACACAAGTTATCAGACCCAACCAGTGTACTTACTTACCTAAAGGGAGAGAATTCGCTAAATTTTAATCTCTCTCAAATGCTCAACGTTAGGAACTTAGAGAGAAAGAAAGAGAAAGAGAGAGAAAGAAAGGGAGAAAGCGAGAGAAGGAGAGAGAAAGGTAGAGAAAATTTAAACCCCATGAGGGTCGTATATTAGTGTTAGAATAATGCCTCTGTATTGCTAGCACTGACGTCTGTTTATGTGGATAGCGTATACGGCAGTATTATCCTAACACTAATATGCGACCTGCAAGGGGTTTCAAACATGGGGATACTAATTAAATCTGCATATTGCAGACTTAGAACTTGTATAAGCTGACTTTTACCGCTGGATAATTTCACAAAATACAAAAGAGGACCCATCTATGTTAGTGGTAGAATATAAGCAGAGGACCTAACTCTAGATCGTGAAATAGAAAAAGGGAAACACTAGCTATTTACCATGTAACCATTTCGGAGATTTAAAAACAGAACAGTTATTAAATTCATGACTATCCAGCAGTAAATATATATATATATATATATATATATATATATATATATATATATATAATCACTGCTGCTAAAGTTTAAATATAATAAATTCTAAAAACGAACTTCTCTCGGTGTAGTATTATGCAGGGCTTAATAAAAATGACAACACATGTATCTTATGAAATTATAAGATGTATCTTTATTTGTTGGTGACGATGAGGGTGGTGGTTGGAGAGGATTTGTGCACATGGAATCAGACGGTTGATTCTTCTCCGAGGTTCGATCGTCAACTGACTTCTTTCAATTTTTGGTTGTCATTATATAACAATTTCGTGGCCACCTCGACGACCTCATCAAGGTTGCACTCGGTGACGGCTTGAACTCATTTGACAATTCAACAAATCTGTCTATCTTTTCTTGGCATGATACAATTGCACCTGGTAAAATGGCCTTTAACTCTTCCGACATATCTCTTTCTTTTGACATTGGGTTCTTACCGTTTAAGTGATTCAACTGCAGGTGCATATCTTTTTGTCAACATGATCTTACATTATGACAATTGATCAGTGTATGTCGCTTCTTCCGTTGCAGATGTTTGATGTTATGGTACAGTGTTTCTTATCAAAACTGACCTTTATGTCATCTGATAGTTTTATTATCTTTTGACAATCGATCATATGTTGCCTCTTCCTGTGCAGGTGTTTGGTTGTGAGTTTTATTTTATTTTCAAATAACTTTTTGGTCATCCGATACTTATCTTATATTTTGACAATCGCCAGGTGCATTTGTTTTATCAACAACTTTTCTGTACACCGACTCGGATATGCAACATCGGCATGCAAACATAAAAGAAAATTTAAATATAGACAACTATTAACTCCAACTGATACTATATCTCCATCCAATAGTCAAATCGACTCGACTAATAGAATGCCTGAATTATAATATCTCTCTTTAAGATTACTGTGTTTAAGAAATTCTTAATATTTTTTTAAAACTTTTTCTTTAAATCCTTATTGCTATATTTTTTACGACTTCCCTAAAATGTTCATCTCTTCAAATTTTTGGAATACTTCTAAACTGTGCGAAATGAGTAGATATAGCTTTAATAATCACTTCTGCTCAATACAACTATCACATTATCATTTTAATATAAAATTCCAATATAGCATTTTAAATTAGACTCTCCAATTAATTTTTAAATTCACTAAAATACATTCTTTACTAATTGTACACTTTAATAATTTGAAATCAGGTCAACCATATATTTTACATCATCTTAATTATCATACACCATCCTACAAGTTTAACCTTAATCTAACTATATCTTAGCTTTATGCTTATTTGATAAATATTATCTTATAAATCTGTATGAATTATTTTAATAAACCCTTTAATAATATTTTCGCTAATTTACACAATTCAATTAACCCCTTAAATTAAGAAAATTCATTTGATGAGGTCACATTGCCTTCTCGTGAATAACTTTTTTCTTTTCTAATCTTAACTGCCTTCTTATTTTGAAGTCAGTTACCTCCCCTTCAGCTTAAATAATCACAATTTTCGAAGTTTCTCACTCTGAAGATGTGGAACAATAATTGATATCATTTTTTATTCTTAATTTAATTCTATCCTAAATAAATCTGCTTGATTTATACTGATATACATTATCATTCAGTTGACTTATTATTATTATTATTATTATTATTATTATTATTATTATTATTATTATTATTATTATTATTATAACCTCTCGTTCTTTGACGATCCCTTAATTGTTTATTTATAGGATGGTTTTGCTAATGTACCCATAAGATGTTTTGATACCGCAGTTAAGCATAAACTCAATAACTATTAGGTTATAACAATTCGAGCGGTCATATATTAATAGGGTATCATTCGAATAATTCAAAACATTAATTAGAATTTCAAATATTCGAATTGAGCTCCGTAAAAAATACTCAGCACGTCCTCTGTATGCACACGCATTTCTAAGAATCAGCTTTAAAGTAAAATTTCAAACAAATAGAGATTTCTTCTCGTCAGAATCGTAACATTTAATTCACAAAATTCAGAGTATATTATATATTACTAGCAGGAAGACCCGACGTTGCTCGGGATTGAACGAGGATCACTACTATGCATATAACACCATATTACTTTGTTTGTTTTTACTGGCCCCCACCCCCCGTCGTCTCGTTTCGCCACCTAATATAATCGGAAGACGCTGAAAGGTTGGAAAACTCTCTGAATTCGTGTTTGTCCCCATGCATTTCTTAGAGGTGGAGGCACGTAGATATTCGACACATAGAGGGTAGCATAGAGATTCTGAACCACTTCCATTCCTTGGGGAATTTTATACATATGATATAAATTTCATCATCGTAAGAATATAATTGAATTTTTAAAGGAAGTTTAACCCCATAGCCCCTATTGGGTTAGGAGGGCACTTATGGATTCGGAACCACTTCCATTGTCTTCCCCATAAAATGTTATACCTATGATTTAAATTTCAAAACAATAGGATATATTTGAAGTGTTAAGGGGGGTCCCTTAGGGTGTACTTAGAAATTTGGGAACACTTCCATTGTCTTCCCCAGTAAATTTTACATAAGTATACACTTTTAGATTTTATGTAGATTCTCTAACCTTTCTTTTCTATAGGGAACATATAAACACATACGCAGACATTGAGTTTTATATATACGGAATATATTTCTTATATTATATATATATATATATATATATATATATATATATATATATATATATATATATATATATATATATATATATATATTAAATCCATTATCAAAGCTTGATAAAAAATATTGCAAGTTAAAGAGCCTTCTTCTTGGGCTGTTCTCATCTTCCTTTCTTCTGTTCTGGATTGATATGTTTGACCATTACTATTAATAGAACAATTTCTCTGATGATCAGCGATGTTAAAATGAAAACTATGTATTTTTTCTTGATTGAGCTGTGAAACGTGCATAAGATATGAAAAACTTTAAAAATTGGGAAAAAATAAATATAAATTTTGTTTTGTAAGACGAAGAAAACAAATACAGGTATTCATCGAAGTCGCAAAATGAGGAAACTGTGAAAAATAAATAAATAAAAATTATGGTAATAAATTAATTTTTCCTTTGGTCATTGGAATATAACTAAAAAGTAATTATGATCTGAAGCTTGTAACACAACCTCATTGAGCTTGCAATTTGAAACAATTTCGAAGATTATAAAGAGATAATACTTAAATATATATTTTTTAATATTTTTTATAAAAACTCACATATATATATATATTTTATATATATATATATATATATATATATATATATATATATATATATAATTATTTCAATTTTGTAAACATTTTCATTTCAGCAATGTTGTTCTTCGTCTTCCCGAATCAGATGGGATTGGAGACCTCGGACCAATCAGCCTGAAGAACTTCATGTTCCTTTTCCTCACGTGGTTCGTCATTTACTTATGTCTGAGAAAAGGGGTCAAAAGTACAGGAAAGGTCAGTAATCGATCCGTTCCATAAATATCCACAATAATAACACTGAACGTATGTGTCTGTTTGTCCAACGTGGAATCGGCTAGGCCGAGTTCGAATTCAGTGAAATCTTTTTTTGTTTAATTACCTACTATTATCATTAGTAAAGGTATGAACCCTAACCCCCCACCCGCACCCCTGGCAGATATGGGTAAACAAAAATGCGGCAGTGGAGCAGTAGTTATCAGTACAGATTGTCGATGTGACAATATACGTCATGGCCACGAGTGTCGCATTTGTTCTGACTAATTGCTTTGTAATTAGCTCTATGCCCACGCTGTGAATTAAGACACCACTGATCCAAATGGGGTAAGTGTATTTTTGTTATGTTTTCACTTACCGATGGGTGTATAAACCATTATACACCCGTGTCGTCGTTGTGAACTCAGGTAATGCAAAACCACTCGGACGCCAATGTTGATTTATAAACAGGTTAAAAAAAGAGGCTGAATTTCACTTCCGGCTGCTGACTTGTTTTTAATTGAATTTTTATTAATTTATTTATTAAATTGTTAGGTGAAAGTACAGAATAGTTCAAACATGTTAAAAATGGCTTTCTTAATAATAACGTTATTATTTAGAGAGCCATTCTTAACATCGAATCGTAACTTTCACCAAAAAGATACAGTCACAGAAAACATCAGAACGACGGGTTATCTGTATACGCATGAAGGAGAAAGACAGACATAATAAACTTTGACACCTCCAAAGCATGTGTTAAAAAGAATATACCATGGAAATGGTCCACTGAGTGTGAGTCTGTCCTTAATAAGATTAAATCTTTACTTTCATCAGATATATTGCTAACACAATGATGACCTAACACATTGATGACCTGACCATCACCCCATCTCAGGTCCGGGACATCATAAAAAACCTTGACACCTCCAAAGCATGTGGGCCTGACCTTATACCAGTAATAGTAATAAAGAAATTCTTTGCTGAACTGGCCCCTGTCCTCTCCAAACTCTACAACAAATGCCTTGCTGAATCTTGCTTCCCTGGTAGCTGGAAAATTGCCTCTGTGGTATCAGTCTTTAAGAATTCTAAAGATAGAATTGACCCTCAGAATTATAGTCCCATCAGTCTACTCCCGCTCTTTGCTAACATCTATGAATCCTTAATCAATCTAGCGATAGTCTGTCACCTCGTTAATGCTAAACGTCTTTCTGACAATCAGTTACGGTCTACTGCATATATCCTAACCATACTGACCATCAGTATGGATTTAGACAAGCACGATCTACTGCACATAACGGTCATCTCTGAACGCATATACCAGACATTAGACAAGGCAGGTGAAGCTAGGACGGTAGGACTCGATATATCCAAAACCTTTGACAAGGTCTGACATAAAGGTCTTCTCATTAAAATTAATTTATATGGTATTACTGGACGAATATTTAATGTAATTAGATCCTTCCTATCCAAAAGAAAGATCCAGGTTGTCCTCAGTGGCTGTTCATCCAAGCAACATGACATAAATGCAGGTGTACCCCAGGAGTCAATCCTTGGACCTTTATTGTTCCTGATTTTCATAAACGACTTCTCTGATAACATTGTGTCTGATATGTGGGTAATTCTCACATGCACATATATGAGGAAATGGGTGAATCCTCAAAACGTGACCTCCAGTTTGTAGTGGAATGGGGTCATAAATGGATGGTAACATTTAATGCTGCTAAAACAAAGCTACTTTCCTTCAACAACTACAAAAAACCTCTTCAACCACCAATTGCCATGACTACTAGCACATTACCTGAGAGTCCAACGTTCAAACTCCTCGGCCTAACATTCACAGTTAACATAAATTGGAACAAATACATAGAAGACATTGCCATGGTTGCTGCATAGAAAGTGGGATCCCTCTACCGTGCTAGAAAACTTCTCAAACCTGACATTATCCTATATCTCTAAAAAGCCACCATCCGCCCATGCATGGAGTATTGTTGTCACATCTGGGCTGGTGCATCATCCACCAGTCTCTCCATTTTAGAAAAGGCCCCAAAAGAGTATCTAATCGAATAGGTCCCTCACTATCCACCAAGCTCCAGCCCCTGTTTCATTACCACAATGTTGCATCCTTGTGCTTGTTCTACAAGTACTTCAATGGAATGTGCTCCGATGAACTTGCTGCTCTGGTGCCCCCTCGACGTAAATACACTTGATCAACCCGACAATCAACTAAATCCCATTTATTCAGATGTCAGAGAGCCTTCTACTTCAATAGCTTTCTTCCTTGAGCTGCCGGCGTTTGAAACTCTCTCCCTGCTCCCTGTTTCCCCAAGTGTACCGACATGCAGAAATTTAAAACTAATGTGAACAAGCATCTTGCTGTACAGCTCTCAATTTAGGGTGACCCCCAAAACTTTCACCCTAATTCTCAGTAGCTCCTAACGTCTACAGTGGTAACTTGCCTTGTTTGGGTGAACTAAGTTTACAATTAAAAATAGATAGATGTATAGCTCGTCTCGCTACATCTAGTTACATTGGGGACAACACCTCGAACATGTCTTCCTCCTTGAAATCTCGCCAGTAAATCTTCACCCGCAAATTACATGGTTTCGCGACTTTCGTCTTGAATCCCCTCTGACCTTCAAAAGTGTCACTCAAACGTTTCCAGTTACAAACACAGCCATAATTATGTAACATTGCTCCTCTGCAAATTATTTACCTCTCCATATTATTTACCACCTTGCCAGAAGGTTAGACACAAGGTCAGATGTGTTTTGTAAAAGCCAGCGCACTAGGATAAGCGTACTCTTGCCTACAAAAAATGCCTGAGCATCCCCGTCGGCATTCATCAGAAGGGGCGCCTCAGGCTATTAGCAATAAACTAACTCCTTCTCAAAGAGAAGGTAAAACCTGGGAGGGTGGACCTCATAGGACTGAACAGAACATCACTCCGTCCGACAGTAACAAAGCCACAATCGGGACTGATTTGTATCATAATTACATGATACAAAAATATTGTCTGAATTTTAGGGATAGAAAATTGTTGAAAAGAATGACTGAACAAGAACTAGACGAGATATTTGTGTGTTAGAAAAAATATAATTTATTTTTTAAATTCCATTTTATTAGCCAAGCAATGCTACCTAATTTGCTCGCAAACACGCGTCTGTGGTATTCGCTAACAGCCGCAAAAACTGTAAAAACCCTCTCACAAAGAGAAAGAAAAGTTGTCATTCAAAATGACAACTTTTCTTTCAATGCTTGTACGAGCCATCAACTGTCAACTATAACGGGTCTCCTACATTGACATCGATGATCTTCACTGTTATTTCAAAACAGGGTCGATGTTTACTTTAAAATGATGCCACATTGGCACAGCGTGCAGTGTTCATGTTCTGTCTGCACCACTTTGACTGAATGCATTGAGAAAGGTATCATATCAATATGTGCTTCCTTCAGCTATGTCTGAAATAGTAGGGTAAACTTAACACTCGGTTATTCTTATCATAGATTTTATTGCAAAGATGGAGTATTGCTGCCACATCTGGGGAGGTGCCGCTAAGAGCACTCTTTCTTGCCTTGACAGAGTACAAAATCGACTCTTTTTTACCGTTCCTTTTTCTCACAGAAGAGATGTTGTTACTCTTTCTCTTGACTGAGCTACAATCCCTTATTCTTTCTTGTAAAGCATTTATAGCAAGAACTCATCTGTCTATCACAACTACAAAGATCGTTCCCTTCTCCCCTCCCATGCCTAGCATCAAATGGAATGTTCAAGGACAGATCTTCTCTCCAAGAACTTCCCGTCTGTGAAACACATTACCACAGAACTGCTCCCCTGCAGACTACAACATAATCATCTTCAAATCCAATGTAAAGAAATACTTACCATAAACCGTCTTCATAAATTCAAATAATAAGTCTCATTACTTCTATATAATAATAATAATAATAATAATAATAATAATAACAATAATAATAACAATAATAATAATAATAATAATAATAATAATAATAATAATAATAATAATAATAACAATAATAATAATAATAACAATAATAATAATAATAATAATAATAATAATAATAATAATAATCTGTAGTTTTGTCATTGACAAAACTGCAGAATCACGATATACAGATTGTGTAATGCGAGGGAAGAAACCTTAGCGCATATTGTATCAGAATGCCTTATACTAGCATAAATATAAAAAATGGAGACACAACAAAGTCACTCAGGTACTACACTGGAATATATACAAACTCTATGAATTGAACCACAATGAGAAGTGGTACAGGAGAACGACAATGTCAAACTTCTTTTGGTCATGTGCATACAAACTGATAAGGTTCTTGAACATTCCAAACCTAACTTAATTTTTCTACACAAAAACAAGAGAACATTACTTAATGATTGACATAGCCTGCCCCTTCAATACCAGAGTGCAGGAAAGAGAACAGGAAAAAATAAATAAATATCAAGATATAAAATGGGGATTAGTTTGACTATGGAAATGTAAAGAAGTCAAGGTGAGTCCCATTGTAATTAGAACGCTTGGAACCATAACAAAAAGCCACCATAAATTGCTTAAACAGATTGACAAGACAATTTATTTTCCAATTCCGCAAAAGGCTTGCCTGTTAGGAACTGTGGAAGTTTTAGGGTACAGCTTGAATGTCTATATGTCACAGTTTATGAATTTTCGAATGAAATCAAAGTAGAATAAACAGTGGGGGTGGTAGTGACCCAATAAGTCACGGATATGTATATTTCTTATATAGGAGTAAAGAGACTTATTATATTGCCATCTAATTTACATATGTGTTTGTGGTGTGTACAGACACACATATGTAAATTAGATGACGTTAAAAAAAGAGAGTCCCTCTTTCAGCAAATACTCATAGAGACATAAAGAAATATTGCTTTAATCAACATAGAATGAGGGAAGGTGAGAGAAATACATGCATAACTAAGAGAGATATGAGTGACTTGTTCAGTTAATTATAAATTACGCCTAATTAGAACAATTAAAACAGATTTTGGTACTTCTGCTTTCAAGTTAAATTCAATTTTTATGGTATCTTTTTTTTACTAAATTTTTAGATGAAAGTACAGAATAGTTAACAAAGCCCTCCCCCCTCCCCATGTTAAGAATGAGTTTCTAAATAATAACGTTATTATTTCAGCATGGTCCGTAAACTGCAAAAGTACCCAGATTTTTTTCAAACATAACTAAATTCCAGAACTAAAGTACATTTTATCATGTACTTTGTGTTATCAAAGTATATAGGAAAAAACCTTAGGGAAACAAACGTTGATGAACTTACATTTAGTCTAATAATAGACGTTGATGTCGATGGTGCATGAGTTCACAAAGGGGTCAATAGGTTCGTTTAGCAGACGTCGTCTCGATAAAGCATAATCAAGGATCTCTTCCTCCTCTATCACTGATTTGAGTGATAACGTCATCATTTTGTGACGTCATCCACTGTGCACAGTTATCTCGGATCTCTGTTTTAGTAACATCATCATTTATGAATCATCATTTTCTGACGTCATACTCTGTGTCTGATTAGCCGCATCTCTATATTAGTAGATGATATCATCCTTAGTGACGTCTTCATTTTTATGACATCATAGTCTGTGCATGGGGACAAACAAACAGGTAAGCAAGATCCACAGTTTTGGCCTTCTCACCCTTTGAGAAGGGGTTAGTTTATTGCTAATCGCCTGAGGCGCCCGTTCGGCCAGAGTGCTCTTCTTCTAGGGCACTGGTTTCAAATCCGACCTTGTGTCATATCTTCCCATTGTGGGAGGGAGATAAATAATAGACAATACCCTTTGTGTCTAAACAGTTCGTCTAGTATTTATGTATGTACAGTATCCACATAGATCATTTGGGTCACGGGTTGTCTATGTTCTTTATTTTAATGTCTTCCTTTTGTTACTTCAGCATTTATATTTATGAAGTCATAATGGATCTTTCACATATTTTAGTGGATGCCGTCATCTCTTTGTGACGTCATCCCATTTGTGACGTAATCCAGTAAGCTATTCAGTAAGCCATTTATATGCTGGTATACACCCTCTGTCCAAAAATGTATCTAGCTATCTCTGTATACATGTATCGTCCTATCTGTCAGTCTCTTTCTGCTCCGTTTTTTATAGGTTGTTTATTTCACGGCGACATTTCCCTACTTGATACTGATCATTCTTCTCTTTCGTGGTTTGACATTGGAGGGCTACATGGAAGGAATCAAGTTTTACATCATTCCAAAATGGGAAAAACTCACAGACATCAACGTAAGTTCACCAAGGGAAAAAAATGTTTTCTTTCTCTTTTGTATTTCCGTATACGAGCGAAAATGCGATTTCAAATTTAAGCATTACAGATCGAACAAAATCGTATTTCAAACTTAAGCATAGCAGACCAAAGAAAATGTAATTTAAAACTTAAGCATAACAGACCATTGAAAATGCTATTTCAGAAAAATTGGTGAATAAAATATTATTGCAAGTTTAAGCATAACAGACAAAAGAAAACGCAATTTGACTGGGAGAGGATTACTCCGGTGTGATCGGTTTGGCGAAAGTATGTTTATGGCGACTATGTGAGATTCAAGGCAAGAGGATAAAACTAGTTTATCTTGAAACGTCTTCTACGAAAGCGGTCAGTGTCGAACGTCCCCAAAACATTTCAGCTCGACTATGTATGTGGTTCCTGTGGCAGAACCTGTCTGTCGAGGGCTGGTTTACTAAGCCACATGAGATCCCATAGCAGCAACCAACTATGAAAGTGATAATCACCATATATGAAGAAAAAATGTACATAAAATCCGACAAAATGTAGAGATGAGTAGAAAAAGCGGATCGACCAAAACAAAACAATCAAATTAACTCATACAATTTTTAATATTACATCTTCATCATATATTTTCACTTAAATGCAATGTATTTACTTTTAAAAACATGTCAGTAAATAACATATATATATATATATATATATATATATATATATATATAGAGAGAGAGAGAGAGAGAGAGAGAGAGAGAGAGAGAGAATTCGTTTATTAAATAACATATATATATAGAATTCGTTCAAAAGTATTGCAAACAAAATAAACAAATAAATGACATCTATAAAACAGTCATAAATTCTATTGGGATTGGCTCAATAGTAGTGTTTCGAGCGTCAATCTCTTGGGTACCAGTTTGAAATCTAGTTCCGTTCGGCCATACTGATAAGTCATAAAATGGTGAAACATGTGTCAATGGATAATTATATTTTAAAAATAGATGTAGCTCCCCATTTGGGGGCATCATATTGGTGAAGGGAAAATCATTCCCAACTGACATTTAGGTTAAATGTTTTACAGTATAAAAAATTGAATTTGTTCAAAAGTATTGCAAATAAAATAAACAAATAAATAATATCTATAAAACAGCGATACATTCCATTACTAGTGGGGATTGGCTCAGTGGTAGAGCTTCGAGCTTCAGTCTCTTGAGTCCTGGTTTTGAATCTTGCTAGGTTCAGCCACACTGATGGGACGTAAAATGATGAAACACGGGTTCATGGATAATTATATATATATATATATATATATATATATATATATATATATATATATATATATATATATTCGGTTCAGAGGATTATAGGTGTACGTAAAAGAAATCTGAAAGCCGTCCTGCTGTTTGTGGATTTCTCTAAGGCTTTCGATTCCATTCACAGAGAGAGGATGAAGGAAATTCTTCTGGCATATGATATTTCAGATGAGACTGCTGATGCAATAATGATCTTGTACATCAGAATGCAGTAAATAGTATGATCGCCTGACGGAGACACCAAATTCTTTTAGGTCACTGCTGGTGTTCTTCAGGGCGATACTATAGCTACCTATCTGTTTATAATCTGTCTTGACTACATCATCCGTATGTCAATCAACAAGTTGAAAGAAAATATCTTGACATTGTTAGCTACAAGAAGCAGGAGGTATCCTGTGGAGAAAAGTATTGACACAGACTATTCAGATGATCTTTCAACTACACTGTCTCGAAGAAATAGCAAATTATATTGGTATTTTTGTTAACTCAAGCAAAACAGATCACATTCTCCTAACCCAACATGGAAATATCTCTTCCCTAAATGGGACTTGTCTAAAAAATGTTGATGAGTTTGCCTATTTTAGCAGTAAAGTTGCAAAGAAAAATTCCACAGAATGTGAACTGAAGGTGCAAATCAGCAAGGTCTGAGCTGGATTGGACAAGATGAAATCGATCTGTAAGTCAAATCTTCCTACCAAGATGAAATGTGACTTCTTTAAAGCAATTGTTACATCAGTTCTGGTATATGGAAGTAAAACCTGGACTTTTAGCAAAAGATTGAAGAAGAAAACTGACGATGTTTACACCAGAATGCTAGAGCTGCTCTTCACATCTTCTGGAGGCACCGCAACTCTATGGACACTTTCCTTGAATCTCAGCTATGATCAAAGAAAGAAAAACAGATTTGCTGGTCACTGTTAGGGAAGGGGATAAAGATGAAATCGTCAGCGATGTTTTTTTGTCGATGCCAAAACAGGGATGTGGTTTGGTGGGGAGACCACACAGAATTTACATCAAGCAACTAGGAGAGGACTCGGAATGCACCTATGAAGATCTATCGGTTGTGATTGAAGATAGAGTTTGATAGTGTGAAAGAGTCAGAAAGATCTGTGACACTACCACGACTATATATATATATATATATATATATATATATATATATATATATATATATGTATATATATATATATATAGTCTCGAAAGTATCTCAACCATTAAAACTATATAAGGGAAAAAAAAACCTTACGTCCGAAGTCGTTCAGTGGAAAATCACTCATGTAAGTCAATATATATATATATATAGTATAAATTTTTATTTATACAAACATTATTGGTTACATATGTGCATACATGTTTCGGTTGTACTCTTCACAGAGAGTCCACCTCTTCAGGCCAAAGAAGATAAGGAAGTGGGATGAATTTGGAAAACATTCCCATTAAGTAAATCTTTTCGGGGGATGAGATATGTTTATAATTTTCACTGGTCAAGCTCAGTATTGGATTACATTCTTTACTTTCAATTAGTTTCTATCTTTTTTATCATTTTTATTACCTACCGTTCCTTCTATTTCTTTCTTTTTTTATTTTTTTATTACCCACTTAGCTTGGATTCCTTTCTTCTCCATTTAACACTTCAAAGTTTTAAGCTATGTACATACATTTTTAAGCATAAATATCTGATCTTCATATAAAATATCTATAGTTACTTGAGTACACACATAAACCTACATATATATACATATATAAAATAAAACCAGAAACTAATACAATATGTGTACTATATATATATATATATATATATATATATATATATAGAGAGAGAGAGAGAGAGTTTATGTTCACAGGTGTTAATCCAATGAATCCTTACTGTTTTTACATAATAGTGCTCAATAATAAATATACTTGTATATTTATTTGATATAATTTTTATTTATTTATACAAACATTTTTGGCTACACATTTTCAGACATGTTTCAGTTCTAGCTAAAAGTTAGCTGAACTTCCTCCGCCAAGTTCTTAACATGAAGCCGGATATGAAAATGAAAGAACATTCATTTAAAGAGGTTACAAGCAGCAGAGGTCACATGATATATTTAAAGAAATTTTTTAAATACGACAGTTGACATTTCCCTCTTTTTTTAAATTTTTTTTAATGTAATTCTATTCTCCATTTTGTTATATATGTTGAATCCAAGAAAGTTTGAGGACATGGGTTGCATAGAAACAAATGATATGAGAATGATACGATAGATGTGTCATGTGAGTCTTAAAGACATGCTTAGTTTTGATGATCTCAGAGGAAGATTAAATCTGTACAGTATAGGGAGATGTGGGCAGAACAGGAGATTTCATTGGTATGGCCATATTGACAGAATTGATGAGAGTTCTTGGATTAGTAGATGAAGAACAGTTGAGGTAGCAGGTTCAATTCACAGGACGCGGCCAAGGAAAACATTAGAGGAACTGAGAAAAATGCACCTGATCGATAGCGGGATAAAGACCTGACCAGATGTAGGTTAGTTTGAAATTCAATTCCTAAAATCCGTCTAACACATGCCAGCATGTAAAACGGACATTAAACTGAAGAAGAAGAAGAAGAAGAAGAAGAAGAAGAAGAAGAAGAAGAAAAAGATGATTATGATGATGATGAAGATGAAGATGATGATGATGATGATGAAGATGATGAAGTTGATGATGGTGATGATTATGATTATGATGATGATTAGACGAGACGAAATCGTAGTTCTTCTAGCCTTTAATTTAAAAGGTAGAAGAAATACGATTTTAAATAGCATATATGTTTATTTTATTCTGTATAAATGCAGGTTTGGGCTGATGCCGCCACGCAGATCTTCTATTCGCTCGGACTTGCCTTTGGATCTCTAATCAATATGTCGAGTTACAACAAATTTGATAACAATTGTTACAGGTAAGTGACACTAAATTAAATGCTACCTCTTGCACCCCCACCCAACTTATCCTATTTGTGGAAATGAGTAAACCCTAACCCTCATTTAAAATAAGAGTTTTAAATTTGAAACCATCGTTTATGACAGAATACTCGTCCCAGGACAGGTAAAATTAATTCCCCAAACAGAAGAGTTCTGCATCACTTTTTTATGTCCCCTTACGAAGATTAAAATCAAGATATAGTGATACTAAACCCTATCTCTAGAATCCTTATTCTAATTTTGATCAAAATCCATTACATAACTTTGATTCTAGAAATGCCTAAAATTTAAGGCTTAAGATCAAGGGATCTTAAAAAGAAATTGTAGTTCAGAGAATTTTGCATCATTAGTAGACACTAATGACTATATATTAAATTCAAAGCAAATCTCATATATTTGACTTTTTAAATGGGAGGTTGTGCCCATATTATGCTCCCTGAAAATCCTTTTAAAATACTACAAAGAAACTGAAATTTGGTCAATATTTATTAATTGATGTATAATACCTATTGTTAAAATTTCACAAAACTCGAAGGTATCTGAATTTTCACTAAGGGTTCCCACTCTTTTTTTACTCCCTTTGCATAAAACTAAATTAAACAAAATATAGCCCACATTTAGACTCTTTACGCCTAGAAGTTATGTTCTGAAATTCATAATGATCGGTTTATTAGTTTAGGAGTTAATCCTGTACATTCAGCTATATAAACACATACCAAACTTTATAAATATTGAGATTTATACCTAGTTAAAATTTTCCACACCTGAATTATCTAAAAAATAAATCATCTCCCATCTTGTCTACTCTTCTTTCAATCTGATAGTTGTTATTAAATGGATAAATTATCCAACTATAATATTTCTATTTTTAAAAATAGATAACTCTTTTTATACCTTAAAATTATCTCCCTTGTCAAGAGACATTTTTGAAGCGGGATTTATCTTTCCTTGGCAATGGAGATTGAGGCAGGATAGTCTGCACTTGACAGATCACATTACCATATAACATGATGGTAAAGTCCAAGATGGATGCTGTCCCGATCACCGACTAACCACAAACATTTAAATCCATCAGCATCATAGTTAAACCATTCAATTGTAAATTGTAAAATAAATCGAAAAAGGCAACTGAATCTTTACAGTTTCTTTATAGTTTGCCACGTTTCATTTCGAACTTCCTGTCTATGACATAATTTCTTGACACATAGTCCTAACATCTATCTTGACTTCTAATGGAAAATTACATTTACTTTTACATTTTTAAGCTTATTTTTACACGCACCCAGATCCATATCACTACATTACGCAATAAATGTTTGCCCATTGATAAATGCTTTATCAATTTATTGTCAATTTTTTTCTCATAGACACGCATTGTCGGTTGCTTTCATCAATTCTATGACGAGCATTCTCGGAGGTTTCGTCATCTTTTCTTTTCTTGGTTACATGTCATTCACAACCGGGCGACCAATGGAAAGCATCGCCGACAGCGGTAAGTAGCTGCCCTCTTTTTTTCTGAGACAAACAATGTGTTCAAGCAACACATGAAATGATTCTGTTAGTCACATTATCAAGGCCTGGAGGCAACTCGGGATAAGAATTAAATAGATTGTCAGTTGGTCGATGGATGCCACCACGAGAGGATTGGAAACCGTGGGTGGAATAAGCAGAAGATTACTTAAGAGAAATTGATTATTCAAGAGGATGACTCAACAAGTATTTGTTTACATTAGACTTGAAGACGACCATATTGTAGTCGGTTGGGAAGCAACCTCGTTTTTATTTCTTTCCACAGATGGGATGTTCTAGGGAAGAAACTTTGTTCATGGAAGTTCTGTTTGGTTTTTGCTACAGAGAGAGAGAAAGAGAGAGAGAGAGAGAGAAAGAGAGAGAGAGAGAGAGAGAGAGAGAGAGAAAGGAAAGGAAAGTTCTTTACAGTAAAGTTCTTTACAGTAAAGTTCCTCATATGGTTTGCTATTTTTTTAAATAGTTTCCCCAAAATTTAAGCAAATTCTGATTATTTTAAGACTCTGTAGTTACAAACAAAAAAACTTTAGCAACATCAGATATATTATGTGGATTCGTCGTCTTTGCAGTGTCTTAACTCTACAAAATTAAAACCTTTCTGAACTCATAAATTAAGTTGTATAAATTCTATTTTCAAACAGATTTCACCAAAGCAGTTTTAAATGGGTCCTTGGGAGGGAGGATGACCCACACTGAAGTTGTTTACCTCTGTTACATAACGAGGGCCATGTTTGAATGAAAAAGGTTGAATGATACTTTTAAGGGTCAGATGTAACATCGAAGTAGAAAAGACATCTCTGGGTGCTGTACCCAATTGGGTCAGCACACACAGTGTGGCTGGGTGGAGCAAGACGAGCTATCCATCTATCTATCTGTATGTCTTTCTCTCTCTCTCTCATGCGTACAAGTGGCATGTCCCTCTGATGTTTTATGCGACTATCTGTGAATGAGATTTTAAAAATAGCAGATGAATTAAACTCAATTAAATAGATTCTCAAAGTGTAAGCAAATTCTGATTATTTTAAGATTCTGATACGTAAAAAGAAAAGCCTCTAGCGACATCAGATATATTATCTGAATAATTTTTCTTTGCAGAGTCTTAATTATACAAAATTAAAACCTTTCTGAACCTTTAAATTTAGTTGCATAAATTCTATTTTCAGACAATTTTAAAAAATTTGTATAATTTCCTTCATTAGAGACTCAAAAATAGGAGATTAACTCCACATATTGAAAACTTTTCTAAGTTCATAATTTCAGCTGTGTGATTGTGTAACATGATGGCCCCTACGTTATTTGCAGACGCCACATACAAAAGTCTGTAAATTTCCTAATTTCTTCGTTTTTATCCTGGGTAGATCCTGGTCACAGGAACCAATTAAATCGGGCATTGCAGTCCGATATCTCAGACACAATTATAACACAATTATTGTAGCAGATCCTGGTTACAGTTAACTAACTATAAACTGTATATTTTTGTGGTTGCAAGTGAGATGTAGTCAATCTAACTTCTTTATGTGCACCTAAAAGTCTGTAATGTTCCTAAAATGGTTATGTGGGATATTCTTTTACTATTAGGGCATCACTTATCAAGGCCAAGAGCCACTCGAGTCGAAGGGTTAATAAGACAGACTGATTATCTGCCAAAAGCTGAAGAACACTATGGGAGTACTAACATTGATCAATTGTGTTAGATGGATAACAAATTCCATCTATAAAATAATAATACTTTTAAATATTTTATATTTAAAAGAGAAATAAATTAAAAAAATTTAATTAATGGGAAACAACTTTGCACCCAAATGTTAAAGTTATCTTTCTTGCCCTAAAGAGATTTTGAAACAGAGTTATCTGCCCTTGCATTGGGATCAGACGATAATAGGACAACAAATAGGAAACATTCAATGGAGATTCACTTAGCGACAGACAATTAAATTCCTCCTCATTTCAAAGTAATTCCGTTTCAGTTGTAACTTATATAATAAATAATTATTATTGTTGATCTACATAGCATCGTTTTTCATCCAATTATTTCTTCATATTTGTGTCTTAGCACTCACAAAACCAAATTTTCAACAAATGGTATGAACTGTGTTTAATTACTTAAGAGGCAGTATAGGACAAGAATTTGTTGATATTGAATTTGAAGACTACCGAGTAGTAATCAGCAGGGAAACCCTTGCAAAGAAGCTCTGTCCATGGAAATTCTGCTAGACACATAGAGGGAGAAAGGAAAGTCTTTTTCCATTGAGCTAACAATATGAGTTCTTACTGTGAATATCTTACAAATAGGAACCAAAAATTGGAGCTCAGTCGACATCACATAATTATGTGACACAAAGCCATTATCTTCGATGAGAGTGCCATATTGGAAAAAATGTTTTCCTTTTTTTGTGGTACATGTAAGCATTGGGTACACAAAAAGTGCAGTGTAATTACAGGTAGGTTAAGAAATGATAACTAATTTGTGTGCAAAAAGTGTAAGACAATGGAGATGAACGAGAACTCATACCTGGATGGCAAAGCTATTCAGGTTGTCGAGAAGGTTTGTTACCTTGGTGATACCATTAGAGCATAGGGTGGAGCAGGTGCTAGTGTGATTGCAAGTGTTAGGGGTGGGTCGAGTAAGTTGAGGGAATTTCTACCATTACTAACCAGCAGAGCGTTACTACTGTCGACCAAAGAAAGAGACTATCAGGCATGTGTACGTAGTGTGATGATATATGGAAGTGAAACCTGGTCAGTGAGGGTTGAGAATATACGTTACATAGATAGAAATGATATGAGAATGATATGATGGATATGTCATGTGAGTCTTAAAGACAGGCATAGTTCTGATAACCTCAGAGGCAAATTAAATCTGGACAGTATAGGGAGATGTGTGCAGAACAAGAGACTTGGTTGGTTTGGTCACATTGAAAGAATGTATCAAAGTGCTTGATGTAGGACAGTTGAAGTAGCAAAATTAGTTGGCATCGGAAGGCCAAGGAAGACATTGAAGAAAGTGATAAGGATGGCCTGGGAGAGAGAGAGATAAATATAGACCTGACCAGATGTTAGCTTGGAAGTAAATTTCTAAAAGACGTCCAACACGTATGTAAAGCGGAGGTTAAACTGATGATGATGATGATGATGATGATGATGATGATGATGATGATGATGATGATGATGATGATGATGATGATGATGGGCAGAGAGAGAGACAGACAAAGAGAAAAGGAGAGAGAAAGACAGAGAAAAAGAGAGATAAATACTTGGTCAGATATAGGTTAGTTTAGAAGTCAATTTCTAAAAGTTGTCTGTATGTAAACGGACGTTAAACCGATGATGATGATGATGACGACGACGACGACGACGACGACGACACCAGAATTTCTCCTCCCAAGAGGACTGATAAATTCCCTCTAAATGGGCAAACATTTTCTCAAATATCTACAAGTGGTTGTTTTCGTTAGTAGGAGTAATGGAAAGGGACCACATGTCTAACTGGTTTTGTCTTGAGAAAAATCCCTTGCAGGGGAACTCATGTTTCTGTTTTTCTTTATTGTTGCAGGTTCTGGTCTGGTGTTTGTTGCTTACCCGGAAGGCCTGGCTCAAATGCCCGTTTCATCTGTCTGGAGTTTCTGTTTCTTTTTTATGATTTTAACCCTCGGATTGGATAGTCAGGTTAGTTGGAAAAATGAAACTCGCTGACATTCATTTCAAAAGAAAGAAAAAAAGATATTTTCTTTTTTTTCTTTTATTCTGTCATTCTTTTTCTCTCTTCCTTTCTTTCTTGTTTTTTATTTCTGCATTGCTTTCATGTTTTTACTCTTTCTTTTGCCACCCTTTCTTCGTTTATTTTTTTCTTCTTTTCGTTTCTTTTTTTCTTTTTTCTTTCTTTCTTTTTTTATTTCTTTCGTACGTTTCCTTTATTTATTTATTTCGCCCTTCTGTCTTTTTTTGTATTTCTGTTCATTTCTTTTCTCCTTCTCCCTCGCTTCTCTTGTTTTCTTTCTTCTTTCTTTTTTTCTCTTTTCTTCTTTCTTTTGTCTTTCTTCCTTCATTTGTTCTTCCCTTCTTTCTTTCTTTTTTGTCTTCCTTAATTCTTCCTCATCTTTCTTCTTTTATCTGCCTTCCTTTCTTTTTTAAGTTTTTTCTTTCTCCCTTTCTTTCTTCTTTTCTTTCCTTCTTTCATTTCTTTTTGTTTCTTTTTCTTTCTTTCTACATTCCCTCTTTCTCTTTTATCCTTCTTTTAGTGCTCTTTCTTTGTTTCCTTCGCTTCTTTCTTTCCTTCTGTCTTTCTTTTTTTCTTTCTATTTTTTGTTTTCCTTAATTCTTTCCTTTCTTTCGTTCTTTTTTATTTTATTTTAACTTCCTTTCTGTCTTTTTTCTGTCATTCTTTCTTTCCTCTTTTCTTTTGTCATTTTTTCTTTCTCTCCTTCCAGCATAATTTATTTTCTTTCGAAATGTATTTCTTCTTCTTCTTCTTCTTCTTCTTCTTCTTCTTCTTCATCTTCTTCGTCTCCCCAGTTTGCTATTATGGAGGCCGTGATTGGTTCCATTATAGACGAATTACCCGAACATCTACGTAACCGGAAGTCACAATTAACCGCCATTGCCTGCACTTTCTGTTTCATTCTCGGAATTCCCATGACCACAGCAGTAAGTGACAACGAAAAACAGTGTTTTTTTATTATTTTTTAGAGGATCAATATTTACAATATTAGACAATAAATGCTCTTAAAATGTATCCATATCTGACAATTAGTACCTTTCGTAGCCATAGTAAAATATTTACTTGCTTCCCCAAGAGGGCAGAGTTAGAAACAAAGTCGGCTGGATTCTCCTCACATTTTAATGTGAGGAGAATCCAGCTCCTCAAAAAAGGGGTATTCTGGATTGGGATAAAACTAAAAATTTCCTTAATCTAGGATTTTTCCTTCACTGACTGAGGACAGAACAGATTAAAGCCAAAAGACCAGTGCATGTAACGCTTTTGGTAGAAGTTATGAGCCGGAGTTGGAGTCTGACATATGCCATATTCGCGACGAAAGAGAGTCCATTTTCGCTTAGCATGCAGGACCTCGGTGTGGTAGAAAGAATCATTTACCACCACAAAAATAACTTGCTAATATTTCCTGTTTAGAAAATTAACAGTTTCCGGTGTGATTAGAATCTTAGTCTCGCATAAACGATCTGAGGTTGATTTAACCGAGTAGTATGAAGGCAAACAACTGAAAGGCCAGAATGTTGAGAGTGATGCAATATGCATAAGCGTATGCAAATATTATTTCTGGAACTCCCCCGAATGAAGAATTTGGGGTGGATATAAAAAAAAACATGTTTGGCGGGCGGAGGGGGGGGGGGGATCAAAGAGGTCTGCTATTGGTTATTGTGTTTTTCATTGCTTGTGGCGGTGTCAGTTGTAATGAGGACGTTGTCTTTATTTTTCTTAAGTGCTTCATTGGCTGAATCCTATTTTAGTTACCCAAATTATTTTGAGTGAAATAATACATTGTTTTTTTTTAGTTTCAGACAGAGTTTAGAGTTTTTCTGCCTTTGATCAGTCACTGCTTATTCTTTAGATATCTGCAATTCTGCTGGAGAAATTGACTGCATCTCCTTTGACCTTGGTCAATGCGTGGTTCCTGCTCAGCATGAGTGTCCTGTCACTGATCAATATAGCAAGATATTCTTTAGATGAAAATTCTTCTAAAAACATAAGCTATCTAAAATTATCAATATGTAGAGAGTGATACGATTTGCATAGATATATGGGAATTTTATTTCTGAAACACACGGATGAACAACTTTGGGGAATATAAAAGTAAAAGAACTTAGTGGGTGATTGGTTACTGTGTTGTTCGTTGCTCATTAATTGGTCATTGTGTTGTCCGTTGCTCATTGATTGGTCATTGTGTTGTTCGTTGCTCATTGATTGGTCGCTGTGTTGTTCGTTGCTCATTGATTAGTTGGTGTCTTGTTCATTGTTCATTGATTGGTTGCTGTGTTGTTCGTTGCTCATTGATTGGTTGCCAACCCACACATCCAGACTATGTCCAACCAAACCACAAATCAAAATAATGTCCAACTAAACAACAAATCCAGATTATGTCCAACCGAACCACAAATCCAGATATAAAACCAAATCACAAATCAAGATTATGTCTAACCAACACACAAATTTAGATTATGTCCAACCAAACCACAAATCTAGATTATGTCCAGCCAAACACAAAATCCAGATTATGTCCAACCAACTCACAAACCTAGATTATGTTCAACTAACTCACAAATTCAGAGCATGTCCAACCGGACCACAAATTGTGATTGTGTCTAATAAACTCAAAAATCAAAGTTTATGTACAAACAAACCATAAATCCAGATTATGTCTAATCAACCCAGAAATTTAAATTATGTCCAACCAAACCACAAATCCAGTTTCTGTCAAACTAATTCACAAATCCAGATTATGTCCAACCAACTCACAAATTCAGCTTATGTCCAATCAAACTACAAATCCAGATTATATCCGACCAAACTACAAATATATATTATGTCAAACTAAACAACAAATTATATCCAACCAAATAACAAATCCAGATTATATTAAACTGACCCACAAATCGACCTTATGTCCAACAAAACCACAAATCTAGATACTGTCAAACTAAACAATAAATCTAGATTATGTCCAACATAACTACAACTCAAGATTATGTCCAACCAACTCACAAATCCAGATTATGTCCGACCAAAACACAAATCCAGATTATGTCCGACCAAACCACAAATCCAGATTATGTCCAACCAAACCACAAATCCAGATCATTTCCAACCAAACCACAGATCCAGATTATGTACAACCAAACCACACGCCTTAGTTTGATTAATTGTTTTTCACATTCGTATACTTATATTACTCAATGACAGCCTTTAAAATATCTGCTTCTATTTTGGTGTTTCTTCCGAATTTAGGGTGGCATCTATGTGTTGACGATTCTGGACACCTTCAGTGGCAGTTACAGTCTGATGGCGATCTGCTTCACGGAACTTATTGCTGTCAACTGGATTTATGGTAAGAAGGCACTCTGCTTGATTATCAATGATTTTTCTTTGTTGGTCTACGATGTTAATTTGGTCACTGTCTGTTACTCGTTTATTCTGTTATTCTGTTAGTCCATTATTCAGTTAGTGTGTTAGTATTCTGATTTTTGCTCAAAATTAGGGAATTAGCTTTTTACAAAATTTTGAATAAATGCAGAAAACTGACTGAGCTAGATTTTTCCGGGACACGCTAGTTTATTCACCCAGGGGGTAAAACTAAAATGGCCAAATATATAAAAATATAAATTTTTTTGTAAATATCTAAAGTTTAGATTTTTTTTAAGCAAAATCCACAAAAACTTAGGATTAATGGTTATTTACATAAAAATAGTACTAATTACATCAGGAAAGCCCAATTTTTGTTTCGCATTGCCAACTCGGACTTAGGGTTAGTGTTGTGGTTAATGAAGGTTTTATTTTGTTGTTGTTTTTTTCACATTATTGTAATCTATCTGTAGGTGAAAATAAAAAAGGAGTATAGGATTGACATCCTCTAATATTTCATCAACAAAAGGCGTAAGCAAAAAAACAGAAACAACTCCGAATTTCACTTCAACACAAATACTCAAAACTGGGGCCATAAAAATCGGCTCCCATGGACCAGTCTCACAAAAAGGCGCCAAAAAGCCAAAAATAGCTGTCATGTGACCTGCCGCCAACTACATCAGCCAGACTGCTGGTCAAACAATATAAAAGCAGACCGTCGTGACAAAATCTCTCTTTCTCCTCATTTTCAGCAAACAGCCAATAGCGACATTTCGTTCTAATTACTCATCCCCTCTGCATTCAGGGCAGGGAGGCATCTTTACTTTTTCAACACATGCACACACATATACGTACAGCCACTGTCACACACACACACACACACACACACACATGTCCCACGCAACAGACACAGAGCGATGCACACACCTTATCTATCACACACAACCACACACACACTATTGACAAAGGCGCACACACAAATGCCTACACGAAATATCAATTCTCATGCACACACGCATACAAAGTCGTACACTTAGGCACTCCGACAAATCTCAACTTACGTGCATGCACACACATTCATAAAACTACGCACACACACGCACTCATAAATTACAGGCATAAACATTTATCGCTTCTCTAACTGAACATTTGAAATGAACAATTAATGCTTTGGATGGTGTATATATATAAATATTGTATTCTTTAAATAATATTACCTTCTTACATTAATCCTTTACTCATGTATGTGTTTCCTTGTTTTTATCTGTTTTCTTTGGTTTTTAACATTCCACACCAATTAAATTGTCCCTACATGGGTTTCAAAGGCAATCCAATTTTTAATCACTCTGCATTTCTCTCTGCTCTACTAAAATCAACTGCCTCTTCAATCCAAAACGTACAGTTTTTATACTAATAACACCACCATCTCTGCAAATTAACTGCCAGCCAGAGCCATCTAGCTTTAGAAAACTCTAAACAGCCAATCTGCAAAGGGGACATAACTCAATTGACAACTTGATGTCTAGTGCCATCTTAATTAACAAATATTGTCACCGAGGCAAATTAAAGGGGCACAGTACTATGAGAAATAACTGAGGGCAGACGTTATCAATCATTCTTCTTTATTGTTAAGGTGACAAGGCATTTTATCCAATTATTAAATGAGGAACAATTTAGAGTTTAAATCTGTTTAGGATTATGCATGTAATCGGAAGAAAAACACGTTTGAAATGTATAAATATGCTAGAATAATCGAGATTTCAACAAAAAGGAACCAGCGCGCCATGTTTTTTGTATCGTTCAAGATGAAAAAATATTAAAGCATCTTTTTTCCCTATTACTACGTAATATTAAATTGATTTTAACTCCAAATGTCATAATCTTTAATATATATATATATATATATATATATATATATATATATATATATATATATATATATATATATAATGCAAAGTTCCGAATAAGTTTGTAGAACACTCTCGACTAGTCTTCTATCTGTGCCAGCTTCTAGGTACATATAGATCTTAATTTCCCTTAATTACGTGACAGTTTCTGTTGGCCGAGTGGATATGGCGACTGCTTGCAGATTCTAGGCTGACTCTATGAACTAGGTTCGCGCCTCCCGACCATCTGAAATTGTTACTTTCCTGCACTGATGAGAGCAATAAGCTTGAAACGCTAGCGTCTGTAGGTATTAATAATTTCATATTTATTTATAAATATTATATATATATATATATATATATATATATATATATATATATATATATATATATATATATTATTACCTATACACTAATTTTATTTGAACTTTTGAAGAAACTGTTTATGTCATCAATTTACATAAAAATATGTCACCCATAGAAGACGACAAAGGGTCTGGTTAAATGAATATGCATTTATTAATAGTCTGTCTTCATAAACTTGTTCGAAGCAGCAGCAGCAGGAATGTTGTTTTTATATATCTACTTTTGATTGGACAAAATCTCTAATCAGCAGTTTCTTTCAGCCAATTGCAGTGCAAGAAATATTCAGTGCTAAAATCTCGTGTGTACTCTAAAAACCCAAACACACAGCTTTCTCTTTTTCCTCTTTCTTCTGGAGAAAACAGACATGAACATGACATAATCTTACCTAGCCCCTTTGGGGTGAAGCTCCCTATGGCAATAGCACACACATGGCGAGAGACACACACAAACTTCTGTACGCCCAGTGAAACACACACACACATGCTGCTCACTGAACACACGTACACAGTTTATACACACTCTCTCACTAATGCTAATACACACACACACAAACGTACATGTCTATTTTATTTACACACATGTAAACGCACAAGGTGACAGCCGACATGAACACTTGTACTCAATTTCTCCTTACAAATAAAACAACTTCCACTCAGGAACGTTCCTTGGACACTTTGAACTCTCAGTTCTTTACAAACTATTTATCTTTCATTGTCTTAGCAGTTTCTCTATACTACATTAATATATTTTAATCTATTTCAAACCCAATGTACAACATACCGGATAGATATTTTAAGACGTTCATATACATCACCAAAACAAATAAAAAAACTAAAATATACAAATTAAAAAATTAAAATATACAAATTAAAAAATTAAAATTAAAAACGTGAAATATTAAATTGAAAATTAAATATACAAATTAAAAATTTAAATATACCAATTAAAAAATTAGAATTAAAAATTAAAATATTAAATTACAAATTAAATATACAAATTAAAAATTAAAATATACAAATTAAAAAATTAAAATTAAAAACTTAAAATGTTAAATTAAAAATTAAATATACAAATTAAAAATTAAAATATATCAATTAAAAAATTAAAATTGTAAATTAAAATATTAAATTACAAATTAAATATACAAATTAAAAATTAAAATATACAAATTCAAAAATTAAAATTCAAAACTTAAAATATAGATTGTCAAATATGAATTGTTAAATATAAATTAAAATATACAAATTAAAAAATTAAAATTAAAAAATCTAAATAGTAAATATAAAATATTAAAATGGAAATATACAAATACACATTCAAAAATTAAAATATACAAATGAAAAAATTTTAATTAAAATTTAAAATATTAAATATAAAATGCTAAATTAAAATTAAAATATGCAAATACAAATTCAAAAATTAAAATATACAAATTCAAAAATTAAAATGTTAAATATTAAATATAAAATATTAAATTAAAATTAAAATATGCAAATACAAATTCAAAAATTAAAATATACAAATTCAAAAATTTAAATCACAATTTAAAATTTAAAATATAAAATATTAAATTAAAATCAAAATATACAAATTCAAAAATGAAAAAATTAAAATATACAAATGAAAAAATTTTAATTAAAATTTTAAATATTAAATATAAAATATTAAATTAAAATTAAAATATACAAATTTAAAAATTTAAAAATTCAAAAATTAAAATATACAACATACTGGATAGATAATTTCAGACGTATACATACGTCACCAAAACAAATTTAAAAACATTCTCGGCAATAAACTATAACACAACAGAAAGTAAACATACTGGTTAATTGTACGTACTGTTAACACACGTCCCCAAAACAATTTAATGCACATTATTGCACAAAACAATTTAATGCACATTATTGCACAAAACAATTTAATGCACATTATTGCACAAAACAATTTAATGCACATTATTGTATAAAGTTAAGGAAGTCATGTGAAGCATACAAAGATTTATGGGCCTAGAAAGAGATGTTGCGAGAAGTATGCCAATATGGCGGCATGCCATTCCAATATTCGAGGACCATATTTATTTGGGGGTCTCACGTGGCCTGGTTCATTTATAATAGAAGGGCCTTGATTAATTAAAGGTTTTTAATTTCTATATTATTAAAATAAATATTACTCTTCGGGTCACAAATTATTTCAAGGAGAATGCAATGAAGAATTTATATTTTTGGTTTACTCGGTAATTTGTGATCTATTTGTGTTACGAAGTGAATATAAAATAGGGGATTGTCAATCGACCACGTGGGAATCGAAAAACAGAAAGGATTAAACCTTTGGAAACAGACAAATGCAAGAGAGAGAAACATTATTATTGTTACATGGAACAAAGGGAAACATTACTAATTAACTAACAAACACTTTTACGATTCAACAACATCTTTATTCTATGTTCACTGGTGTAAATAAGAATTAATTGTTCATCTGTTACCATAGTGTTCTTTGTTTTGTAGTTATCCTGAGCCATAAATTTTTGTACGAAATGTGTGTGATTGTTGGAAAGTTGCATATGTCTATTTGTGGCAATGTGTGTGTGTTTGAATATAGTTCTTTGTCTGTGATAGAAATTAAAACCGTACATACTTTTTTAGTTTTGCCTTCCCCCTCCTCGATCGAGTCAGGCGGGGGGGGGACGACGACTTCCCTGTGTGTTGTCGGCTGGAATGCAGAAGAGAAAAGAGAGAGAGAGAGACTTGTTGCTCCTTTTATAGGGTCCGAAATCTCGCGTTGGTCACTGATGTGTTGTTTAATGATTGGCCAAAGTTTTCATCCAGCGTGTTTCCCACGTGATTCCCATTTTGCTCGAGATAAAAAATGGTATCAATCTATGCAATAAAGAAAAGAGTTGAAATCAATGTCATTTGATTTTTTTATGTCCGTTTGTAGCTTTTATAGCTCCCACTATGGATTTACTTACAGCTCCATGGGAGTTCGTCTGTAGAAGCCGTGTAGGTCTGACCAGTTTGATGAACAGCGAATAAAAGAGGAAAGAAGGAAGTCTAACATTCAGATCTCATATCCGTTTTGTGGTTTGAGTAGATGGACATTCAATTTATAATATTTCAACAGAAATGTGAACTGGTTTTAATTCAAGTGGATAGGATACGAAAAAGCCTGAACATTTTAATGTATGAAATAGAATGAGAATATTGGATATTCTCATCCTATCAAGATAGGCAAAATATAAACACATGGGTGCTGTTACATGCACCAAAAGACGGTAAAAGGGTTGGTTAAATGAATATACAGTTATTAATGGTTTGTCTTCATAACACAACATAAAATAAACATACATGGTAGATTTTACATAATTAATATAGTAAATATATGTCACTGTAATGAATTTAGAAGCCTTTAAACTGTCAAATAGTTTAATGAATAAGATAAAGACTGAGTATGCTTGAAGAAGCTTTATTCTACTAAGAACTATACAGAGATCGAGTTTCTATGATATCTATGGCTGACTAAAAAAGAAAATGTACAAGGGGAAGTAATTCACTTCCAAAAGAGCATAAAAAGAAAATTAAAGAGTTATTACAAACACATTATAAACACGAAATATATATCTAATTTTCTTACAGGTTTCAAGAATTTCAGTCAGGATATAAAAATGATGCTTGGATTCGAACCCGGAATCTATTGGAAAGCAACCTGGATGGTCATTTCACCCCTAACAATTCTTGTAAGTTTTAAATTCTCAAAAATTCTTCAATTTGTATATAAAATATTCATTTTGATTTTTTTTTTTAAATATAAAGTGACCCAAAAGAGAGGTGACCAGAAAATAAGGTGACTCCATGAAATGCCAACCATGGAATCATTAAAACCATTCACAATCTTTTCAGCAATCCAACCATATTTGGTACAAATAAACTTCAGTTTCTGGCTGACTTGTCCACCAAATTTCAATCATAATGTCCAAATAAAGTTCATGGTCTTTGTTTTATCACGAAAAGCACCTGAAGAAGGTCTAAGGTTACATCGGCCGAAACGTTGTGAGAATAATATCCAAGATGAGAACAGTAGTTCGAATAATCCAAATAATGCAAATTATCAATCCTCATCTAAAAAATTCCTAAACAAATAATGTCATTTTTAAATAAATCGTAGCAAAGTAATAATAACATGGCACAACGATATCAAATGAAAAGTTGCTAGTCAGAATCAAAGTGTGATTTTCCAGCCTAAATGCTATTTAGGTTTAACTTTTAAAATACAGCCGACATAATTTTATATATATTAGATACACATTCCTTTTTACGTCTTGGTAAATATAGCTGTTGTCTGGATACTATTAATATAACTTTCTACATGGTGACCCTGATTAAATGAAACCATTAATAAAATTCACAATACTTTCTGAAATACAACAAATAAACTTCAGTCTATGCCTGACTTGCTCATCAAGTTTCAGCCATGAATTTCCAACAGTCTTTGTTTTATCACGATTCAATGATATGTTCTAGATGTGCACCTCTGCAATGCAAGAACACCTACATTAAACGAATTACATAGAAATTTACACCAGGAATATAAAAACTTTAGGATACTTTGAAAGTTCCTTAGAGTTAAAGGACAAATTCGAGGTAATACCTATAATTGTCACAAATTGCAAAAAGAACCACGGACTCCTGGGAAACGATATGCTTAAAATAAATTCTACCAAACTAATTAATGATATAAAAATGAAAAAAAAACGGAAAATTAAAAAACTACAAAGCTAGTTTAAAATTAAAAGAAAATGTTACCCCATCTTATTATGAAGCACGAAAATTACCAGTACATTTGTTGCCATTAGTAGTAGCAAAAATATGAAAATTAATTGAACAGAACCTTATTGAACATGCTTCACCTAGGGATAGCAAGTGGGTATCACCCATTGTAGTTTTGAGAAAGTCAGACGGAGACATACGTATATGTGGAGATTATAAAATAGGCGTAAACCACAAAGTTTGCTCAGATTTGTATCCTATACCTAATGTGGAAGTTGCATTACATGCGCTGGCAGGAATGAGCGTTTTTACAAAAATAGATTTGCAAACTACATACCACAAAATTCCAATAGATGACAATTTCAAAGAAGTAACAATGATAAATACGGCAATAGGGTTGCTAACATGGAAAAGAATGCCATATGGAATAACAACAGCAAGCGCCATATTTCAAAAGGCCATCGAACAGGTTTTAGGAAGAAAAAAAAGATATATTACAAAGACAATATTTGCATAGGAGCAAATAATGAAATTGAATTAAAAAAGAAAACCGACATCGTCTTGAACAAATTAAGAAATGTGGGAATGACTATTAATAAAAATAAAAAAATGCATAAACAATAGTAGTAATATATCATTTTATGGGTATTCCATTTCAAAAGAAGGTGTATCATCAGCTCAAGCTTTAATAAAATATATATTAAAAATATCTATACCTACAAACAAAAAAGAACTTGAATCTTTTTGGGGATTGGTCAATTTCTACAGACGATATTTACCAAAATATACAGACCTGACTGAACCGTTTGCACATATAAGAAAAAAAATGTTTAATTTATTTGGTCAGAAAAACAACAAAACGGTTTTGAGAGATTGAAATTAGTTATGGCAAAGAAACCAGTAGTAAAAACTTTTAATCCCAAAAGGGACATTACGTTAACCACGGATTCAAGTGAACATTCGATATCTGGAATATTATCACAAGAAGGACATCCGATAATGTATTTATCAAGAACACTAACGAAAACTGAATTTAATTATTCAAATATAGAGAAAGAAGCATTGGCCATTGTATGGTGCACCACCAGGGATAGCCAATTTCTAAGTGGAAAACAAATTTCTCTTGAGAAGTGATCATAGACCATTGGAATTTATATTCAATCCAAGAAAAGAATTACACAAACTTACAACATCGAGAATATTAAGGTGAGCAATAAAGTTAATGGCATTTGACTTTGATATAGAATATGTCAAAGGAAATTCAATTTCACATGTAGATGCACTATCAAGGTTGCGATTTTACAAAGAGTCAAAACAGAAGAAGAATTTGAAGATACATTCTTACATTGGGTAGAGACTGATGTTTTATCTTTAGATGGAATGGCTATGGAAACTAGACATGATCCAGTAAAAAGTAAGATAACATCGAGAATAAGAAAAAATATATGGGGAAATTGTTCCAAGGCAGAGAGACCTTACAAAGAAATAAGGCATAAATTAACGATAGAAAATGGAGTGATTTGTAATGGAGATCTGGTAATTCCCCAGAAACACAAAGAAATTTGGTGATAAAAAGTGTACATGATGATATACACTGTGGAGTAGCGGCCACACAAAAAAAGAATAAAACTAGAAGCATGGTGGCCGGGATATTCATGAGATATTGAAGAATACATAAAAAGATGTAAAAGATGTAGATAATTAAGAAATTTTACACAGAATACTTTACATTCATGGCTCAGAGAAGTAGAGCTATAGAATCGTATGCATATGAATCATGAGTACATTTCTGGAATGGGACTCTTATTAATATTAGTATACTCTTTTTCAGTAGTCTGTGTGCCGGACAATAAAAGTTCTACCATAAAACAGATTCTAAGGGTCATATTCTTTAGAATGGGTATCCCAAAAGCCCTGGTATCTGACAATGCTCCAGAGTTTTGTGATGAAGGTCTTAATTTATGGTTGGAAAAAATAGGATGTAAACTGTATAAGACATCGCCATATAACCCTCAATTGAATGGGTTGGTGGAAAGAATAGTGCAGATTGTAAAAAGGGGACTAAAAGCATGTTCCCAGCAAAAAGAAAAAATAGAAGTTTTTCTACCAAAGCTGCTTTTAAGCTATCAAACAATACCACACGCGGGAAGATTAGAAAACCCATCAGCTTTAATGGGAAGACAAATTAGAGCTCCATTAACTATGTCGTATTCTACAAATGAAAAAATCTGGTACAAAAAGAAAAAAAAATCAAATCCAGAAAGGACAGAATTTATCGTGCAAAAAGGTCACAATACAGCTATAACAAATAGAAAAAACGAAAACAGTGTGTTGGCTCATGCAGATCAAATAAGGTCCCAGGGTGAATACGAAGAGCAAAATGAACAAATCGCTATGACTCCTTCTGTTATTGAGTTATTAAAACAACCTGTACAGAATGAAACGTCAGAAGATAAAACAATGCAAGATCAAGCAGGTCAAAATGAGGATTCGGAGTCGGATTCGTATCAAAGTATAAAAGGGGATGACCCTGGTTACAGTTTACTGCAAGATAGGTCAAGATCTCACAGAGAAAGAAATAAGGGAGAGAAAGAAGAGCAAAGTTATATAGAAAATTTAACGATCATTAGAAGAAGTGCAAAATGCACTAGAGGCATGCGTTTCAGGGAGATGTGGTGATATTTCTAAAAGTAGAAATAGATTACTATATAAGTCTCTCCTTCAGTATAGCTAGCAGTGAAAGTACACTAGTAACTGACTAGGTAAAATTACAACTTCACAACAGTTTGGATTAGGGTTATGTTTGTTATGTTCTAATCATCGGTTTGGGTACTTCCAATTTCTTCAGTGCCGTTAACCGTACGCGGGTAATTCACGAAAGTAAGCTTCCAATGTTTGTATTTTTCTGCATTAAAGGCTGTAGACTCGGTCTCGAATCGTTTGGGACGAAGTACTCTGTCCATTTCGTTTTATAATTAAAATTGTAGTGAGAAAGAGAATAATAAAACACCAGAATACTTTTGGTAAAGGTTTTTAATTACAAAAGGAAAACTACAACAAATAATAAACAGTGAAAAGGCATTTAAATAGTTTTGAGCTTAACGAAAGAAAGTCTGACAGACGAGTTCATCCAGTGGGAGGAGGGGTTAAGAATATAATATACAACAAAGCAATAACTACGGTTACATTTAAGCAAAATACGATATAATCTCAAAAGAAAGGGAGACTACCCTTAGGAAGTGAAATGTAAAGAAATAAAATGATGGTGCCATCTGTTGGCAGCCAAGTAAACTAGTCTGCCGGCAGTGGGGTTTATTAAGTTCCCGCTTGTGATTTTGTCAAGATTAAAAGAAGTGCCGGACGATTAGTTGCCAAAAAATCGGTGGTTCACCTATATGACTTTTTTTATTTGACCTATATTAATGGACGGTTAAACATAAAAGTAAACACATTGTTCCCATTCAAATAAAATGCACACATTATTCCTTTAAAGGATAAAAAGAAAACATGCGCTAAGCACGAATCAATATTATGTCATCTTTCTGTTAGAGGACGTGGCCAAGACAGGTCTAGTCTGTTCTGCGTGCAGCAAGCAGAATCACGGTCTTAACTTTTGACCACCCAGGTGTATAAACGAGTATCAGTTTTGCTGTGAGTATAGCCAGTGACAGACTAGTGTCCTGTCATGAGGTGGTTCAGACTATTCCCTCCATTCAACTCTATAAAATCGGGGTTTAGCACTTGTCCTATGAGTCTTTGGGCCCAGAAAGAAGCTTTTTTTACTTTTTTCTATCAAACGCATTTATGGACGCCTGTCTTAGCATCACTTATTTAAATCTATATGTTGTAATCTACATGAAACATGAGAATTGAACTTGAGTTGAGCACGATTATGAAGAAGAAAGAGTTCCCGAAATATTATATCATACAGAGTTTCCACCAGACCATCTTGATACAGGTATTACATAACATTGTAACATTGTGTAGATAAACAGATATATGTGTGTTTGTGAAAAAAAAATATAAATAAATAAATAAATATATATATATACATTGTATTAAGGGTGAAACTATTTAATTTGTTCCACCATTATATGTCTTATTTGCTCCAACTTGTGTCTATCCGTTACACCTCTGCATTGTATTGCCTTCTAAGTATCACATGTATATGTATATATATATATATATATATATATATATATATATATATATATATATAATAAGAAGAATGGAAAGGAATTAGAGAAGCAAAAGCCAAATCAAAATTCAATTCAATTGCTCAGAGCAAGGTATCTTATTATCTTCTTATCTACCTGCTCTATCCTGGATATTGAGCTGTATACTCTTCACAATAGGTTTTACCTTTCCTAAAAGTTCGCTTTTAGTACACCACTTTATATATATATATATATATATATATATATATATATATATATATATATATATATATATATATATATATATATAAAGCAAAGTTACCTGTATGTGTGTATGTTTGGCTGTGGCATTACAGTTAAGTTGTTTATCTAAGAGAGAAACTAACTGCAGATTTGGAATCAGCATCTTCGATCCTATGTCCTTATCGATGTCAAAAGTTCTTGGACCTTTTTTAAAACTCATTATTCTAAAATTAAAAGTACCTAAAAATAACATTAGAAACAAAGGTTCGAACATTTTTAGCGTTCCCTTTCCAGACGATCGAACAAAATCTTTACTTATAATAATCTGAACTACCAGTAAGAAAAATAAGATTGTTTTTAGTCAAATCATTGGACGTATTCGACATCATATTTTAATTTTTTATTATTGGAACTTTTATTTATGTTTCTTTATTTATTTTAGACAATCGAGCTATTTTAGATCGATGTGGATATATCCATATGACAAACTCATAAACACCATAATTAAGTTAAAATATATTCGTGTATTTGGTGGCCGTGTGGATAAAGCATTCACCTTCAGTTCAATTGTATTCCATCTTTCAAGGTTCGAATCTCACATTAGACAATTGTTCGGTTTGCTTTTGTTGTTTTTCAATAGTGAATGATATTTTTTATTAATTTAAAGTAAAAAAAATTATTTGAACTAATGTGCAGAAAGGAAAGGGTTCAGAAACCCGGCATTGACGGGTACTTCAGCAAGTATTTGATATTTTATTTTATCAAGCTTATCAACGCGTGGGTAGAGAATTTAAATTAATTCTCTGAGCTTGTGTGATGTTTCCAAGAAAGGCCGTGTATTACTTTGGCAGTAATGCACGTATCTCTTGATACTTAATTTTTGGATCAATTTGAAGAATAAGAATATTTGATAATCTATTTCATCATCACTAGCAATGTGTGGTTAGAGAATTTAAATTAATTTTCTGAGTATTGCTAAGAATTGCCGTGTATTGTATTGGCTACCAAAACATCTAGAAAGTAAAAGACAGTAAAAAGCCTGTGGTGAACAACGACGTTTGATTTATTAATAGTTTGTCTATGACAAACTATACAGCCATGTATACATAGATTAAACAGACAATTAAATATATTGTTCCCAATCACAACAGAATGCACAAGTTATTAATGCAAAAAGAATATATGTAGACTTACATTTTCTCATGGCGTCTTTTCTGTTAGACAGGTCCTATATGTAGGACATTAGGTCAGCAACTGAGTAAAAATTATAGTCTTAATTTTCAATGTGAAATCGGTTTAGCGAAAGATCGTGAATGACTGGCTTTGGTAACCGTGTTCAAATCCTGGTAAAGCTATTCTGTCAATTTCACTTATACCCTTGGGAAAGGTATGAATATAGATCCCCTCCTAGTTATAGGTTAAATAGTAGGGTAGACTAGTGTTCATTAGTGCACTGAAATTTATTTGCACCACTCCTTTCTTATCACCCCGAAAAATAAAAATATTTTATATTCTATTTTATCAAGATTAGCAAAGAGATAAAGGATTTAAATGAATTCTGTGAGCATGCATAATGTTGCCAAGAATGTGTGTGTACTTCAACATTAACGCTTCTGTCAGAAATAAAAGACGATAAAAATTCTGTGGTGAACAAAAACGTAACATTTATTAATAGTTTGTCTACACAAATCATAAAAAACATTAAATGCGACATGCATACATAGATTAAACATACAAGTAAACACATTGCTCCCATACAGATAAAAATGCACACATTATTCCTTTAAAAGGTAAAAGTAACGCATATGCAAAACATGAAGCAAGACTTACATTTTCCTCATGGCATCTTTTCTGTTAAAGGCCATGACGAAAGCAGTTCAGGTTTGTTCTGCATCCAGCAAATAGAAGAGGAAGAATCATGTTCTTAATTCTCGACCACATGTTTGAATAAGCGTTGCCAACCAAAGTCTTGTAATCATGAAATTTGAGGATTTAAGCCCAAGGGAAATAACTCTGATCTATAAGATAATTACTCTTCAAAGTGAGATAACTCTAGTTACTGCTACATAAACTCATTGTCATTGCTGATTTATTATTTCTAACACTCGTAAAATGGCGCTGGAGATAGTTGTGCTAAAAGACAAGTGAATGCATGATGAAAAACATTTGTGTAAAAATATTTTGTATAATAATATGTGTGCACCTGCCACACCCATTTTATAAAAATGTGATCGTCCGGAATATCTGATGTCACTGTGTGTCAAAAATTTAGACTTTACCCACTTTAAAATGAATTGTTCCAAAATCGAATTCTAGCACCCCGTCGACTTAAGCAGTTATAAAAACTCAATCTTTGCATTCTTTTTATTTTAATGAAATTCTAATACACATCTAATTGTTAAAATTCTAAATAAATAAATTTAAAAAGTAGCAATCATTTTATTTATTTAAAGGATACTTAGCTGCCTATTATTTTTATGGTAATAAGAAAGAGACTAATTACTTTACAATGATTTAAATTGTTACAATAAATAAATAAATTCAAAGGTTAAAAAGTTCGTTTCATTTATTTAAAAAATATGTAGCTATATAAAGCTCTATTTCCCCCCTGCAACTACAGTCCCAATCGGAAAATAACCGAAAATAACACTCACCACCTACAGTAATTTCTAAAGCGTGTTTCACAAAAATATGCTTACATTTCGTCCCCATTTACAAATTATTATATTTATTCCGAATAAACTGCTTTTCTCAAATACGTACTCCCACAAAGACAAAGATAATATTTATTGCGTATAGAAAGATTTAATTTTCCATAAATAAATAAAGAGGAAACATATTCGTTTTATTTATTTAAAGCATATTTAGCTGATAATGGCAATTACTTTTATGGATGAAGAAAGAGACATTTTTCCTTTATATTATTAACCCTTAATATTTCTAGAGAAATATTATTAACAGTAAATTATATGAAGAAAACAACCTAGTCTATTATATAAAGGGGAGTGTCTGTGTGTATGTGTGTGTATGTCCAGCTAAAAATCAAAGAAAAGTCAAAGAAACACCCACAAAGTTGGTATATTCTTGATCAGCGTTGCCCGGAATCAATAATATCTGAAATTTTGAAAACAATACCCATTCTCTGACCCTAAACTGCCGCCAATTTTGCCAGGCTGCGTTAATCTTTTTGCAATTTTCATGTACTAACTAAAGGGAAGTAACTCTGACTTTTTAAAAAAGTTATTTCCCTTATACCCACTCAAGAAATCTATAAAAAGTGTATGTCCAAATAGAGGAACGGGCTGGGTGGAGAAGAAAGGGGGTGTGAGGAGAGGGGAGACCGAGGAAAAGAGAGGTAGAAATTTTAGTAGAAATATGTTACACTTTTGCCCCGGGCAACGCCGGGTAGCTCTGCTAGTAAAATATAAAATAAATAGAAAACCACTAAAACCATGCCTATTTCAAGCACACACGCACACACATGCACCTAACTATACACACATACACATATATGTAGACATGTCCAAAGGAGTGTGCTAAAGCTTAAGGAGCTTTGTTGTTACTTATATTCTGGTAAATAATATCAAATCCTCTTCTACTGATGTGAAAACAACAACAATAATAATAATAATAATAATAATAATAATAATACCAAACTTCCACTGGAAGGATGCAGAGAGCATTAGGACCTTAGGGAGGCTTATTGACACCCAAATTCCAGAGAATAGCAATGGTCATTGCCAGAGAGAAACCAATGGTAAACGGTTGTTGCACTAATGCAAAATCATTTGCAGCAGTTATCGAGGTGGGGAGTGCTGGAAATCTGGGGAGACTTGTTGTCACTCAGACTCCATGGAACACCACTGGGTATTGCCAGTGAAAAATCACTGATGATGACTTGTGTGATAATGTTGCAATACCCGTTCCTTCGGGGGACCCGGTAGCATCAAACAAAACACAACGATGGAGACAAGGACGTGCTCGAGAAACTCTGTTTCTTTATTCTCTGCTATCAGCTGGTGTAAGTTGGGTATACACATATATATATAATTAAATATTTCTTTGTTAGTAAAAGTCCTTTGGCATTATTGTTCTTTCCCTTGTCTTACGAAGAAATCTCTTTCTTTACCTTGACGGCGGTTGATTTTCGACTCTACCCAATGTAGGTTATTTTCACAAAAACCAGGCAGAGCGATTTACTTTGCAACCTAGAGGGAAACACGACAATACGTTCTGTAGCAGTCTGCTCCCGGAATCTAGGGAAGGCTTGTGATCCCCACGTCAGTTGTTTACAGCAGTTTGGCCATGGTGGGGGTACCTCTCTTTGAGGCTGACCCAAAACAAGTTTTTCTCTATATCCTCCCAACTCGATCTCTGCTACGTAAGTGCTCCTTCTTCCTTCATTAAAAACCGCCGTTCTAATTTCTGACTTTGCACAACGGGTGCCTTCTTCTTCTGGCCTCGTGCACCTGATTCTTTTAAAGGTTACGAGTCGTTTTTTTTTTTTACAATGTCATACTCCGAAATGAACTCGTCGACCTCACACACCTGAGCTCGTTCAAAGGTCACCAATTCATTTCCGTTGTTCTTTTAACCTAATTGACAATCTATCTAGTCTTCAACTTTTCTTCATTATTGCGGGGTCATGCTTTTAGCCTCCTCGTGACGTCTTATGCGTTATTACTCAACATGTCTGCATCATTATTTTACAATAACTCCTAGTGAGTAAATAATAATAATAATAATAATAATAATAATAATAAGAAGAAGAAGAAGAAGAAGAAGAAGAAGAAGAAGAAGAAGAAGAAGAAAAAGAAGAAGAAGAAGCTTACACCGTAAACAGGATGAAAGAAAATAGGAAAGGATGGAAGAGCAGAAATCCGGTTCACAAGGAAAGACTGAATAAGAAACATGAAGAATTAAAACAAAAGATAGCAGCAATAGAGGGAAGACTGAGACGATATAGATACAAATCAAAACAGCAAAAACAGAACAGGATCTTTGAAAACAATGAAAGCCAGTTTTACCAAAAACGTAAATGGAGAACGAATAACATCAGAACAACCTGACCCGACAGAGACAAAACACTTCTGGAGCAAGATATGGGAAAATACTAAAACACACAACAAAAATGCCAAGTGGTTGAAAAACATGAAAAATGAACTACAGGAAATAGAAGAAGGAACAGAAACAGAGATTACTAAAGAAACCATTAAGGACACCCTAAGGAAAATGGCAAACTGAAAAGCACCAGGTCATGATGAAATACATGCATATTGGTTTAAAAAATTCACGACCCTACATGGAAGACTGGCGCAGAAACTGAGAGGATGTATCCACAAAACAGACATACCAGTGTGGATGACCAAAGGAAGGACAACGCTTATACGAAAAGATGCCAATAAAGGAACGACCCCAAGTAACTACAGACCAATTACCTGTTTCCCAACAATGTGGAAAATCCTGACGGCACAACTGAGAGAACAAATCTACCAGCCCCTAAACAAACGTGGACTACTCCCCGAAGAACAAAAAGGATGCCGTAAAGGGAAAAGAGGGACGCATGATCCTGAAGGAGGTAAAAAACAAAAAAAAGAACATATCCCTGGCATGGATTGACTACAAAAAAGCTTACGACAGAATCCCTCAAGCATGTATAATTGAATGTTTGAAAATATACAAAATACCTGAAAGGATGATTAATCTTATTAAGAAAGCAATGGAAACATGGAGACTGGAACTGACAGCCGGAGGACAACAGCTGACTGGGATAAAGATACAGAGAGGCATCTTCCAAGGAGACTCCCTATCACCACTACTGTTTATAATAGCTATGATGCCACTTAACTACATACTCAGAAAATGTGATGCCGGATACAAGTTTACAGACACAGAACTAAGAGTAAACCACCTGATGTACATGGATGACCTGAAACTATTTGCAAAAAGTAAAAAGGAACTGGAAAAGCTGATAAATATGACCAGAATCTTCAGCCAGGACATCCGAATGGAATTCGGAATGGAAAACTGTGCATTACTAGAAATAAAAAAAGGAAAACTGGGGACAACAGAGGGCATGGAACTCCTCAACCAAGACGAAATGAGGGCGCTAGGTGAACAGGATAGCTACAAATATCTTGGAGTTCTGGAAGCAGACACCATCAAATCTACAGAAATGAAAGAGAATATTGGAAAAGAATGTTCATGAAGAACAAGAAAACTCCTAGAAACGAAATTATATAGCAGGAATCTAGTAACAGGAATAAACACCTGGGCAGTAGCACTAATAAGATACTCTGGACCATTCATAGACTGGACCAAAGAGGAACTCAGGCACCTGGACCAGAGGACTAGAAAATTAATGACCATGCACAATGCACTACATCCAAAAGACGATACGGACAGACTCTACATGAAAAGAAACGAAGGGGTAAGAAGACTGGTAAGTATAGAAGATTGTGTGGAAGACTAAAAAAAAGAGCTGGAAAAATACATAACGCAACACAGGGAAATCCTTATCACTGCAGCAAGAGACACCGTCCCAACGAACAAATCGGGAAGCACCGAAACCAGAAACAAAACGGCAAGAAAAGAAAAGTGGGAAGAAAAAAAACTACACGGACACTTCAGAAGACTGACAAGAGAAGAAACCAACGAAAATAGCTGGGCATGGCTAAGAAAAGGACACTTGAACAGAGAAACGGAATCTTTGCTGATGGCTGTACAGAACAATGCAATTAGGACAAACTACATTAAAGCTAAAATAGATAAAACCCAGGAAAACAGTAAATGCAGACTGTGTGGACAAAGAGACGAAACAGTAAATCATATAATAAGCGAATGTAGCAAACTAGCCCAAAAAGAATATAAGAACAGACATGACTGTGTGGGGAAAGCAGTACACCGGGAACTGTGCAAACAATTGAATTTCGAATATGCAGACAAATGGTACAAACATAAACCAGAAACAGTACTGGAAAACGAAAAACACAAAATCATCTGGGATATGGATATACAAACAGACAAACTTATACAAGCAAGGAGACCGGATGTTATAATAATCAACAAAAAGGAAAAATCTTGCAAAATCGTAGACTTCGCCGTTCCAGCAAACCACAGAGTGAAGATCAAAGAAACGGAAAAACGAAGCAAATACACAGAACTAGCCAGAGAACTGAAAGGAATATGGAGCATGAAGAAAGGCAGTATAATACCAATAATCGTAGGAGCATTAGGAACAATCCCTAAAAACCTGGAAAAAAGACTGGGAGAAATTGGAATCAAAGGGATCATTGGAACTATACAAAGGACAGCAATGATCAAAACAGCTACAATCTTAAGAAAAATCATTGAATGCGGAAACTAACCCGCATAAGCTACGAAGGGTCACACGGAATCTACTACAGAAAGAAAACAAAACCACCGAAAGAACACATCACAAACAAAGAAACAGAAAATGCAAGAAACATCGCTTTATAAGCTACCCCCCCCCAATAAATTACTCCGGCCTCAACTGACACGACACAAAAATAAACCAATGAACAGAAATAGAAAGAAACACCATCAGCTCCCCCCCCCAAAAAAAAAATAAATAAAAATAATCAGCTCCCCCCCCCCAAAAAAAAAAATTAAAAAATAAATAAATAAAAATTAAAAATTAAAAAATGGTACCAGATTAGGCTGACACCACACAAAATATTTGCATAGGGTCAAGGAGGATGTAAAGACCGAGGAGGGACAGCACAAACCAGACCTCCACTGGAAGTGTGGAGACTGCTGGGACCTTGGGGAGACTTATTGCCACCCAAATTCCAGAGAAGACCAATGGTCCTTGCCGGCAAGAAATCAATGGTGAACGACTGTTGTGATACTGCAAATTTATTTGCAGTGGCTATCGAAAAGAAGTGGAGAACACTGGAAATCTGGGGAGACTTGTTGTCACTCAGACTCCAGGGAATACCACCGGTTGTCGGTGAGCAATCACTGATTACCTGTGTGAGAACTCCGAGTGAGTAAATAATAATAAAATACATTCTAGCCCCCCAAAATATAATGCAGTTTAACAAGAAAAAAAATCAAAGTTATATTTAATGAACTTAAAATGATGCTGTGGATAGTTGTGGCAAAAGACAAGTTCAATCAAGTCCATGTATAATCGTGATATTATATTTGTCGTTGTGCGGGTTGCTTTCCAATATAACCAGCTTGAACAAGAGATAAGTAGTCTAAGAAAAAATAAGATCTTCACTTTGAAGTTAAGATTACGAAAGTGGGTTAAAGGAAAGTAGGTTAGCTAACGTGTCAAGAAAGTGACGTAATGAACAGGAAGTTAAGAGACTGTGATATGTGACATATAGAAAGCTAGAGATGCGCTGTTGGGTTTTGTCTACGAAGGAAGCAGACGTGTTTTCAGAGGTCTTCTACCCTCTCCTTACAGGGAATGGGTGGGAAGAAGATAAATACTGTGTAAGGCTTTAGAGGAAAATACTGTAAAGAAAAGAAACGAAAATTATTAAAACAACAAATGATAATGGGGTTTCATTACTATAACAATTATTACAACTGCTGCTATAAACAGGGAAGTGAGAGGCCAATGGCAAAAAAAAGATGAAATCAAGATTAATTTTCTAACCTGGGGGGAGGGGCACGGTTCTGTGTGTGTGTGTGTGTGTGTGTGCGTGTGTGTGTGTGTGTGTGTGTGTGTGTGTGAAGAGAGGGCACCTCAGAAAACAATTTTTTACCTACCTACAGTCAGTTTTAGCTAATAAAATGTAAATTAAGAGAAATACACTAAGTGCCCATGTGACGGGAAAGGAGACAGGAAGTCATTCTTGAAAGAAACAAAAGTAATCAAACTCCCCATCTCTCATTATGATTTGTTTAAAGTCTTAGCTTTCGCAGTAAAATTAATATTTTCAGTTTTCAGAGAAAATTATCATAAATAGGAAAAGGAAGGCAAGGCAAGACGGAGAGAGGAAGAGGAAGAGAGAGAAATAAGGGAAAAAGTGAAAGAAATATAAAGCGAGAAAGAGGAAGAAAAAGAAAGAGAAATAAAATGTAGTCAAATAGCAGCAGAAAATAATGAGGTAAGGCTCTAACGATTTAGCAGAAATCTGTGTTTTCTGGATAAAGAAAACGGAATTCCACTAAAAACCGAAGAACTCACATCCATGTATAAAGAAAGAGAAAAAGAGAGAAGGCCATCTCTACACTATGAGAGAGACCAGACACAACTTCACATTCACTGCCGTCTCCTTACGTGGCAAATATTCTGAGACACGCACACATAAACGACATCATTAGAAGTCTTTATGTAGCTGGGATCTCTTCCCGAATCAAACTCATGGGCTTCGACATTGACAGTGATGACGGAAAGTGGCTGGATGCGATCATTATCTCCCTTTCTAAGTTGTTATTTTTGGATGCTATCTGTGGTGACACATTTCAATTAACATTTTTGTCAGATCCATGATTGAATTGAGGTATGTTGCTCAAGACGCAGGGGTTAAAAAAATTCTCCTTTTTTTGAACAACTTTATTTTTTTCTCTAGCAGAAATGAAGATTTCTAGGGTTGTTTGTGCTCATTTAATTATGTTCCATGGAAAGATGAGCAGAATTGCATCTTGGTTAGAGAGGTGTATAAAAATATGGGTGATTGGCTCTTCCTTTTCTTCCCCCCCCCCATTGACTGTGAGGATTCTGTTCATCATAATTCTTACTACAATTGGGAAGAAGGTGAGCTGTCGACCCTTTCCTCAGTCACTGTGTGTGACGGAGCCATATGAATTGACATCAAAACGATGAGGTCATTTCCATTTTCTTTTTCTCTCCCTTTCTTTCTGCTGAATCTTGCTTGGGGAGGATGTGCAACGATGGTCAGAGGGACACCCCCTCCTTTCTAGCCTCATTGGGGGGGGGGGAGCTTTAGGTACTTTAAGCAACCACTGTTCACTACTTTTATTTCCAAAAATATGAATAAACCTGTGAACCATATAAAAGATTTTGTTGTCTTTTTAAAAGTTTTGTTCCAAGTCGACATGCATGCAATCCTAATCTAAGATGGCTGGTTGGATTAATTAAAAAATTGATAAAGGTGATCTGGACAATATAAGTGTTTTGGGGATGTTAAAAACAATGTGCACACAAGTAGATTATTAGTATCTATGGGGTTGTGGCCTTAAGAATGCCAACTTGAAATAAATGCAGAGTCCCTTTCCATGTGCGACATGACACTATAGTTACCCCGATATTATACAATTGTTGATTAATCAACAGCTTTGAGCACTACCTAAGAGTTAGGGCTTTTGTACTACCAGTCAGAAATAGCAACTAGACAAGCTGTCAACCCTGTATCCTCAACCTGTTAGAATAAGAGTGACCCAGGCTAGTCATGCGAAACTGAATGACAAACAAGTATCCCCATATTGTCCAGGTAAAGAGAAAGAGAGATAGAGGGTGGGACAGCATTCATTGCCCTAGTCGGGAAACAAAGCCAAGCACCAGGAGTCTTTGAGGATTCCCCAGGATGGTACCTCTGCACTTGACCAATAGACAAAGAAAGAGTGCAAGCTGGGTAATAGACAAAACCTATCTACACCATAAGCAATTGTAGGTTTACAAACCGGATATTTTGTTCGAGTCTCCAGCTCTAGGAAGGTTGTCGTCCATGACTAAGGAGGCCGCCTTCCCTCAATAGTTCAGTGACAAGATGTCTGTAGTCACGATATAGAGCACAGGTTTTATATCAGAGTTTTCTTCTCCTAGATGGATGATCTGACAAAATCTATGGGTACATCTTGCCGAGGGGGGGGGGGGGTAATTCCACACCTGGGTACTATATCATGTATCTCTGTGCCCTCATTTAACTGGACGAATCAGATAAGAGTCAAATCAAAGCATGGAGACAACTCGCAGTTGGCTATCCCCAACTATGCGCCAAGAGGATGAGCCTCGTCCGCAAAGAGTAGTACCTTTTCAGTCAATTCATCTGGCAGATCATCGACGTACAGGAAAAACAGAACTGGACCCTGGACAGATCCTTGAGGCACTCCACTGCATGCACCTGCCTCCGTGGAAAGACAACAATTCATCTGGACACGAAAGGTACATTGGTGAAGGAATGACTCAATCCATTTTATTATTGAGTGATGGATTTTGTATGAATAGAGATTTTGAAAGCGTAGCCAGTGATTAACAGTCAAATGCTTTGGAAAAGTCCAATAATCCGTGATCTTGGTGACCCACTCCTCCATGAACAGCAGATTAGTTGAAAAGGATCTTCTCGGTACAAATCCATGTTGTGATGAAGAAACAGCATTGAAGGCTAGGAGGTAGTACTGCTTGAGAATGGTTTCCACGACCTTGCAGATGCAGTTGGGAATTGTTGGTCTGTCACTATTATCTCAACTAGACGACAAGAAGATGAGCCTTGTGGATGGAAGTGGTTCTTGCAGCATCTCACACTGGTAGTTCTGAATCATTGCTTCTGGCAGGGATATACACCCCCTCTCATACACACCTACACAAACCCTATTTGAAGAAAATATTTTTCCATATTTCACATATGTTTTTCTTCTTTCAGTTCATTTTAGTGATGACCGCAATTGGACATTCACAAGCACTATATGTGAATTATGTTTTCGAAGAGTGGGCTCAAGGAATTGGTTGGTTATTGGTCATTTTTCCAGTCGCAATGATTTTTATCACGGCAATTGTCCAGATTTTCAGATATGATGTAAGTATTTGTGTTTCTTTGGATTTTTTTTTTCCACTTTGAATATAAATAACTTATTGGAAAGTGTGCGTTAGAGCAGGTGAGGCAGACTTTGATCTCGGAGAGACGAATATCCATTGGAAAACGTTATTCATTGTGCGATGCCCCTTCTGATTGCATATATATATATTAATTCAACGAGGTGTATGTATGCCGTTAACTTCTCGGGGCCTGGGGTGACGATGTGTAGTTGTGATCCCTTTTCTCTTCCTGTTTTGATCTTATGAGGGAGGGGGTTGCATCATCATATCTTTTCGATAACTCCTAATTCATGGACAGAACACAAACAAGTTCAGATCGAAGAGAAAAAGCATCTATATCTTTTCCAGAGTAAACAATTCTCTTTTTTGATTCACTTTTAATGTAAAAATCTTTGAAGTATTTGAACTGATGAATGGTGTAAAGACTAACGAAAAATCAGTCTTGGAAAAACACTTTCATTTCTGGAGCCTTTTTTTCTTTTCCTCCTTTGTTTTTTCTCTACTGAAGGGATCCATCATATTCACTATATAAATTAACAAAACGTTTTTCGTTTCCACTAGTTGAAATATCCTTTTACTTAACCCGGAATTTATCTTATATATATATATATATATATATATATATATATATATATATATATATATAAAGTGTTGTTGAATATGACAGACAATTTACGTCTGAATATCCTTGTCTGTCCACCCAGCAGTAAATAGGTACCTGACTAAAACTCAGAGAAGGTTCAAGTCAGCGGAAGGAGAGGGATGGGCTCCGCCTTCCATATGCTGTGCCCTAGACACGGTGATTCTTAACAAATCACTGCCGCTATGGCCATGGGCAGTGTGCGATGTCGGCAACGACACTCGTGCGCGTCCAGGCTATGCGACCTTTACTTTTTTTTTATCCTTGTGGGGATCCTTTCCATTCGCCGAATCAGGGTCTTTGTTTCGGTGGGGAATTGTCCGATGAATGTGTCATAACTGTAGGTGTCCCAAGTACTTTCAGGCCCATATGGGTCCATCTTCAGTGGAATCAGGTAAAGATCATAGTGTTAATGCTAATATTAATAGGTAGTTTTATCGGGAATTATATTATTAATATGGAACCAAAGTTAGAACTATAAACATTTTAGAATGTTATCACTAGTGTAAAAATTAATTCTGTTTTTTTTTTGGGGGGGGGGTGTATAACACTTCTAATATATAGAGTTTTTTTGTTTATTATTGGTTTGTTCTAATATTGTTGTGTTTTCTACTAAGAGTTTTCGAAATTGGGAGTGGGGGCAGGAATGCTGATTAGTAAGGTGCTAAGCTATGGCGATGGTAGGGGATAAATGCATTGTTAATCTCCTTGACAGATTCATAAGCCAATTTCCCATCGAAACAAAGACCCTGATTGGGCAAATGGAAAGGATCGACACAAGGATATCCAGACATAAGTTGCCTGTCATATTCAACAACACTTGTATTACAGAGAGAATGCTGGCCTATATATATATATATATATATATATATATATATATATATATATATATATATATATATATATATTTATTTATTTATTTATTTATTTTGGTACAGAAAAATTAGTACAACGAATGTTGTACAAATTTTTCTGTACCAAAATAAATAAATATTACGCTCTTAATTTTTTATTTTTAACTTTAATTCTTAATTAATTGAGCACTCTGCTGGGATTTTTCCTGCTATATTACAAAGAAGTTATATATATATATATATATATATATATATATATATATATATATATATATATAAACAGGATGGAGAAGAAAAACTTGAATGATGAACATTAAGTTGTTTTTATCATCGAAATTTCTTTTATATATATATATATATATATATATATATATATATATATATATATATATATATATATATATATATATAGTGCTTTGGGATATGTTGAAAATAAATCAATAAAATGCTCGATCGCAACAATATGAGAGCTAATATACATATTATTTATTTAAAAAACTATACATTACATACTTCAGAGATCTTTTATTGTTGTTAAAAAGGTCGTTAAAGCCCATTCAAATCCCCATCAACTCACGAAATGAAAACAATCGAAGAATTATTCCATAAGCTCTATGAACATCAAAACTGATCTTATGGAGGATTTGTATCATCATATTTTTTTTCGATAACTCCTAATTAATGGACGGAACACAAACAAATTCAGATTTAAGAGAAAACGCACCTATATCTTTTCCAGGGTATTTGAAAAAGCATTTTTGTCGGTCTTTCACTATTACATTTAGAAATAGCATTTCTGTCTGTCTATCGTTATTACATTTGAAATAGCATTTTTGTCGGTCTTTCGCTATTACATTTAGAAATAGCATTTCTGTCTGTCTATCGTTATTACATTTGAAATAGCATTTTTGTCGGTCTTTCGCTATTACATTTAGAAATAGCATTTCTGTCTGTCTATCCTTATTACATTTGAAAAAAGCATTTTTGTCGGTCTTTCGCTATTACATTTAGAAATAGCATTTCTGTCTGTCTATCGTTATACATTTGAAATAGCATTTTTGTCGGTCTTTCGCTATTACATTTAGAAATAGCATTTCTGTCTGTCTATCGTTATTACATTTGAAATAGCATTTTTGTCGGTCTTTCGCTATTATGTTTGAAATAGAATTTCCTTAACATGAGGCTGCAAATTTGTGTTTTGTGTAATCGTGGATAACACACACGAGTGTTGGAAGAGAGAGAAAAAGACAATAGTAAAGAAACTGTTGGATTTACATAGACATATATTTATTGGAAGACAAACGTAAAAGGGGGGAATACGATACATGTAAGGTGGTAGACGTTATAATATAAAAGGAGGAGAACAACAGACATAAGGACTAAACAAGGAATACATTACGGTCCTAAAATACAATGATAAAGAACACATGTTTCCAGTGTCGGAGATAGGATGTTGTTTATGTTCTGCGATTCTATGCGACTGCTATCATACATTTATTGAAGACAAACGTAAAAAGGGGACATGAAACATGTAAGATGGTACTTAATATGATATACAAAGGCGTAAAACCACATATACAATTGCTAAACAGAGAATAAATTAAAATCCGTATACAATAAGAAAGACCCATGTGTTACCAGGGTCGTACATAGAGAAAATGTGCATGAACATTAGATAAGTAAATGTTACTTACGTCGTTGCAGTGTTTGAAACAATATTTTCATCTGTCTGTCACTGTTAAGTTTGAATTTTATTTTTGGTTTGTCACTATTACATTTAAAATAGCACTTTTGTCAGTCTGTCACTATTACGTTTGAAATAGCATTTTTATTGGTCTGTCATTATTATGTTTGAAATAGCATCTTTGTTGGTCGGTTACAATTACGTTTTAAATGGAATTTGCATCGCTGAATGCGTAGATTGAATAAACGCTTTTTTTTTCTTTTTGTTATTTTTTTGTTTTTGTTAAGCACTAAAATTTGGTTGTTTTTTTGTTTGTTTGTTTTTTGCAGAAGTCACTGCGTAAAGCAATACAGCCGGCAAGAGACTGGGGTCCCGCCCTTGGAGAAAACCGTTGGGGTCGTTATGCTAATTACCAGATTGAGGCCAGCAAAGATGCGGTTGAATCAATTTGCGATGACGACTGCAACACAGTCCCAACCGAGCCTACACCGACCGACCAAATAACTAAACTATGATGAGGAAAACCTAAAAAAAATTAATTAAAAAAAACTGAAAATATTTTTCTTATTTCCGCTTGAAATAAATTCACACTTCTTTAAACAATTAATCACAATCGTTACAGGTCTGTTATTATATATATGATCGTTTGATTCCTAAGAATTCTATGGAAAGTAAAGGTCCGAGAGTGAATGTTACCAAGACCAAAGTTATGATCAGTGATTGTAGTGTTTGAAAGGCCTCTAAAAGAGGAAAGTTCCCCGCTACATTTGTGTAAGAGAAATCGGCTGCAACTCAATTTTTGGGGGTACTTGTAAGCATCGGGTACACAAGAAATGCAGTGGAATTACTGGTAGGTTAAAAAATAATAACCAGTGTGTGTGCAAATGTGTAAGACAATGGAGACGAGTGAGAATTTAAATGTGTAAAAAGTATATTTGAATGGTAAGGCTATTGAGGTTGTTCAGAAGTTTGGTTACTTTGGTGATAATATTAGAGCAAGGGGAGAAGCTGGTCATAGTGCGATTGCAAGAATTAGGAATGGATGAAGTAAGTTCAAGAAACTTAGTCATTACTAACCAGCAGAGTATTATCACTGATAAGCAAAGGAAAAGTCTATAAGGCATGTGTACACAGTGTGATAATGTATGGAAGTGAGACCTGGCCAGTGAAGGTTGAGTATATGCATTGCATGGAGAGAAATGATAGGAGAATAATACAACGGATGTGTAATATGAGTTTTAAAAGGCTTACATCTGATGATCACAGAGGAAGATTAAATCTGGACAGTATAGGGAGATGTATGCAGACGAGACGACTTCGTTGGTATAGATACATGGAAAGAATGCATGAGAGTTCTTAATAGAGTAGACTTAAGAAAAAGAGGGATAAATAAATACCTGTCCAGAGATAGGTTAGTTTGTAAGTCAATTTCTAAAAGCCGTCCAACACATGCCAACATGTAAAACAGACGTTAAACCGAGTATGCTGATGAAAGTATGATGACAAAAACTCATGAATTAAAAAGAAATTCCAGTTTTTTTAAGTGATTATATATTATTAGTGTAGTAATATTTAGATGGAAATGTGTAAAAATAAGGTTAGAATGGGAAATTTCTACATTAGAATTAAGTAAAGTGGAATTTTCCATTAGAAGTTGAGTTAGAGCTACGTGTCCAGGTAGTTACGTCACAGACAGGAAATCAGCAGATCTTTATTTCACTGAATCGGTAGAGAGATTATCACTTACACACAATTTAATACAGACTGCCTACAGGAGAGAATTTGAATTCCTACCGGAGAGAATTTGAATGTCTACTATACACTGTCTTCGGATGTCTAAGAATTAATTGGATAATCAATTTCTTCTTTAAAAAATGTTCTGCCCATTCCACAGTTATTTCTGATCTTTGCGAGGTGGCACTCAACGTCCAATCGATGGTCTCTTTATCCTTTTTATCCTCGAGTGCCCCCCGGGCCTTGATAAGCGATGAGCCATTAGTAAAAAAAATTAAATGAGAGCAATTGGCGAACATGATACCTATAAATACCTGCGAGTTCTGGATACAATTAAATCAACATAAATGAAAGAGAAGATTGGAAAAGAATACCTGAGAAGGACAAGAAAACTCTTAGAAACTAAATTATATCGTAGAAACCTAATAAAAGTAATAAATACCTGAACAATATCCCTACTAAGATAATCTGTATCCTTCATAGGCTGGACAAAAGGAGAACTCAGGCACCTGGACTAGAAGACTAGCAAACCAATGACCAAACACGATGCACTACGTCCAAAAGAAGATACTGACCGACATGAAAAGGAGAAAAGTAGGGAAGAGATAAATATAGAAGACTGTGTGGATGATACAAAAAAGAACTAGAAAAATATATAACCAGAACACAGAAGGGCTGACCCATTGCAGCAAGAGGCACCAAAATGAACAATACAGGGAACAGCAAAAAAAATGGGAGGAGAAGCAGCTACATGGACAATTTCTAAGACACACCAGGGAAGAGACGTACGAAAACACCTGAATATGACTACAAAGAGGACACTTAAACAGAGAAACTGAATCACTACTGACAGCTGCACAGAACAACACAATCAAAACTAACTATACCAAAGATAAAATAGACAAAACACAGCAAAACAGTAAACTCTATGGATAAAGAGACGAAACGGTATATCACATAAGTGAATATAGCAAACTAACTCGACAAAAGAGTTAAAAAGCAGGCACGACTGCATGGGAGAGGCAGTCCACTGGGAACTATGCAAACATCTGCACTTTGAACATCTAAACAAATGGTGCAGACACAAACCAGAGACCGTACTGGATAATTAAAAGCACAAAAGTAAACGAGGAAAAAACCTGCCAAATCATAAACTTCATCGCCCCATCAGTTCACAGGCAGAAAAATGAAGCAAATACATGGAACTTCCCAGAGAACTGAAACAAATATGGAACATGAAGAAAATCACTATGATACCAATAATTGTAGAGGCACTAGAGCAGTCACGAAAAAGCTGGAAAAAAGACTAGACCATACAACGCATAGCAATGATGAAAACAGGTGTGTTTTACAAGTACTTCGACAGAATGTGCTCCGATAAAATTACTACACTTGAACCTCCTCAACGTAAATACCCACGACAAACACGACTAGCAGCAAAATCCCACCTCTTCACTGTAAAGGTCCTCAGATGCCGGAAAACTTTCTACTCTAATAGCTTCTTTCCTCAGACCGCTTACCTTTGGAATTCCCTCCCTGCTCCATGTTTCACCAACTATACTAATATGCATCAATTTAAATGTAATGTGAACAAATATCTTGCTGAACAACTCTTCACTTAGGATGCTCTACTATAAATCTGGCCTCTAATTTATAGTAGCCCCTAACGTCTCAGTGGCAATATGCCTTGTTTGTGGTGAAGAAAGTAAAAAAACAATTTTTTAAATAAAGACAATGATAAAGAAATGGTTGGATTTATTTATTCTCACAAAGACAAACGTAATAGGGACATGAGAAACATCTTCTATAATATAAAGGACTGCTGTATGTATGTATGTATGTATGTATGTCCGGCTAAAACTAAAAAACGACAAAACAAACACTCACAAAGTTGGTATTTTCTTGATCGGCATGGTCCCGGTGAATAATATCTAAAATTTAGAAAAAAAATATTGATTTTCTTACCCTAAACTGGCGCAGATTTCGTCAGGTGGGGGGGGGGGGGGGGGGGCTCGTTTTCCAGCACTAACTAAAGTGAGGTAACTCTGATTTTTAAGGAGTAAATTCCCTTATGCTGACTCATTCCTCGAGGAATTTATAAAAGTGTGTGTATGTGTGTGTATATGTCTAGAGAGAGGAATGGGCTGGGCGGTGGTAACGCTCTGCTAATTAATCATGATAGAAATTTCCTGAATTTATTCCATCTACTCCTAAGGCTTGCAATCGCACTAGCACCTCTCTGTTCTCCAATCATATCACCAAGGTAACAAAACTTCTGAATAACCGCGATAGCTTTTCTAATTTATATATTTCTTTCCAAATCTGTTATTTTGTTTAAAATGACTGGACGTCTTACCCCCCTAGTTAGCGGCACGTTACACAGTTTGGAGATCTGTTATTCAAGTCCAAAGATGGTGAAGACCAATTGAAAGAAAACATGTCAAAAAAACTCATCACTACAGGATCAGTGGCTGATACTCGAAGAAGCAGCCGTCCTTCAACTTCCAGAGACCCAAAAGTAGTGCAAGTTGTTCAAGAAAAGGTCAATTCGACAAGCAACAAAAGAAAGTGGGCTCTCCTTTCACTGTGTACGAAATGGTCTTAAAAATGAGCTGAAATGGCGTGCTTGGAAGCCGCACTACTGTCAAGCACTCTCTGCCAAAGACTGCGACATTCCTCTGGAGTTTTGAGAGATGATGTTGACTTCGTATGAAGATTGGTCTGATCTCTTTAAAAACATCCTCCGGAGTAATAAAGCGGTATTCCACATAGGTGGTTTGTAAACCTCCACAACTGCCACTCCTGAGCAGAATAAGATCCTCGTAATACCTGTGAAAAAATGCAGAATCAGCCCAAGGTAACGGTATGGTGTAGAATGACTTCCGACAGGATTATGGGTTCCTTCATTTTTTGCAATACCATGAATGCCAAAACATACCTCACTATGCTGAGAGATAAAATCTGGCCAGTTATCAGTACTTGGGACAATATTGAAGATTTAATATTCATGAAAGATGGTGCTCCTCCACACTTTGCTATTGGTGTTTGTGAATGGTTAAATGATCGCCATGGTTCGCACGAGTGGCCAGCCAGAAGTCTTAACTTAACACTCTGCAACTTTTTTCTTTGGAGTTGGTTAAAAGAGCAAATCTACTCATCCAAAGCAACAATTTTGGAGGAAGTTGAAGGGTGACTACTTGAACTTATGATTTCCATCCTACAAGAATTTCTTGTGAAATCAGCTGATGCGGTTACCAGTCGGCTTGAGAAGCTGGTGGTGAATGCTGGTTCCTATATCAAATTTTAAATAGAACTCCATGTAATACATTTTCGTCTCATATTTATTAAATTACAGTTACTTAAAAATAGGGAATTACTTTTCAATCACCCTGTATATATATATATATATATATATATATATATATATATATATATATATATATATATATATATGCATTAATTTTAAGCGAGTAATATTAAATTATTTTTGCCTACATACACCAGCGTTTCAAGCTTTCACTCTCATCAGTGTAGGAATGATAATCTCAGATGATCGCACGGTTCAAACCCCTGCCACAGAATCAACCTAGACTTTGTAAGCTAGCGCTCTAACATTACCACATTTAAGAAGGGAATTTAAGTTATATTTATGCGAAGAGCGGCATATCTAGAAAGACTGACTAAAGATTCTACGAACGTTGTCGGAATATGCCTTATAGCTACGTGTCAGTTTATTTTTAACTTCCCCGAACAGGGCTTAACTTTAATCTTATTAAAGGGGCTTATAACAATATTAATTTTAAGTAAATAATATTAAATTATTTTTACATACATACGCCAGCGTATATATATATACATATATATATATATATATATATATATATATATATATATATATATATATATATATATTCACTGCACATTTTTCTTGGATTCTCAGTTCCAAAGGTAGCAAACGACGTAATCAGAAGGCTTGCATTAGCCTCCACTGCTTTTAGTAGACAAAAGAAAATTATCTGTAGCAGAAAGGATTTGTCTTACTCTACAATGCACTTGTGCTTTCAGTAGCTACATATGCTTCTGAGATGTTGAAAGGATGAACGCAGGCTCTCTGTATTTAAAGATGACTGTCTGAAAACCACCGTCAGCAAAACCTGTCTGGATCCCTGTTGGATAACCTAAAAGTACACTCTTGTGTTTCTGTGTAGGAGAAAACATTTTCCATCAATAGGTCCTGCAATGTCAACTGTTGATAGAGCAGCCACTCTTAGCATTAACGAAGAGTTAGGATTCCTGTACTACTAGTCAGAAACAGCAGGCAGACAAGTTGTCAATCCTGTACTCTCAACCTGTCAGAACAAGAGCAAACCAAGCTACTAATGTGAAACTGAGTGACAAACATATGAGGAAAAGTAGAAACAATGTTTCAGACACAATTCAAAATAAAAATGGAATTGAGAATAAGCGAATCAACAAACTAACAAAAATATAAACTCAAACACATATAAAAGCTCTACCAAGATATTTCAGTTGCTAGAAAGCAACCATCCTTGGTTGGATCAGAACTTTAATATGTATTTGAGTTAATATTTTTGTTAGTTTGTTGATTCACTTATCCTCAATTCCATTTTGCATATATATATATATATATATATATATATATACTTGAAAATGGATGATGTCACAAAATGAGCTTTATTTGACAAAAGCTACCATTCATCTTTTATGACATCATCCATTTTCAAGAAATGCTTTCTTGTAAAAACATGATTATCAACCAAAATCAAAGTAATTATATATTGAATAATTGAATAATATATATTAAAAATATTGACCTAATGGGTCACATGTGGTCTAATAGAAATAGAAATGTAAGTTTAAATGTAAATACGGTTTATTGAAATTTTAAAAAGTTAAATAAATCGATTTGATCTACTAAAAAAATACTTGAAATCACCTGGAAAGGAGCGTCTATTTGCTTACAAGGACAAAGTTAGAGACAAGATCGTCTTTTAATGTGAGGAAAATCCAGCTCCCCATAAAAGGGCACTCTGGATTGAGACAAAAATAATTTTAGTTTTCAATTATTTTATATTCGTATATGTTGTAGTTCTGCTGTGCTTGATTTCATTTGTTTTACGGCATATCAACCATGCCGAATAAAGTTATCAAATATAATTCTATAGGTAAGATAATAATTTATATTCCTAGAATACATTGCTATCAGAATACTTTGTTCCCGGAAAACATTGCACTACTCTTGGAAAACATTACTCTTAGAAGGAAATTTCACAGAGGGTACCATCATTACTCAAGAATAGAAAAACGAAGCACTCCACCAGTGACACTACTCCCAGAAAACATTACTCTTTGAAAACACTACTCTTTGAAAAGAGTACTCTTTTGTTCTCAACATGATTGACCTTAAGCCATCGCCTTCTTGTATCTGTTGCATAACTCCTCTGCTTGGGCCGCGCCGGTACTCGTTTTGTATACTCGTCCCGGAACGGGCCGTTGCAGTCCTCGTTTAATCACTCGTCATTTTTAACACCATAAATCATATAGTTTGCATACCTTTAAATTTCTCCCTCGCCGCGTAGAGGGTGCATCGTCTCGATGTCGTCTAGTGGTTGAATTCTTTCTTCTCTCTTTCTGCCGTGAACCACGCCGCTGCAACACAAAAGCTCCATGATCGGGTCGGAAGACAAACAATCTTTTAAATTTAATTTCTGTTTTATTTCAAGCGTTAGTTATCCATCAGCTGGGAGATATTCACTAACGTCGAGAGAGAGAGAGAGAGAGAGAGAGAGAAGCAAATTACTGCTTTCGTAATTACTTATCAATTAAGTCGTAACCATTCATGGAGGGGGGAAGAGATATTTCCCTGTATTTTCTTAGGGAAATATTTCCCTTAACTATGTTGCAGACTACATGGTAAAAATCACGTCTGATAGGTTCGCCTCCAAAACCCAGACTGCTAAAACTCGCTTCTCATGAAGAACGAGTGACGTCACGGATCCCTCTGCTTCCCACGCAAAGGCCTGTGACGTCACAGAGCCTCTCGCAGGTGCACATTGACCCTTGATCTGAGGTTTCGTCATGCGGTGACCCTGTCACGTCTGTGAGCTCCGACTGTGAGAACAGCCCTTATTCTGCACTCGACTGCACGAGTCCACCCGCACTAATTCGCGCAAGTCAAACCAACGATTTCCAACAGATACGTCCATTCCCATAGAGCCATTATCCAACATATCTATTTGAGAATAAAATAATAAGGTTTTGATTTTTGAAGAATCAAAATGAATAATACGTTTAGGGATGAAGTTATATATACTAGGGTATGACGTGATTAGCCGATTGATTGGATCGAGAGTCTCCGATCCCCCAACTAGCCATCAGACACCCATTGTGGGATTTCGCATCCACTATCAATGTAACCACGCCCCTAGGGCATTTATTTAGAGGTGGGGTATTTCCATCTGCAGCTAAACTTTGCAGATGGTTTCAATCAACAATTATTTTATTTCTGACAATCCACTGTGTTTTTTTTCTTCTGGGCAGGTGGCTTCAACTCAAATCAACAATTATTTTATTTTCGACAATCATATTTTTTTCTTCCAGCCAGTTGCATGTCTGTGTCAAGTATGATTATTCCTACCAGATGACTTTTCGGTACACCCGACCTGGATATTCAACATATAGATACGTTAGAACATGTCAAATTATTAACAGTTGTAAAATTATTTAACTTGTGTAATTTTGGAGCTCTTCAAAAATGGAAGATTATAAGATTCATTTTAGGCACTTGATGCTTTTCTATTTCCATAAAGACAAAAATGCCTCGCAAGCAACTAAAAGATGTGCAGTGTACGGTGAAAATGCTTTGACTGACAGAACTGTACAGAAGTGGTTCGCAAAGTTTATAAACGGAATGAAAATGCACCCTTTTTAAAGCGAATTTTTACAAACGATCCTGGGGTAAGCGAGATGAGCCGCCCTTAGCCAATACAAAAACAGATCTTTACCCTAAGAAAGTTATGCTTTGTGTCTGATGGGATTAGAAAGGAATTCTGTACTATGAGTTTCTGCCAAGTAATTAGACAATTAATTCTAAAAAATACTGCTCACAACTGGATGAAGTAAAGGCAGCAATTAAAAAAACGCCCACGATTGGCCAACAGGAATGGTGTTGTATTCCATCACAATAATGCCAGACAACACACATACAAAAATTGTTGCAGTTTGGCTGGGATGTGTTACCCCATCCTCCTTATTCACCAGATATTGCTCCTTCAGATTACCATTTATTCAGATCTTTGCAGAATAATCTCAATAGTAAAAACTTCAATTCTCTGAATGACATAAAATACACCTTCATGAATTCTTTGCCATTAAACCACTGCAATTCTGAGAAAAGGAAATTTTAAAGTTGAAGGAAAAATGAGGAAAGGTTGTAGGACAAAATGGTTGATATTTGGTTGATTAAATATTTAATAGCATGTTTTTTTTTACTTTCATTTCCGTTAAAATTTAACACAAACTTTCCGGACAGCCTGGATGTATATATATATATATATATATATATATATATATATATATATATATATATATATATATATATAAAGTTAATCCAACAAAAGATATAAGAGGCAACTAATATCTTTAATTAGTGAACATCCGGATAAAACTGAAGCTCAATATATAGAGCATTAATAGCATTATATAAAGTGAAATAATAAAATAAGGTGCGAATCAAATTTTATTCGAATTCAATATTCAGGCAAAGTACCTTAAAGTTCTTAACTCATGAGTTTTCAAAGAAAATTCTTCTCCTCAGAGGACCATTACCGTAATGATATTACTGCAGGTAATAAAATTAAACTTTGAAAATATATATAAAAATACATAAAAGTATATAAAACATCAAATATATCAGCCCAAAACATACTTTTTTGTTAAAGCTATACAGTTCATCCAAGTCATAAAATTTAAAACATTCAGGGAAGATATCAAGGAGGTTGATTGAAAAGTGATCCAGGTGGTGAGTGGTAGTCAAAAACAAAAAAGTTATCCAGGCGGGAAATCTGTTTGCAATCGATGCAGTAAATGACAGTGAAAAATATATCCAAGGTGTATGCAAATTAATAAAACATTGAATTCTAATAAAATTTGATTCGCACCTTATTTTATTATTTCACTTTATATAATGCTATATATATATATATATATATATATATAATATTTATAAATAAATATTAAATTATTTATACCTACAGACGCTAGCGTTTCAAGCTTATTGCTCTCATCAGTGAAGGGAAGTAACAATTTCAGACAGTCGGGAGGCGCGAACCCAGTACACAGAGTCAGCCATATCCACTCGGCCCACGGAAACTGTCACGTAATATATATATTCAGTTTCCTGGTATGCATTAAGGGATACATTTGAACCTCATTCCCATCAGTTCGCCAAGTCCCTATTTACTTGCTTCTTCTTATGAGGGTAAAGTTAGACATAAGGTCAATATTTTTATGTGATGGTAAATCCTGCTCCCCAAAAAGGGACACTCTGGATTAGGTAAAAAAAGAATTTTAATTCGGTACATTTCGATAACAAATATTTTTATTTTTTTATCTCAAGTTTTTCCTTAATACATGATGCTATCATTGGTTTCAGCCATGTTGTCTGCCTCTTTATTATACTCAGAATTTGGGCCGAATCCTCCCACTCTTAAATAACGGACAATTGAAAATATAATCCGTGCCCATATTTAATTACCTTCCTACGAGGGCAAAGTTAGACAAAAGGTTGGTTTTTATGGGGGGTATATCCAGCTCCTCTAAAAAAAGGGCACTCTGAATGGAGAACAAAAATAATAATTGCCCCAGTCAACAAGGAGTTCTCTTCCTTTGTCAGAACAGAGAGTACATTTTAAATGGATTGTGCTCTGATGAATTGGCTGCTCTGGTGCCCCCTCATCGTAAGTTCACTAGACCCACTCGACAAATGACTAAATCCCATCCATTCACTGCGGAGGTCCCCAGAGAGCTTTCTACTCAAATAGCTTCTTTCCTCGTGCTGCTGGCCTTTGGAACTCCCTCCCTGCCCCCTGTTTCCCCGACGGTACTGACATGCAGAAATTTAAAACTAATGTAAACAGATATCTCGCTGCGCAGATCCCAATTTAGGTTGACCCCCCCCCCCCCCACCGACTTTCTCCCTTTTCTTTCTTTTCAGTTGCCCTTATGTCTACAGTGGCGGCCTACCTTGTCTGGGGTGAACTATGTTAATAAAAAAAAAATTTTTTTAATTATTTATTTTCAAATATATGAAATACATTTGTTTTCACTATTGGGTCACCACTTATCAAGGCCAAGATACACTGAAGGATAAGGGTTAATGAGACAGAAATGATTGTCAGCTGAAAGATGGTATGAACTAAATTTGATTACTTATGGGGAAGTTTATGACAAGTATTTGGTGACATTGGATTCAAAGATGACTACGTTGTAATCTGCAGGGAAGCAGTCCTGCAGTGAGATGTTCCAGACGGGAAGCCTTTGCAAAGAAGCTCTGTCCATGGAAATTCCGCCTGATGCTAAGGAACGTCATTTTCTGTTGTAGTAGCTAGACGAGTTCTTGCTGTGAATGTTTTACAATGAGGAACTGTTTTCCAGCCACTAACTAATAGGAAGTAACTCTGACTTTTGTTCACAGAGTTTATTCCCTTGTGTCAACTCATTCCTGGAGTTGTCTGTGTGTGTGTGTGTGTGTGTGTGTGTGTGCGTGTGTGTGTGTAATTTCAGAGAGAGGAATGGGCTGGGCAGATAAAAAAAGGGGGTGGGGAGAGGAAGGGGGAAATGAGGGAGGGGGAAAGAGATAGAAGTTTTAATAGAAATATGTTAGACGGTTGCCCCCGGGCAATGCCGGTAGCCCTGCTAGTCCTCTTATAAATTCTGAAACGATGTTTTAGTCAGAAAATAACATTAAAAACACTAAGTTATAGAAGGTTCGTCATGTATTTTTATAATCATTTCCGTCTACAAACCGGTTAGGGTTAGTTATTAGGAGGGATTCGGGTGGTTTTGCACCAAAAAACGACTCATTTGCGATGGTTTTTAATGCCAAAATCATTCTCAGGGCACTCGAAAAAACAATAGGCAATGATGTAGTATAGTTAACAGCTGAGAAATCGAAAACAAGCAAAATATACAGAAAATAACTTTTACCAAACGCAAAAACCGACCTGCATAGTTGTAGTTCTGAAACTTTTTGTATTTTTATTTCAGGTTTCATGTGTGACCTATTTGCGCTAAAAATAAGATATATTTAATAGATGTAAGCATGTTAAATTACCGGAAGTATTGGTTTGAGCAAAGTAAACCATGGCCAGACGGTTAAGAACTTTACTTCCTGTGAATAAGCAAGATGTTTTATCTCTTATTATTTTACTCACAAGCAATATTTACAGTAACTTTACATGCTTATATATTAATTTTTAACGCAAATAGGTCACAAATGAGTAGGTAAACCCAAATAAATTGTTTTTGACTAATTTCCTAATTGTATTTGTTTTAATATAATTTATGTCGCTAATAGTAATAGTATGGTTTATGTTAAAATAAGTTGTTTTGAGTAAAATAGACAGTATCCACTTCATCATGACTGCCATATTTGAAATCAGAAATTGCAAACCGGTGTTAATCCCAAAACAATTCCATTATATTTTAGGTCGGATTTTTTTTATTATAAAAAATGCATTCCAATCATAATCAAAGTTTGATTTTATTATTTGTTATTAACAAATAATAAAATCAAACTTTGATTATGATTGGAATGCATTTTTTATTTTGAAAATAGTTTAATAGATTTTATAAATTAAAATTTAACAAAATTTAAATATATTACAAATTCACCTTTTTATATAGCCTAATACATTAAATATCATAGAATAAAAATTCCGCCAAAAGCTAAGCGGACTAAAATAATGGGGGATGTTTTGGGATTAACACTGTTCGCAATTTCCGATATGGAGCCCAATTCTGGTATCTTGTTTGAAAGTAGGCGATCGAAAATAAATCAATAACTCTACGGAAAAGTAATGCCTGGGTGGAAAATCTCCCAAGACCGAAGAAAAACGTATTCCACTGTGAAAGTGTCGAAGACCCAAAGACAAGTGAGGTTCCACTTCAGCAAGGTTAACATGGGTAGGGAAAGTCCAGCTCCCCTAAGCAGGGGGCACGCTGTATGGGTGAAACATTTGACGTGATAGATTTCAGCATTCCCCTGTAGTGGCGCCAACCGGCGATAAACAAATTCCCTCTCCTAAAAGAGAAGGTAATGCCTGGTAGGATGGCCTCCCAGGACCGAACAGAGCCACCTCATTCGGATTCAAGGGTCGGGCACTTCAGCAAGCCTATGCAAGAATGCGCGAACAGATACTACATCGCGATGATAAAATGCCGGCAAAGAAGGAGTCTGGGAAAAAGGCAGCTGACTATTGCGACTCTCTAATCTTCTCGTTCTTCTTTCGGTTACCTCCCTTACGTGTCACAAAAAAAATCAATGGTTGCTCCCCTCGTTTAAAGTCAAAACGGAAGGGGAAAAGGAGGAGGAGATAAGTAAGAATAAGTAGGAGGTGGAAAGTGAAACAATACCGTCTCCCGTACATCCGGGTTATCAGGAACGCCATTACTTTAACAAGAAGTCAAAAGGAAAGAAAAGGAACCTTTATTACACCAAAAAGATTTTTCTTTGTTTCCAAAAAAAAAAAAAAAAAGACAGAAAAAGACTCGTGTGTCTGGTTATTCTTTTTTGGTATTAATCACACAATTCTGCGAATCTTTCGACCGTCTCTACAGATTTCCTCAAACGAAAAAAATGGGTCGCAAAAAGAAGAAGCAATTGAAGCCTTGGTGCTGGTATCCTTTTTTAATTATTTTCTAAACAAAAAAAAATGTTTTTTTTTATTTTGTCGTCACCAAATCACAAAAATGAACCATTTTTTGTTGTTTCTAATTAAAACCGGCTTTTACAAATATTGACTTAATAATAATTAATCTTTTATTCTTGATGTCCTTTAAAAATGATTTGTTGTTATCAACACCAAACAAAAACATCAAAAGGAAATTACCCCCAAATTCGTTTTTCTTTTCTTTTGAAAGATTATAAAACAAATTTTGTTAAAAAATTAATAATATAATTAATTATAATTAATAAATAAAAATTATAATTGACGGGTGACGAATCTATTTTTAAATTGATTGATTTTGTAATTATGTTGATAAATAAAATTTAGATCTATACTTTTCACCATTTCTTGTAGTTTTCCTAAAACTTAATCCTAAAATTTCCACTTGACAAAAACGTGATTATGTTTAACATAAATTTATCTAAATTATTAAAATGAATGGCTTATTTACTGTTAATCTTCTGAGTTAGATTAGAAAGTATTTTTCATGTTTAATCCACGTGTTATTTAATCTATATTAATAAAATTGTGTGACCACTTCTCGTGTCGCTATGTGTGTTTTTCGCGTCTACGTGACTTGCATATTATCGGTATTTACTAATATACTATTCATCGATTATTTATTAAAATAGCATAAAATGAAACGAGATTTAAAAATCCTGTTAAAGAAAAAAATCAATTACGAAGTTTAATCCACCAAAAGGCATTTCGATTTTTTTTCGTAAACAAGTCAGCCATTTGAATATTTAATAGTTGATTAAAAAATGAATAATTTCTACATCCTTGGAAATGTTGGTACCTCTACAGAATTTGAACCAAACCGACTTTTGCCTAAGTAAACGTAAAACTTAGTGGTAAATGTTGAGATCGTATGCCAAACCGAATGTGATTTTTTTTTTTTGAAATATGGTAAATTAGACGTTTCCCAGCTAAAATGGCGGACAATGAGTCGTCTGCTTTTTTTCGATCTCACAAATGAGTAAGTAAGCCCAAAATAAATTGTTTTGGACTAATTTCAATTTACCTTAAATTATTTTAAAGGAAATACAGCTAGGAAATTAGTCCAAAACAATTTATTTGGGTTTACTTACTCATTTGTGAGGTCGGAATTTTTTTTTTTAAACAGCAGCCGAGTCATTGTCTGCTATTTTGACTGGGAAACGACTAAATTACCAAAATTGTGTATAGGCGATAAAAATGGGTCCGTTTTTTTTAATATCATTACATGAGAAACCATTTCTAGTTAAAATCTATTTAGTATTACGTATGTAATTTGAAGAAAAACACGTTTGAAATGTGTAAATATGCTAGAATAATCAAGATTTTTTTTACAAAATGGCGTCTATATTTACACATTTCAAACGTGTTTTTTTTTTTTAAATTATCGCATTCTGTTTAGTTGTACGATCTCATCTTTTACCAACTGAGGTTAGGGTTTAAAAAAACAGCTCGATTAAAATTCTGTAGAAATTATCGAAATTTTAAAACATGTTCGAAGACTTGAAGCTGGCTTTAAATTTCTGGTACTTATGGAATTTACGGATCTGGCTGAAATAATAACGTTATAATTTAGAAACCCATTCTTAACATGTGGGGGGGGGGTAACTATTCTGTACTTTTATCTAACAATTTAAATAACAAAAGATTCCATAAAAATTGAATTTAACTTGAAAATACTATCTCAAAAAAAAGCTCGGTCATAAAATACATAAGCATCAAATTTCTTAACAAATCCTCGTGTTTTGGAAGCTTTTTTTCACATTCAATACTTTTATAGATTATTAAAAGATTACGTTGACAAACATCAGTTTATAGTTTTGGTTCAGTTAAAAATTTAATGATTAATTGACCAAACAATATTGTAATAATTAAATTTAAAATCCTATTTAAAAAAAAAATGCCGAAAGTAAATTTCGGTACTACTTCAGATTAGGACCCGAGCTAACTTTGATCCTAACGACGTGGTCAACATTAGCTCGGGTTCTAATCTGAAGAAGCGCCTTAGTTTCATTTAATTCGGTTTGCTTTTGTTAAAAAAAAACAATAAAGACGAATGAAAGACTCCTTAACTTCGTTGATAAAAATCAACATTTATTTTACATTTTATTTATAAACATTATTTATTTTAAATTTATAATAACTAGACCCGTTGGGCCAGTATTTGTTATATATATTTAACTGATAATCATGTGTTTACTTAAAAATGAATGACGTCAATAGTAGCTTTTGTCAACTTTTGTGACGTCATCATCCATTATTTACGTTATTCACTTTTCGTGACGTCATCCCGTGTGTACGGTAACTATAGCAAGCCAAATTCGAAATGTTAGTACTATAATAAATATACTAGCGGGACCCATGTAAATTACACGAAATGATGTTTTTAATACTAAAGAGTTATTTTGGGTTTTTTTAACCGAACTTTTTTTGTTTGTTTTTTATCCTAGGGTAAACTGGGGGTGTGCTTGTACAGAGAAGCGTGCGGATTAAATTATCAATACCACAAAAAAAAAAAAACGGTATTATATACTTACGCAGCAAAAAGTAGGAAAAATGATCGAGTAGAATTTTAATTAAAAATAAAAATCAGTTTCATCGTATTTTGATTACTGCCATTGATTTATTACGTGTTAATATGACACTGAGTTATCTCCCCCTGAATTTCAAGGTTTTCTCTCGAATCAATTGCTGACCCGATTAAACAATATAACGGATTTTTATTTTTTATTACAATTCCACTCGATAGTGTTTGGTGTACAAACCTATTTTTGCTTGATACATAAGTATATTGGACTATCATGGGCAAAATATATGTGTGATCTCTTTGTTACCAGTTAACATGTGTTCATTAGAGAAGAAAATATATTTATTGAATTGGTTAAAATTCTAGTTAGCTTTCCACAAATTTCAGTCACCTGGGGCAATAGGCACCACCTTGCGAGTCATTAAGCACCTCACACAGCCATTCCTTATTTTGGAGGTGTTCAAGTGAAATGTTGATGCTTGTGCACTATATGTGATACCAGGAATCACAGATGTCACACTGAATCCAGTTAATGGTCTCGGCCTTTTGGCTAAGATCAAAGTGTAGTATCTGTTCCGATGGATACTGCACGCCTGTCCTGTGCAGTTCTAGGAGGTCCACCCTCCCAGGCTTTGCCTCCCCTCTTTGGGGAGGAGTAAGTTTATTGCTTACTGTCTGAGGCGCCTCTACCGGGGAATGCCGACGGGGCTGCCCAGGCAATTTTTAAATGGCCAGAGTGCTCACCTCTCGAGCGCTGGCTTTTAACCCCACTTGCTCGACCCGATCTTGGGTCACATCTTACTTGTGGGAGTAAGATAAAACTGGCCTTGTGCCTAACTCCGCGAGGAGTAAATAAACATCCCCTTTACCACATCTGTAACATTCCTCAGTGTCAGAATCCCCCCCCCCCCCCCGATGTTGACAGTGGGCTTCTTGATCATGCTGGTCTTGGTGTCCCTTGTACTGGTGTTCTTTTATCCTTACATTTCCCCTTTCCTTTCCCTCTGCCACGTCCTCTGGATGCTTTAGCAACCTCCTTAGCAGCAGATGTCTCCATGAGTCTCATGACACTTTCATCTGTTGTGAGGCTCTCTACATATCGGAATCACTGTATTCTAGCTGATTTCCCTCTTGCTGCAAATTGAAAGTGGGAGTCATTTGTTTGAGAAAGAAGTCTTTTAATGAATCGGATGAATATGATGAAGTCAGCAAAGAAATAGACATGTCTGAGGATGAGGGTCCATGAGTAGGGGCTGAAGATGAGGATCCTGGCTTCTTATTGACTTTATAATACTTGGCTGCTTGATTGGTAGACATTTAATTCTTCATGACAGTCTCATATGCAGCAGCCATCTCCTCTGATTGGCTCAGATTCTTCCTTCCACTCTGTCTTCTTCTGATAGTTGTGAACCATCTATGAACAAACAATTTTTTTACGGGGCATTAGGCACCTGTATGCCCAAGTATTAGTATCAGTAAATGTTGGCTTGTTATTACAAATTTCTGGTTTTATATAACTTCCTCAATAATAAAAACAGGTCAAACTTAACTAGTATGATCATATTTCTTATTACGTACATCACTGTAAGGGATTTTCAACTCTTTTCCTTCAGAAAAATAAAGACGTGGGGCATTAATCACCACCTTTTTTCAAAGATTAAGATATTTTTTAAACAAATAAATTACAATTACATGCATTATGCTTAAGTAAGTACCAGTACAAAGCAATTAACTTAGTAAAAGCATACAAAAACATGGCAAGTTGAATTTGCAGCAGTTTTTTTAAATTCATGCGAAAATCATGATCCCATATGATAGGTTGTGGATGCAGACCCCCATGACACACTTTCCAGTTTTGAAAAATTAAAATCTGAATTAAATCAAGTGTAAAAATATTTCGGTGCTTCAGCAGCAAAGGAACAGTTTGCAGGCTCAGTGGTTTTGCAGAGACACAGTTTTGTGCAGTTGCTTTTCTGGAGCATAAAGTTTTGAAGTCTGTTTCAAAATGGCTGCAGATATGGAGAAAAAACAGTTTCTCAACTTGACACAAAAAGATTACTTTTGCTTGGCTCAGTAAATGCTACTCGTGAGAAACAAGGCCTGTGATTGGTCAGTGATCAGACAAGCTTGGTGCTTATTGCCCTACAAGTGCCATAATAATACTATAGATAGGTTTGTGACGGTTACCTCGTTGCTGGTGCCTAATGCCCCATGGTGCTTAATACCCTAGGTTACCCTATACTATACTTAACCAGCAAAAGTCGGTTTGGTTCAAATTCTGTAAAACACAAAAAAAAATTTTTTAATCGTTATGAAGTGCAATAAATTAAGGTCCCCTGTTTACCTTCCTCTCCCCCACAAGGGCAAGTTAGACACAAGGTTGATTTTTTTTTTTTTTTTTTTTTTTTTTTAAATTTCTGAGAAAATTAAGCTCCCAACCCCCAAAGAAAAGTGTGTACACTGGAGGGACAAACATTTAAAAAAAATATGCTATTGATATAGATTGGGACCCAATTTCCGATAACTTTGGCATGGTCATTTTCTGGCAGTTAACGTGAGCCGTGAAATTTTAAATAGTTGCGACTCCTATAAATACTGTTTATCTTTTAGGTGCATTAATGTGACTTTCGACAATAAACTATTTCTAGACAGAAATTACTAACTGTCAATTTAAAGGCTTCAAAATCACTTTCAAATTTCCAACAGCCACAAAGAAATCTCTAGTGTTGCTATTATGACAACTTCTCATGTGCATGTATGTGTTTTTCATCTCTTCGTGACTTACTTTTTTTTATCTACTATCGGTTATTGAAATAAAAAATGTCATAGCATTTTGGTTCCTTTGTAAACAAGTCAACCATTTTAATCTTTCGTTTATACAGGGTGGGCCAAAATAAGGGTCCTATCTTTAAATTTGAATAACTTGAATTTGAATAACTTCCACAAAATAAAAGTTAAACTCACCAAACTTTATGTGTGTGTAGACTGACCCTTCCGAGATTTTTTGAAATAAACAAAACAAATTTTAGCCGAAAAACACTTCTTAAAACTTACAAAAACTAAAGTATTGTTTTTTACACTGTTTTGAGTTTTTTAAGCAAAAATGTTTTCTAAATGAGGGTACGTTCCTTAGGGCTAATACGGCTCATGCTTGCTTCGGAAGGGGTCCTTTACTTATTCTAAAAAAAAAAATTTTTTAAATCAATAAATAAAAAAGTTATGAATTTTTAAAAATAGGACCCTTATTTTTGCCCACCCTGTAGTTGAAAAAAACAAAATAATTACACTGTGACCCTTCAAAATTGAAACTATTAAACTATTGAATAGAAAGTCATTTAAACTTGTTTTAACATTCTTAAAAGTACTAAAAGTTTTGGAAGCTATTTGCATCCAATAGTCTTATAGAGATTAAGACAGTACCTTAAAATAAGTTAGTTTTAGTTTAGAACAATTTGGTTCAATTAATGATTTAATGACCAAATTTAACTATTTAGAAAAAAAATTTACATGACTTTTTAGAAAAATAAAATCTCCCTCAGTCAGAATTGACGCTCATCAAACAATATATTACTTGTTCGCAAGATTATTAATTTTTTTGTGATTTATTAATCGAACTTGGGTCAGTTTATCTTTATGACTTGTGCTGTCGATTTATCTCTCAAACATTGGGTTAGTAAAAAAGTTAAGAACATTAATTTTCCTCTCCTCAATTGACCAGTTGATTATGTTATAGTATATTTTTCTCTTGGTCTTACCAGATTCCAAGATAAGAATTCATCTGGTCTGGTGGAGTATCCAGCTAAGTGTTGTTACTTGGAGAAGGTGCACCGTTCCTTATGAGCCAATGTATAGCTATGTTGAGGGGATCTTATTTGGGCTTTGAATATTTGGTCGGTTTACTTGTGGGGTGAAGTATCCTCATGTTAGGTTGTCCTGACAAACCCTTGTACAAAGAGACCGAAGACACTTGAGGATAGTGTCTAGTAGGTAATTCAACTCTCTTTATATATGTGTATATATATATATATATATATATATATATATAATTGTTTCCTTAAAGCTCTTTTCCTATATACTTAATAATACAAAGTACATGTTAAAATATACCTTAGTTCTAATTAACTGTAATTAACTGAAGTTCTCTCTCTTATCCATGTATTTCTTTCTGTTGATTCGACAACTTTCTAATATTTCTTCAAGTCTGTGAGAATTTAAAGAAAGAGTGACTCTTTTTTAGCATCTAATTTACATGTGTGTGCCTGTACACACCATAAACACGTGTAAATTAGATGGCAAAATAAGTCTCTTTACTTCTATATAATATAGAAGTAAAGAATTATATTTTTTTTATGCAAGAATAATGGTTTAACAGATATGTCACAGTTTATGAATTTTTCAATGAAAACAAAGTAGATTAAATAGTGGTTGTGATCTCACGGGCTACGTCTAGTTACTTAATGAAAGTAAACATGAATCAACTGGACACATTGAATAGTTTGATGAATGCATATATAGATAAATTGTTTTTTAAGACTTTCTCATAATTTATGCACAAATTTATTTATTTATATATATACATATATACTGATTTTTTTTTCTTATTTTGTTTTTGCCGATACCGCCCAGTGTTTTTTACCGGTGCGTATTTTTTTTTCTTTCTTTTTTTTTTCTCACTATCCTGAGCGGTTTGTTTATTATACCGAAGAGCATATTTTTCTTCTTTAATTCGTCCTTAATCAGACAACTCATCATATTGTATATATAGATTTTTATTTTTTTAATTAATTAATAAACCAATTTATTGTATACAGATTTTCATAATTAATTTACGAATTAATTTTTGCGTCAACAAAAAATCTGTATACAATAAATTGGTTTATAAATTAATTGATTAAATATATATATATATATATATATATAACAATTGGATTATTGATCAATAATAATCAGGCTATTATTAAAACCATATCAATTAAACACCCCAGTTGTTTAAGCACAGTGTCTTTGTATATGTATAATAAACATTGTGTTGTTTTGTTTAAGTGGTCAGATGATTGGCATCAGATGAGATCCATAATTATTTTTGTTGTGTGTCTCCTGTCCAGAACCGATAGGTGTTTGATTCTGGTGCATCCGACTAGTTGGAATAAAAGGCTTTGTCCAAATGTAGGGACAATTTTATTATTTGCATTAACATTTGACTCAATTCATAGAGTTCACATTTTATAACATAGCATTTTATTTACCTGTATTCACAAAATCGATATGAATTTAAAGTTATCTTGCTGGATTTTCAAAGTCAGACCCAAATAGCAACCCCTCTGACATATTGATACTTGATTTGAACTAGCTTACTTTTTCATTTTTTTCTGAAAATATTTATTCTGGAAAAGAAAACTTTTAGAATGGAGATTTTTTCTTTTACTCACCAAATATTCTTAAACATTAAATGGAAGTATTCATTTAATGAGTTATTTCTTTTTACAGATGTAAAGGGAGATATCTAAAAACACATATTTTTTAAACATTAAAGGCAAGTTTGCACATTAATTACGCATTCTTATTCTTATAATCCATTAACGTTGAGTACTAAAACAAACTATTTAAAACATTTGTCTTTCACAAAATAATTTGCTTACAAAATTCAAGTCACTAAAATTACTTTCCACTTCTTTGTAAACAAGTCAACACTTGGTAAGTACAGCTAGTACACACACAGCTATGGTTTAATAATATTACTCCTATTTTTTAGCTGTTTCTCTTCATCGATATAGAAAGGGAGTGGTGTTATTACCTTTTGACAGTTAATAAACTGAATGATGAATGCAAGTGGTAGACACTATAAAATAAGACGGGAGTTAAACAACATAGAGCAAGAGAGGGTGAAAGTGATAAACAAAAACGTAGTAAAAGATGGGTCACTTAGTGAGTTAATTGCAAATTACGGCTAATTAGAACAATTAAAATGGAAGGTTTTTTTTTTGGTTTTTTTTTTACAAACTCAATCCGAAAACTGACAAATATTTATGTATTTGTCGCATGTAAATTTGATGCTGCTAAAAAAGAGTCCCTCTTTCTCTAAACGTTCACAGCGACATTAAAAAATATTAGAGTAGTTGGATCAACAAAGTGAGTGGGGGGTGCGAGAAATACATGGATAAGAGAGATAGGGATACCTTCAGTTAATTACAAATTACAGCTAATTAGAACTAAAGCAATTCTTTTCGAACATAACTCAATCCCAAAAATGGCAAATATTTTACCATGTATCTTGTGTGATTAAAATATATAACAAAAAAGTCTTCGGGGAAACAAACATGATTAACTCAGCTTTCATATAATAGTAGATAAATATAATATAAACATGAATCAAGTTTGAATTTTCTGACTTGCTTCATTCAGGACTTAGTTGAATCACCTACTCACAGGAGGGTCCCTGTGATGATTAACACTGTCAAAAACTAGCGAACAATCAGTGTTAGATGGATAGGTTCCAACCCAGAAAACAGCAATTCTCTCCTCTTTGTCAGAAAACATCGCTCATGGAATGTGCGGACTAAAGGACAAAATGGAAGCGAGACAACCAAAAATCCACTTTCTACTCTTCTATTAGGGAGATGTGTACAGAACAGGAGACTTTGTTGCCTTGGTCACATTGAAAGAATGGATGAGAGCGCTTTGGTTAGAGGTAGAACAGTTAAGATGTCAGGGGAAGGCTAAGAGAAAATATGGGAGGAAGTGATAAGGACGGATTCGAGAAGAAGAGGGATAAATAAAAACCTGGGCAGAGAAAGGTTAATTTGGAACATAAAACCGAATATGATGATTTCTAATGTGTTTCATCAAAATATGAATAAGTCAAACAGATTTTTGCTTTTGCTTCAATTTTGGCACATTTTTTTCATGTTTGTCCTTATTTGTAAACCAAAACTTATGCTTTTGCTACGAAGTTAGACTGATGAAAAAAAACTTTTTCCATTATTAATATTGAAAACTTTTGGAACAAAATTAAAGATCGATTAAAAATAATGACTTCTTTTTCATAAAACTTTGGTTTTATTTGGAAAACCAACATATTAACAAAGAAATAATGTTTTAAAAAAATCGAAACAATTTAGTTTATTAAACAGAAATTGAAATATATTACATATAAAAGGGGAAAATGTCAATAACATTTAAGGAATGTAACAACAAATAGTTAACGAATCGAAGCATTTCCACGAATAGTGGCGATGGAGAGGCGCTCGTAAAGCCAAGACAATTCACGATGATCCCCGGTGTGGCGCGTCATTAACAGAAGAACGGCATATTTTGATTGTTTGCGGTTCTCTGCTGACGCTGATTCATGTCCAAGGTTTGTAGCCGATTCTGTCACTGACGAGAGCGCAAAGGTGCCGACACAAGTTGCAAAGGGAAACACTGTCTGATCATTTGCCATCCCCTCTATTGGGGCCAACTGGTTCAAGGATTAACGGGAAGCCAATGATATCTAATGCCTGTCAGATGATATAATTTAGAACGCTGTCTTGGGAATATGCTGGTGCTCCTTCTACAAGAAAGGGTATGGAGTCCATATACGTCTACTTGCTGACCACAACACCACTTGTGGATGCTGCACACTCAACTCTGCCGATCTGAGGCAATCGTCATTAACTAGGTTCCCAACAGCTGATGATGGCAAGGCTTAGCCACACTTTGCTGTGTGGCGAACTTTCAGCTTGAAGGCAAGCCAGACGATGTTGGTCACAGAACGTTCTTAGGGATTCAACTCTAGTCTTCATCCTGATCATGTCCCTGCTCTTCTGTCTCCCCATCTGTTCTGGAACAATGAGATCAGCCCCCCCTCCAGTCGGTGGAAAAGTTATGGATCAGGTAGTTGAGAGGAGAATCACATGCTTCATGTAGAATACTCTCAACCAGATCCTGACTTGCACAAATGCAACGTCAGTTGTTAATCAAAGTTCAAGTCCACCAACAGAGATGCGAAGAATGGCCTGGCACCAGCCTACATCATCAAAATTGATGTTGCAGATGGCCATTGCTGTGTCCCGAATTATGCAATCTAGCCTGCGTAGGTCAACAGGAAACTGGTAACATGGCGCACTACGGAAAGAGAATAAAAAAATTTAGGGATACAGAAGCAGTTGTGCAAGAGGAAGAGTAGCGGTTGCTTGTCAATTAGTAGGAGCATTTGGTATGAAATTTTGCTGATGTCCAAGTATGTTATTGGCTTTTAATGCTAATATATCTTACACAGTTTACTGGCTTTGCTTTTGCAGAGTCTGAAGTCACCGTTGATCAACAGACTGCTTTTTCCATCAGCTTAAGTACTGTTTGCTGCTTCCAAAACTAGAGTTTTGTCAGAGAGGGCACTTCCCTGCTTCGAACCTTTGCTGTTGGGGCTTAAAGGAGAGACTTTGACCGCTAACAGGTTTTGTGTTTAATACTTGTTTGTGAGTCAAGCACCATCCACAACAAGCAAAGTGACTCCAGTGGTGGGGAGTTGGTTTAGCCGATAGCGATTCAATCACAAAATGCGTAATACTTACATGGTACCAGTAGCAGATGAAACCTGACAACATTTACTTATGTAAAAAAAAAGAAAATCATTTTCTTCTGCGTTTATCCTGCGCTGTGGGTTCGCACTGGATTTATCTTTCCACCATACATGGTCAAATGTTTTGTAGGATATCCAACCGCCTGTTTTTCGGCCATCTTAAATCCCGTTTTCATGATGTCATTTCCATACCAGCTCAGGCGATTTAAAAAAAAAAATTCCCTTGTTTTTTCTGAGATTGCTGTAAAAAAGATAAAAATATATACTTAAAAATAACTTTCTTTGCAAGTCTGAACATTTGATATTTTAAATTAAGGATTTCTATTATGAACCTTGTTTTTTTTCCTGTTCCCTTATCTGACCACCTGCAAGGGGAGAATGTCCTAATGAATTTTTTGATTAAAAGTGGTTTGTTTTTCCAAATCTTATTTTATGCCAGGGGAGACAGTTTTTTTATTTATTTATTTTTTTCTCAATTTCTTTCATTTGAAAAATGTCTTCTTCCTTGACTGATTGTTTCAAAAAAGGTATTGTAACAGAGAATTTGATGACGAAAAGATCCTTATACAACATCAAAAAGCTAAACATTTTAAATGTCACATATGTCACAAGAAACTCTACACAGGACCAGGATTATCTATACACTGTATGCAAGTAAGTCATAAAACTTTTTCTTTTTTTTTAATTTGCATTTTTTTCCTTTCTGCCCAGGTCTGTGGTGTCTAAAGCCCAAACTTTCAACTCTGGCTCCTGAAATTTTAAAAACGTTTTGCACTGACTCAAATCTTGCAGTAAAGGTCGTGTTTCAGTTTTGAGAGATAATAGATATTCCCTGCAAGGTGGGTGGGAAGTTCATAGTAAAGCAAGGGTAGCCCAATCTCCAACCGTACCTCCCCTGAACAGACATTGGAGAAGTCCAGGATGATTGGAAACAATGCCGGGATAAGCAAAGAAAAACTGCTATTATTCCAGAGTTATTCTTCTAGACTAGTTGCACAACCAGGGATGGAGTCTAGTCTGCCCTATTATTTAATCCATAGCTGGAGAGAGAATATATGAATTCATGCCATTCTCATGAGTATTAGCGACCCGACATAACTCGAACACAGTTTATGCCTGTAACCCTTACTGGATATATTAGTGATGGTACGATTCCAATATTTTTCCCGATTCCGATACAACTTTTCTCATGTAGCATGTTTTAACATATATCTAATATAATAATTATCTTGTGAGATTTTTAAAGTTTGACCTAGATAGAATGTAAGTTGATATATCAAACTTTGATTCTGAATAGATGTTTCATTTTATCTTGTTATAGCATGTTATTGGCATAACAACATACTATGCTATTTTTTTTTTTTTTTTTTTAATTATGTAGTCCTGCCCGGACAAAAATATAAACCTTTTTCAATTATGACTGAAAAATTCAAATCTGCCAGAGGAATAACTCCTATTTTTAATTGAAGAATATATTTTCTTTTTCTCAATAAGTTTAAAAACGTGCAAACAAATAAAAATGAAAAGAAACTAAAATGACTTCACTGGATCCTGAGCAACGCTGGGTAGGTATAGCTAGTTTGTAATAATAAAGTTGTTTTTTTTTTGTTTTTTTTTGTTAATCTTAAATCATCTTGCAAACTTTCTTCAAAAATTTAAATCTGTTCTCGATAAATTTGTTTCTTTTCTTTTGAAAATTTTTTAATTATAAAAAACGAATATATTTTTAAGATGCATCCAAATTAGCGAATTTGGTGGTGAAAAGTGAACAGAAACGTAATGGATGCTGTCAGCTTAAAGAAACTTTTGGTGCTTGTCCATAAATGTACAGGTGAAAATCGTAGTTCCAAATAAATTAACAGGAAAACTCTTTGGTAATTCGGAAGAACAAAAATAGAATGTGTACGTTTAACTTTTGAAAGTATGGCTGCCTGAGAAGACAATCATAAAAATCTAAATCTAGGTCAATAACTTTTTTTAAGTAATATGAAATAAATACATTACATAAAGTTAACGTGGAATTTTATTTTACATACAATTTTTTTTATTAATAAAAATAAAATTGAAAAAAATAAAAATTAAAAAGTCTTGGAATTTTTTTCTTATGCTTACTTAATATACATTTATTAAAGAAAATTTATGTTTACATTTTTTTGAGTAATATTAAATAAAGAAATTAATTTTTATTAATAATAAAAAAAACATTGTATTTAAAAAAACTTTCATGATAACTTTATAAGAAAATGATAGGTTATGTAGCGGATTATAATGATTAATTATTTAATAATGTGGATCGAAATCACAATGAAAATGTTTTGTGTTTCTGATTATTGTCTTTTTGGACATCCATACTTACAAAAGCTAAACGTACAAATGCTCTGATTTGAGTTCTCGGTTGTTCTTCTGAATTACCAACTTTTTGACATACTTATGTATCAGGCCAAAATAGTTATCTACACCAAAAATTATAGAGTAGAATTTTAATTAAAAATAAAAATCAGTTTTATCATATTTTTCGGATTTGCCATTGATTATGACTTTACGAAATGACAAACTGACTTATCTCCTCTGTTTTACGTGTATTTACTCCCTTTGTGTCAGCATCTTCCAACTGTTTAAGTAAACAGGTGGAAGATGCCGAATAAAAACGAACCAGTGTCAAAATGAAAATGAGACAATGCTATCAAAACAGAATGACGCCACATTTAAAGCAAAAAAAAAAATCACTATGTTAAATTTTATTTAAAAAAAATAGATTTTTTTAGAGGAAGAAAACAACTGTTATAAATATTTTTACAAGAAAGTTCTTTTCACAAAAGTTAAAATTTGTTTATTTAAAAAAAAAAAAATTTTTGTGCTGGTACAGCTTTTGATCTCGACTGACTAGGTTAGGGTGAAAAGTTTTTTTACATTTTCTAAAATTTTGCAGATTTTTTGTTGGAGTTAGCCCGACGCATGTTACGATTTCCTCGATTTAGAATTGAAAATTATCGCCTGCTGTCTTGCAATCTGATTGGCTAAGCGCTTCGTCATCCTCCAGCTGTTTACGTAAACAGCCGGAAGATGACAAATGAAAAGTCAGTGTTATTATAGGTCACATACTGTATCAGTACCGGATTTTTATAAGTATCGTTCAGGTGCTCCCCTCCCATAAATATGCTGTTGTCTGCAATATTGTTGGTTCTGTCTTTCCATTGGTCAGTCAGTCAATCTTCAGTATGAAATAGCATTTTCATCGCTGAATGTGCAGATGGAGGAATGAATTAATGTCTTAAGAAAATCTTTTTTTTCTTCTTTTTTTATTAAGAATATTAAAAATCTTTTTGTAGCTTTCATCGCCTTGTATTGTTTGTTCCTTATTTCAAATTGGTTTTCTTTAATGAGCTTAAAAATGAACCGACTTTAAAAATCATGTTTGGTTTGTTTATTTTCCTCTTTGTTTCATTTGCAGGTTCATAAAGAAAAAGTTGATAAAGTTCCAAATGCCTTGCCGGGTCGCAATAATATAGAAATTGAAATCTACGGCATGGAAGGAATTCCCGAAGAAGACATGAAAGAACATGAAAAACACAAACTTGGCAAAGGAGGTAAACTTTCTTATTATTTATACGGCTAATTGAAAGTGTAATTTACAAAGATCCATTGTCTCTGAGGTCAAGAAAATGGTGATTACCTTGCCAAAAAGGCAAAGAAAGCCCATTTGTGTCCAGTATATATAATATGTTGAATGAAGCAGTCTGGATGTGCTCTATTCTTTATAGAGAACACATGCCAGTTTTACCCCCTTCCTCTAGCTTGAACAAATCTTCATCTCTGAACAAATATGGCCGCGTTCGTAAACAAATCGCCGACCTGTAGTGGAAGTGTTGCCGACATGTTAATAGTAGTAGTTGTAAGAGCTGGGTGTATATGTAGTCTGCCTCTCTCTTTGTAGCAGTAACTGTACAGTTGTGTCTCTCTTAATAGTTGTCATATATGGGTTGACAGAATAACAGCACATATTCTTTTTGCTTTAGTTTTAATAATCTTGTGTAGTTTTATTACACCGTATATTTTTCTATACAGTAATAGTCCCCCACCCCTTTATCTATCCCCTATAAGGGGGGGGGGGGAGATCTCCAAAACACATCTGTTCAATTCCGTAGACACAACCCAAGAGAGCGACTGCTCCTGTCTCTTTTGCCGTATACATGCTTTTTTACATCACCATTTAAAAAAGCCACTATTATATTATACCTGGTCCACTCTAACCTAGAGTAATAATACCTTGACAGGTGTGGAGAAAGTATGTTTTGGGGATGGCGAAGCTATTGAGGTTATTCAGAAGATTTGTTACCTTGGTGATATCATTGGTGCATAGGGAAGAGTCTATCAGGCATGTGTACGCAGTGTGATGATGTATGGAAGTGAAACCTGCCCAGTGAAGGTTGAGGACATGTCTTGCATGGAGGAGAATGATATGATGGATGTGTAATGTGAGTCTTAAATACACTTAGATCTGAGCTCATCAGAAAAATTAAATTTGGACAGTATAGGGAGATGTCTGCAGAACAGGAGATTTTGATGGTATGCCCACGTTAAAAGAATGTATGATAGTTCTTAGGTTAGTAGATGTAAACCAGTTGAGATAGCAAGCTCAGCTCACAGGGGAAAACATGAGAGGAAATAAGAATGGACTTAAGAGTGATAACTAAAGACTATACCTGGTCCGAGATAAGTTAGTTTGGAAGTTAATTTCTGAAAGCTGTCCAACGCGTGTCAGCATGTAAAATGGACATCAATCGAACGTGATGATGTGTCATCTATGGATTAAATAATCTCTTCTGGGTATGAACTAAAACTGTGTAAGAATGTGAAGCATAAAAATGTTTCTCAAAATAACTGTTCAACACATGCCGCCAGCATGTAAAACGGGCATTAAATCAAATATGATGACTGGATGTATGATTTTATTCCATGACAAGAAATACAATTTCAAACCAACAATAAATAAACAATCATGGCTGCCAGTGTGAAGACAAACCAAAACAAGTCAAATTATTTATAAAACAATAATGTGAGAGAAAGAGAAGCATAGAGAGGGGGAGAGAAAGAAAGAGAGTCAACAGATGACGATTAGAACGGAAGTGACGCCGCCGTTACTGACATAGCGTTTCCACGAACAATAGCCAGGGAGATGCGTTGGAACAACCAGGCTGACTCACGGGGCTCGTGCCTAGACGTTGAAATCCTCTGTCCAATGTCCTGAAAAAATTTAACAGTCTCGGGGCCAAGCACACCCGACGTTTCCACTGAAATTCAGCATTAAATACCTGCAAAAGGATCGATATGCTATAAAACAAACCAAACATTTATTCTCTAATCTTTTATTACCTATTTGTTATTGACCTGTCACCCGACACGGAAGCCTCCTCCTCCTCGGACTGAAGACAGATCTTTGACCTTTCTAACTTATTATTTTATGACTTATCTGTATCGATGAACTGATAAACATTTTTTCTCCTCTAAACACAAGTTTTTGTTTTTTTTTCTTAAAAGAATCTTATATAAGAGCCTTATATATTTTGTCTCTTTCTTGTAGGTGACAGCAGACCTCCCCAAGTCGACAGCGATGAAGACAGCAATAGTTGTCCCCCAAACAGTAGTTATTTTAATGGAGGACAGATGTCTTCTACTAGTATGCCTCCATATGTCCCTCCTGGCACTCCAAATATGCCTCCTCTACCTCCAGGGCCAGGACCTGTAACTGCGGGGCCAATGGCGCCCATGGGACATATGGGACCAATGGGTCCAATGCCACCTGTTGGTAAGTCTTTGTTGTTTCCTTCTGTTTTTAGTCAAGATTCAAAAAAATTTTGCTTTGAGACCATTTTATTCTTTCGTCAGCTTTTCTTTTTTATGCAGCAGAACAACAACAATCTATTATAATAATGCAATTTGTCCCTCCTTTAGTACGTCCAAAACGGCGACTCTTTCCAAAACTCATGCACTAGTAATATTCAGGGATCAAAGTACTCCGCTTCTTAGCGGAATTCCAATGTTTCCTTTAAATACAGAAAAAGAGGTTTCCACTTAAATCAGCTTTTTTTTCTTCTTTTTTTTTTACTAACAAGACTGATTTCTGCCGAAGAATCGCTAGAGTTTTACGACCTTATGCCTTCCTTGACTGGATTTTATTTATTTATTTATTTTTCTCTCTTTATTTTTCTCCCTCTCTCTTTATTTTTCTCTCTCTCTCTTTATTTTTCTCTCTCTTTATTTTTCTCTCTCTCTTTATTTTTCTCTCTCTCTTTATTTTTCTCTCTCTCTTTATTTTTCTCTCTCTTTATTTTTCTCTCTCTCTCTTTATTTTTCTCTCTCTCTCTTTATTTTTCTCTCTCTCTCTTTATTTTTCTCTCTCTCTCTTTATTTTTCTCTCTCTCTTTATTTTTCTCTCTCTCTCTTTATTTTTCTCTCTCTCTCTTTATTTTTCTCTCTCTCTCTTTATTTTTCTCTCTCTTTATTTTTCTCTCTCTCTCTCTTTATTTTTCTCTCTCTCTCTCTTTATTTTTCTCTCTCTCTCTCTCTTTATTTTTCTCTCTCTCTCTCTCTTTATTTTTCTCTCTCTCTCTCTCTTTATTTTTCTCTCTCTCTCTCTCTTTATTTTTCTCTCTCTCTCTCTCTTTATTTTTCTCTCTCTCTCTTTATTTTTCTCTCTCTCTCTTTATTTTTCTCTCTTTCTCTCTTTATTTTTCTCTCTCTCTCTTTATTTTTCTCTCTCTCTCTCTCTCTCTCTCTCTCTTTATTTTTCTCTCTCTCTCTCTTTATTTTTCTCTCTCTCTCTCTTTATTTTTCTCTCTCTCTCTCTTTATTTTTCTCTCTCTCTCTCTTTATTTTTCTCTCTCTCTCTTTATTTTTCTCTCCTTCTCTTTATTTTTCTCTCCTTCTCTTTATTTTTCTCTCTCTCTCTTTATTTTTCTCTCTCTCTCTTTATTTTTCTTTCTCTCTCTCTTTATTTTTTCTCTCTCTCTCTCTTTATTTTTTTCTCTCTCTCTCTTTATTTTTTTCTCTCTCTCTTTATTTTTTTCTCTCTCTTTATTTTTTTCTCTCTCTCTTTATTTTTTTCTCTCTCTCTTTATTTTTTTCTCTCTCTCTTTATTTTTTTCTCTCTCTCTTTATTTTTTTCTCTCTCTCTCTCTCTTTATTTTTTTCTCTCTCTCTCTCTCTTTATTTTTTTCTCTCTCTCTCTCTCTTTATTTTTTTCTCTCTCTCTCTCTCTTTATTTTTTTCTCTCTCTCTCTCTCTTTATTTTTTTCTCTCTCTCTCTCTCTTTATTTTTTTCTCTCTCTCTCTCTTTATTTTTTTCTCTCTCTCTCTCTCTTTATTTTTTTCTCTCTCTCTCTCTTTATTTTTTTTTCTCTCTCTCTCTCTCTCTTTATTTTTTTCTCTCTCTCTCTCTTTATTTTTTTTTCTCTCTCTCTCTTTATTTTTTTCTCTCTCTCTCTTTATTTTTTTTTCTCTCTCTCTTTATTTTTTTTTCTCTCTCTCTCTCTTTATTTTTTTTTCTCTCTCTCTCTCTTTATTTTTTTCTCTCTCTCTCTCTTTATTTTTCTCTGTCTCTCTCTCTTTATTTTTCTCTGTCTCTCTCTCTCTCTATTTTACTCTGTCTCTCTCTCTCTCTATTTTACTCTCTCTCTCTCTATTTTACTCTCTCTCTATTTTACTCTCTCTCTCTCTCTCTCTCTTTTACTCTCTCTCTCTCTCTATTTTACTCTCTCTCTCTCTCTATTTTACTCTCTCTCTCTCTCTATTTTACTCTCTCTCTCTCTCTATTTTACTCTCTCTCTCTATTTTACTCTCTCTCTCTCTATTTTACTCTCTCTCTCTCTCTCTATTTTACTCTCTCTATATATTTTAATCTCTCTCTATATATTTTAATCTCTCTCTATATATTTTAATCTCTCTCTATATATATATATTTCTCTATCTATCTATATATATATATATATATATATATTATTTTATTCCATCTCTCTCTATTTTTCTCTCTCTCTCTCTATTTTCCTTTTTCTATTTTTACTTTCTTTCGTTATATATATATATATATATATATTATTTTATTCCATCTCTCTCTATTTTTCTCTCTCTCTCTCTATTTTCCTTTTTCTATTTTTACTTTCTTTCGTCTCCTTTACTTGCCTCTTGCCACACTTCAATCAATTAAAGATTTATTTAGCTCTACAAACGCCATTTTTTTTGTGTGGGGGTTATGTCGGATTTCAAACTATTAATTCATGAAATGAAAACTCATTTTTCAAATTTCTATTGAGTTTTTATGTTATCTAGACAGCTTGATTAATTAAGACTAATTCGTGTTGACAAATTAAATATGTCGCACTGTCCTTTTTTATCCCTATTTGATAGTCGAGAGGGGGGGGTGCTTTTTATATCATTTATACTGAACCTTGTTTACCCCTCCACCTCCTCCTCCTCCTACACACACTCCTACCAAAACAAATGTGTGGTTTTATATATAGCCAGTTTTTAAAAAGATTTCTGTAAAAGTACTTGAACCAGTATATCTGTAATGGGTAGTAGATTTTCACTACCAGTATCTCCCTCTCACTCCTTATATACAATTAGTGTGGGGTGGGGGCAGAGAAGGGCTGGCCTTGTCTGTTATTGTGTTGTTTATAAAGAAAAGGCTGACACCACCACCAACACCCAACAACCATTATTACATGTTGCCTCTAATTACCTGTCAACCTAATCAGTAAAGGCTGATCACAATCAATGGCTGTGCATGGCTGGCCTTCATCTTTTCGCACCACTCACCATTCCCTTTCTTCCCCGCCCATTTCTTGCTATCTTCTATTTTAAGCGAAGCCATTAATCTCTATCTATACATCTCTCTATCTATACATCTCTCTATCTATACATCTCTCTATCTATACATCTCTCTATCTATACATCTCTCTATCTATACATCTCTCTATCTATACATCTCTCTATCTATACATCTCTCTATCTATACATCTCTCTCTCTCTCTATCTATACATCTCTCTCTCTCTCTATCTATACATCTCTCTCTCTCTCTATCTATACATCTCTCTCTCTCTCTATCTATACATCTCTCTCTCTCTCTATCTATACATCTCTCTCTCTCTCTATATATATACATCTCTCTCTCTCTATATATATATACATCTCTCTATATATATATATACATCTCTCTCTATATATATATATACATCTCTCTCTCTATATATATACATCTCTCTCTCTATATATATATACATCTCTCTCTATACATCTCTCTCCCTCTCTCTCTCTCTATACATCTCTCTCCCTCTCTCTCTCGCTCTCCCTCTCTCTCTCTCTCTATACATCTCTCTCTCTCTCTATAAATCTCTCTCTCTATATATACAT